>OU342743.1:242495520-242927161 GCA_910589775.1 Avena eriantha
ATGTAAAACCATGTTGGGTCACAAGGGAGTGACAATATCCTACCCGGTTTTACCGGAACAGGGACTTTCCCCCTTAGACGAGTCCAAAACCCTCGCTTTTAGGTTACAGCGCATGCCTGCGAAGGGGCACATGCACCCGGGGACTAGGTTTTGTATGTTTCAACATAGAACCACACTTTGATGCATGTCCTAGGCCACATGCAAGTCCTTGAGGTGTTCGTATGCCCCGGAGCGTGGTTCCCTGCGGAACCCTGACCCTTGGCCTCGGATCGTCTACCCCTAGACTTTCTTTTGACAGGGGTAGCCCGGTGTAGCTCTCTCTTGTTTTTTGTGTTGTTTAGGTCATAGGATGATTTAAAACCATGTTGGGTCACAAGGGAGTGACAATATCCTACCCCTACCGGTTTACAAGAACGGGGACTTTCCCCCTGAGACGAGTCAAGAACCTTCGCTTTTCGTTTACAGCGCATGCATGCGAAGGGGGACACATGCACCCGGGGACTAGGTTTTTTATGTTTTCAACATAGCACCACAATTTCATGCATGTTCTAGGGCCACATGAAGTCCTTGAGGTGTTCCGATGCCCCCGGAGCATGGTTCACTACGGAACCTGACCCGTGGGCCTCGGATCGTCTACCGCCCTAGACTTCTTCTGACAGGGGTAGCCCGGTGTAACTCTCTCTTGTTTGTGTTTTTCTAGGTCATAGTATGATGTAAAACCATGTTGGGTCACAAGGGGAGTGACAATACCTAGCCGGATTTACCGGAACGGGGACTTTCCCCCTTGGGCGAGTCCAGAACCATCGCTTTTAGGTTATAGCGCATGCCTGCGAAGGGGGACACATGCACCCAGGAACTAGATTTTGTTTGTTTCAACATAGCCACCACACTTTCCTGCATATTCTAGGACCACATTCAAGTCCTTGAGGTGTTCCGATGCCCCGGAGCGCGGTTCCCTGCGGAACCCTGACCCGTGGGCCTCGGATCGTCTACCCCCCTAGACTTTCTTCTGACAGGGGTAGCCCGGTGTATCTCTCTCTTTTTTGTGTTTGTTTAGGTCATAGGATGATGTAAAACCATGTTGGGTCACTAGGGGAGTGACAATATCCTACCCGGTTTTACCAAAACATGGACTTTCCTCCTTAGACGAGTCTAGAACCCTCGCATTTCGGTTACAGCGCATGCCTGCGAAGGGGGACACATGCACCCGGGGATTAGTTTTTGTATGTTTCACCATAGCAGCACACTTTCATGCATGTGCTAGGTCCACATGCAAGTCCTTGAGGTGTTCCGATGCCCCAGAGCGCGGTTCCCTGTGGAACCCTTACCCGTGGGCCTTGGATCGTCTACCCCCTAGACTCTTGTGACATGGGTAGCTCGGTGTAGCTCTCTCTTTTTTTGTGTTTGTCTAGGTCATAGGATGATGTAAAACCATGTTGGGTCACAAGGGGAGTGATAATATCTTTTACCGGAACAGGGACTTTCACCCTTAGACGAGTCCAGAACCCTCGCTTTTAGGTTACAGCGCATGCCTGCGAAAGGGGGACACATGCACCCGGGGACTAGGTTTTGTATTTTTCAATATAGCAACACACTTTCATGCATGTGCTAGGGCCACATGCAAGTCCTTGAGGTATCCCGATGCCCCGGACCGCGGTTCCCTACGGAACACTGACCTGTGCTCGGATTGTCTACCCCCAAGACTTTCTTCTGACAGGGTTAGCCCGGTGTACCTCTCTTGTTTTGTGTTTTTCTAGGTATAGGATGATGTAAAATCATGTTGGGTCACAAGGGGAGTGACAATATCCTACCCGGTTTTACAAGAACATGAACTTTCCCCCTTAGACGAGTCCAGAACCCTCACTTTTAGGTTACAGCGCATGCCTGCAAAGGGGGACACATGCACCCGGGGACTAGGTTTTGTATGTTTCAACATAGCACCACACATTCATGCATGTGCTAGGGACACATGCAATTGTTTGAGATGTTCCGATGCCCCGGAGCGAGGTTCCCTGCAGAACCCTGACCCGTGGGCCTCGGATCGTCTACCCTCCTATAGTTTCTTCTAACAGGGATAGCTCGATGTACTCTCTCTTGTTTTTTGTTTGTTTAGGACATAGGATAATTGTAAAACCATGTTGGGTCACAAGGGAGTGACAATATCCTACCCGGTTTTACCGGAACAGGGACTTTCCCCCTTAGACGAGTCCAAAACCCTCGCTTTTAGGTTACAGCGCATGCCTGCGAAGGGGGACACATGCTCCCGGGGACTAGGTTTTGTATGTTTCAACATAGAACCACACTTTGATGCATGTCCTAGGGCCACATGCAAGTCCTTGAGGTGTTCGTATGCCCCGGAGTGTGGTTCCCTGCCGAACCCTGACCCTTGGGCCTCGGATCGTCTACCCCTTAGACTTTCTTTTGACAGGGGTAGCCCGGTGTACCTCTCTCTAGTTTTGTGTTTGTTTAGGTTATAGGATGATTTAAAACCATGTTGGGTCACAAGGGAGTGACAATATCCTACCCGGTCTTACAAGTACGGGGACTTTCCCCCTGAGACGAGTCAAGAACCTTCGCTTTTCGGTTACAGCGCATGCATGCGAAGGGGGACACATGCACCCGGCGACTAGGTTTGTTATGTTTCAACATAGCACCACAATTTCATGCATGTTCTAGGGCCACATGAAAGTCCTTGAGGTGTTCCGATGCCCTGGAGCATGGTTCACTGCGGAACCCTAACCCGTGGGCCTCGGATCGTCTACCGCCCTAGACTTTCTTCTGACAGGGGTAGCCCGGTGTAACTCTCTCTTGTTTTGTGTTTTTCTAGGTCATAGTATGATGTAAAACCATGTTGGGTCACCAGGGGAGTGACAATATCCTACCCGGTTTTACCGGAACAGGGACTTTCCCCCTTAGACGAGTCCAGAACCATCGCTTTTAGGTTATAGCGCATGCCTGCGAAGGGGGACACATGCACCCGGGAACTAGGTTTTGTATGTTTCAACATAGCACCACACTTTCCTGCATGTTCTAGGACCACATGCAAGTCCTTGAGGTGTTCTGATGCCCCGGAGCGCGGTTCCCTGCGGAACCCTGACCCGCAGGCCTCGGATCGTCTACCCCCCTAGACTTTCTTCTGACAGGGGTAGCCCGGTGTATCTCTCTCTTGTTTTGTGTTTGTTTAGGTCATAGGATGATGTAAAACCATGTTGGGTCAAAAGGGCAGTGAGAATATCCTACCCTGTTTTATCGGAACAGGGACTTCCCCCTTAGACGAGTCCAGAACCCTCGCTTTTAGGTTACAGCGCATGCCTGCGAAGGGGGACACATGCACCCGGGGATTAGTTTTTGTATGTTTCACCATAGCAGAACACTTTCATGCATGTGCTAGGTCCACATGCAAGTCCTTGAGGTGTTCCGATGCCCAGAGCGCGGTTCCCTGTGGAACCCTTACCCGTGGGCCTCGGATCGTCTACCCCCTAGACTCTTGTGACATGGGTAGCTCGGTGTAGCTCTCTCTTGTTTTGTGTTTGGCTAGGTCATAGGATGATGTAAAACCATGTTGGGTCACATGGGGAGTGACAATATCCTACCCAGTTTTATCGGAACAGGGACTTTCCCCCTTAGACGAGTCCAGAACCCTCGCTTTTAGGTTACAGCGCATGCCTGCGAAGGGGGACACATGCACCCGGGGACTAGGTTTTGTATGTTTCAACATAGCACCACAATTTCATGCATGTTCTAGGGCCACATGAATGTCCTTGAGGTGTTCCGATGCCCCGGAGCATGGTTCACTGCGGAACCCTGACCCGTGGGCCTCGGATCGTCTACCGCCCTAGACTTTCTTCTGACAGGGTAGCCCGGTGTAACTCTCTCTTGTTTTGTGTTTTTCTAGGTCATAGTATGATGTAAAACCATGTTGGGTCACCAGGGGAGTGACAATATCCTACCCGGTTTTACCGGAACGGGGACTTTCCCCCTTAGACGAGTCCAGAACCATCGCTTTTAGGTTATAGCGCATGCCTGCGAAGGGGGACACATGCACCCGGGAACTAGGTTTTGTATGTTTCAACATAGCACCACACTTTCCTGCATGTTCTAGGACCACATGCAAGTCCTTGAGGTGTTCCGATGCCCCGGAGCGCGGTTCCCTGCGGAACCCTGACCCGCGGGCCTCGGATCGTCTACCCCCCTAGACTTTCTTCTGACAGCGGTAGCCCGGTGTATCTCTTTCTTGTTTTGTGTTTGTTTAGGTCATAGGATGATGTAAAACCATGTTGGGTCAAAAGGGCAGTGACAATATCCTACCCTGTTTTATCGGAACAGGGACTTCCCCCTTAGACGAGTCTAGAACCCTCGCTTTTAGGTTACAGCGCATGCCTGCGAAGGGGGACACATGCACCCGGGGATTAGTTTTTGTATGTTTCACCATAGCAGAACACTTTCATGCATGTGCTAGGTCCACATGCAAGTCCTTGAGGTGTTCCGATGCCCAGAGCGCGGTTCCCTGTGGAACCCTTACCCGTGGGCCTCGGATCGTCTACCCCCTAGACTCTTGTGACATGGGTAGCTCGGTGTAGCTCTCTCTTGTTTTGTGTTTGGCTAGGTCATAGGATGATGTAAAACCATGTTGGGTCACATGGGGAGTGACAATATCCTACCCAGTTTTATCGGAACAGGGACTTTCCCCCTTAGACGAGTCCAGAACCCTCGCTTTTAGGTTACAGCGCATGCCTGCGAAGGGGGACACATGCACCCGGGGACTAGGTTTTGTATGTTTCAACATAGCACCACAATTTCGTGCATGTTCTAGGGCCACATGAAAGTCCTTGAGGTGTTCCGATGCCCCGAGCATGGTTCACTGCGGAACCCTGACCCGTGGGCCTCGGATCGTCTACCGCCCTAGACTTTCTTCTGACAGGGGTAGCCCGGTGTAACTCTCTCTTGTTTTGTGTTTTTCTAGGTCATAGTATGATGTAAAACCATGTTGGGTCACCAGGGGAGTGACAATATCCTACCCGGTTTTACCGGAACGGGGACTTTCCCCCTTAGACGAGTCCAGAACCATCGCTTTTAGGTTACAGTGCATGCCTGCGAAGGGGGACACATGCACCCGGGGACTAGGTTTTTTTTTGTTTCAACATAACACCACACTTTCATGCATGTGCTAGGTCCACATGCAAGTCCTTGAGGTGTTCTGATGCCCTGGAGCACGGTTCCCTGCGGAACCTTGACCCTTGGGCCTCGGATCGTTTACCCCCCTAGACTTTCTTCTGCCAGGGGTAGCCTTGTGTAGCTCTCTCTTGTTTTGTGTTTGTTTAGGTCATAGGATCATGTAAAACCATGTTGGGTCACAAGGGAGTGACAATATCCTACCCGGTTTTACCGAAACAGGGACTTTCCCCCTTACACGAGTCCAAAACCTTCGCTATTAGGTTACATCGCATGCCTGTGAAGGGGGACACATGCACCCGGGGACTAGGTTTTGTATGTTTCAACATAGAACCACACTTTCATGCATGTTCTAGGGCCACATGCAAGTCCTTGAGGTGTTCTGATGCCCTAGAGCGTGGTTCCCTGCGGAACCCTGACCTGTGGGTCTCGGGTCGTCTACCCCCCTAGACATTCTTCTGACAGGGGTAGCCCGGGGTAGCTCTCTCTTGTTTTTTGTTTGTCTAGGTCATAGGATGATGTAAAACCATGTTGGGTCACAAGGGGAGTGACAATATCCTACCCGGTTTTACCGGAACAGGGACTTTCCCCCTTAGACGAGTCTAGAACCCTCGCTTTTAGGTTACAGCGCATGCCTGTGAAGGGGGACAGATGCACCCGGGGACTAGGTTTTGTATGTTTCAACATAGCACCACAATTTCATGCATGTTCTAGGGCCACATGAAAGTCCTTGAGGTGTTCCGATGCCCCGGAGCATGGTTCACTGCGGAACCCTGACCCGTGGGCCTCGGATCGTCTACCGCCCTAGACTTTCTTCTGACAGGGGTAGCCCGGTGTAACTCTCTCTTGTTTTGTGTTTTTCAAGGTCATAGTATGATGTAAAACCATGTTGGGTCACAAGGGTAGTGACAATATCCTAGCCGGATTTACCGGAACGGGGACTTTCCCCCTTGGACGAGTCCAGAACCATCGCTTTTAGGTTATAGCGCATGCCTGCGAAGGGGGACACATGCACCCAGGAACTAGATTTTGTATGTTTCAACATAGCACCACACTTTCCTGCATATTCTAGGACCACATTCAAGTCCTTGAGGTGTTCCGATGCCCCGGAGCGCGGTTCCCTGCGGAACCCTGACCCGTGGGCCTCGGATCGTCTACCCCCCTAGACTTTCTTCTGACAGGGGTAGCCCGGTGTATCTCTCTCTTTTTTTGTGTTTGTTTAGGTCATAGGATGATGTAAAACCATGTTGGGTCACTAGGAGAGTGACAATATCCTACCCGGTTTTACCGAAACAGGGACTTTCCTCCTTAGACGAGTCTAGAACCCTCGCATTTCGGTTACAGCGCATGCCTGCGAAGGGGGACACATGCACCCGGGGATTAGTTTTTGTATGTTTCACCATAGCAGCACACTTTCATGCATGTGCTAGGTCCACATGCAAGTCCTTGAGGTGTTCCGATGCCCTAGAGCGCGGTTCCCTGTGGAACCCTTACCCGTGGGCCTTGGATCGTCTACCCCCTAGACTCTTGTGACATGGGTAGCTCGGTGTAGCTCTCTCTTTTTTTGTGTTTGTCTAGGTCATAGGATGATGTAAAACCATGTTGGGTCACAAGGGGAGTGATAATATCTTTTACCGGAACAGGGACTTTCACCCTTAGACGAGTCCAGAACCCTCGCTTTTAGGTTACAGCGCATGCCTGCGAAAGGGGACACATGCACCCGGGGACTAGGTTTTGTATTTTTCAATATAGCAACACACTTTCATGCATGTGCTAGGGCCACATGCAAGTTCTTGAGGTATCCCGATGCCCCGGACCGCGGTTCCCTACGGAACACTGACCTGTGCTCGGATTGTCTACCCCCAAGACTTTCTTCTGACAGGGTTAGCCCGGTGTACCTCTCTTGTTTTGTGTTTTTCTAGGTATAGGATGATGTAAAATCATGTTGGGTCACAAGGGGAGTGACAATATCCTACCCGGTTTTACAAGAACATGAACTTTCCCCCTTAGACGAGTCCAGAACCCTCACTTTTAGGTAACAGCGCATGCCTGCAAAGGGGGACACATGCACCCGGGGACTAGGTTTTGTATGTTTCAACATAGCACCACACTTTCATGCATGTGCTAGGGACACATGCAATTGTTTGAGATGTTCCGATGCCCCGGAGCGAGGTTCCCTGCAGAACCCTGACCCGTGGGCCTCGGATCGTCTACCCTCCTATAGTTTCTTCTAACAGGGATAGCTCGATGTACTCTCTCTTGTTTTTTGTTTGTTTAGGACATAGGATAATGTAAAACCATGTTGGGTCACAAGGGAGTGACAATATCCTACCCGGTTTTACCGGAACAGGGACTTTCCCCCTTAGACGAGTCCAAAACCCTCGCTTTTAGGTTACAGCGCATGCCTGCGAAGGGGGACACATGCTCCCGGGGACTAGGTTTTGTATGTTTCAACATAGAACCACACTTTGATGCATGTCCTAGGGCCACATGCAAGTCCTTGAGGTGTTCGTATGCCCCGGAGTGCGGTTCCCTGCCGAACCCTGACCCTTGGGCCTCGGATCGTCTACCCCTTAGACTTTCTTTTGACAGGGGTAGCCCGGTGTACCTCTCTCTAGTTTTGTGTTTGTTTAGGTTATAGGATGATTTAAAACCATGTTGGGTCACAAGGGAGTGACAATATCCTACCCGGTCTTACAAGTACGGGGACTTTCCCCCTGAGACGAGTCAAGAACCTTCGCTTTTCGGTTACAGCGCATGCATGCGAAGGGGGACACATGCACCTGGCGACTAGGTTTGTTATGTTTCAACATAGCACCACAATTTCATGCATGTTCTAGGGCCACATTAAAGTCCTTGAGGTGTTCCGATGCCCTGGAGCATGGTTCACTGCGGAACCCTAACCCGTGGGCCTCGGATCGTCTACCGCCCTAGACTTTCTTCTGACAGGGGTAGCCCGGTGTAACTCTCTCTTGTTTTGTGTTTTTCTAGGTCATAGTATGATGTAAAACCATGTTGGGTCACCAGGGGAGTGACAATATCCTACCCGGTTTTACCGGAACGGGGACTTTCCCCCTTAGACGAGTCCAGAACCATCGCTTTTAGGTTATAGCGCATGCCTGCGAAGGGGGACACATGCACCCGGGAACTAGGTTTTGTATGTTTCAACATAGCACCACACTTTCCTGCATGTTCTAGGACCACATGCAAGTCCTTGAGGTGTTCCGATGCCCCGGAGCGCGGTTCCCTGCGGAACCCTGACCCGCAGGCCTCGGATCGTCTACCCCCCTAGACTTTCTTCTGACAGGGGTAGCCCGGTGTATCTCTCTCTTGTTTTGTGTTTGTTTAGGTCATAGGATGATGTAAAACCATGTTGGGTCAAAAGGGCAGTGAGAATATCCTACCCTGTTTTATCGGAACAGGGACTTCCCCCTTAGACGAGTCCAGAACCCTCGCTTTTAGGTTACAGCGCATGCCTGTGAAGGGGGACACATGCACCCGGGGATTAGTTTTTGTATGTTTCACCATAGCAGAACACTTTCATGCATGTGCTAGGTCCACATGCAAGTCCTTGAGGTGTTCCGATGCCCAGAGCGCGGTTCCCTGTGGAACCCTTACCCGTGGGCCTCGGATCGTCTACCCCCTAGACTCTTGTGACATGGGTAGCTCGGTGTAGCTCTCTCTTGTTTTGTGTTTGGCTAGGTCATAGGATGATGTAAAACCATGTTGGGTCACATGGGGAGTGACAATATCCTACCCAGTTTTATCGGAACAGGGACTTTCCCCCTTAGACGAGTCCAGAACCCTCGCTTTTAGGTTACAGCGCATGCCTGCGAAGGGGGACACATGCACCCGGGGACTAGGTTTTGTATGTTTCAACATAGCACCACAATTTCATGCATGTTCTAGGGCCACATGAATGTCCTTGAGGTGTTCCGATGCCCCGGAGCATGGTTCACTGCGGAACCCTGACCCGTGGGCCTCGGATCGTCTACCGCCCTAGACTTTCTTCTGACAGGGGTAGCCCGGTGTAACTCTCTCTTGTTTTGTGTTTTTCTAGGTCATAGTATGATGTAAAACCATGTTGGGTCACCAGGGGAGTGACAATATCCTACCCGGTTTTACCGGAACGGGGACTTTCCCCCTTAGACGAGTCCAGAACCATCGCTTTTAGGTTATAGCGCATGCCTGCGAAGGGGGACACATGCACCCGGGAACTAGGTTTTGTATGTTTCAACATAGCACCACACTTTCCTGCATGTTCTAGGACCACATGCAAGTCCTTGAGGTGTTCCGATGCCCCGGAGCGCGGTTCCCTGCGGAACCCTGACCCGCGGGCCTCGGATCGTTTACCCCCCTAGACTTTCTTCTGACAGGGGTAGCCCGGTGTATCTCTTTCTTGTTTTGTGTTTGTTTAGGTCATAGGATGATGTAAAACCATGTTGGGTCAAAAGGGCAGTGACAATATCCTACCCTGTTTTATCGGAACAGGGACTTCCCCCTTAGACGAGTCTAGAACCCTCGCTTTTAGGTTACAGCGCATGCCTGCGAAGGGGGACACATGCACCCGGGGATTAGTTTTTGTATGTTTCACCATAGCAGAACACTTTCATGCATGTGCTAGGTCCACATGCAAGTCCTTGAGGTGTTCCGATGCCCAGAGCGCGGTTCCCTGTGGAACCCTTACCCGTGGGCCTCGGATCGTCTACCCCCTAGACTCTTGTGACATGGGTAGCTCGGTGTAGCTCTCTCTTGTTTTGTGTTTGGCTAGGTCATAGGATGATGTAAAACCATGTTGGGTCACATGGGGAGTGACAATATCCTACCCAGTTTTATCGGAACAGGGACTTTCCCCCTTAGACGAGTCCAGAACCCTCGCTTTTAGGTTATAGCGCATGCCTGCGAAGGGGGACACATGCACCCGGGGACTAGGTTTTGTATGTTTCAACATAGCACCACAATTTCGTGCATGTTCTAGGGCCACATGAAAGTCCTTGAGGTGTTCCGATGCCCCGGAGCATGGTTCACTGCGGAACCTTGACCCGTGGGCCTCGGATCGTCTACCGCCCTAGACTTTCTTCTGACAGGGGTAGCCCGGTGTAACTCTCTCTTGTTTTGTGTTTTTCTAGGTCATAGTATGATGTAAAACCATGTTGGGTCACAAGGCGAGTGACAATATCCTAGCCGGATTTACCGGAACGGGGACTTTCCCCCTTAGACGAGTCCAGAACCATCGCTTTTAGGTTATAGCGCATGCCTGCGAAGGGGGACACATGCACCCGGGGGACTAGGTTTCATGGGCTTTGGACGTATTCAAGCGGGGGCTCAGTCGCAAGCTGAGTCCCGAGTTGGACAAGCCTGCCCATATCAGTACCGGGCTTCGCATTCTTCCAGTCGCCAAGTAAGTTATACTTCCTTGTCCCAATTTGCTTTGCTTTTTTCGTGTCGTGGTTGTGCTGATTAGGAGGGCTCGTGCAGGTCGGGGGCTAAGAAGATTGGTCGCCCTTCGGTTGCCAAGATTCCCCCGGCCACTGTCGCGGGAGAGGGTGATCTCCCCAAGAAGAGGAAGGCCTCCGAGGATGTCGCGTCTGCTGAAGTCACGAAGAAACAGAAGGGGGGCACTGACGACGCTGCGACCGGGGGAAGCGCTGCGGAGCCAGCCGCTCGTCGAAGAGGGGGTGGCGACGCGATCAGAGCCAGCACCAGCTGCGTCCGCGCCAAAGGTGCCGGTCCCGGCGGCCAGCGCCCCTGCCAGGGCGTCGGCGATGTTCCCTCGCTTTATGGCGAGGGGGTTTCTAGGCGGATGCGCAATCTCCGCAGTTCCCGGAAATCGTGGACACGGAGATTGAGACCCGCCGCGGGCGCACCTCCTTCACGGTCCCGTCGACTGACGCTGCTGAACTTCACAAGATGCTCGGCGCTGCTATCCAGGTATGTCTAGTCCCCGAATTCCTAGTCGCTGAATTTCAGCGGCTGGGAATTGTCTTTATTTTCCTATATTCTCCAGTCCCCGAGTTCCTAGTTGCTGAATTTCAGCGGCTGGGAACTGGTCTTAATTTTTTCTTCCTTCTCTAGTTCTCGAGTTCCTAGTCGCTGAATTTCAGCGGCTGGGGACTGGTCTTAGTTTTTTCTTCCTTCTCCAGTCCCCGAGTTCCTGGTCGCTGAATTTCAGCGGCTGGGAACTGGTCTTTCTTTTCCTCCCAACGCTTAGCTGGTCTCGTTGTTTTGAAGGGGTTACAGCGGGAGTCGACTGATCGGCAGGCTGCGCGAGAGCGCCTGGAGAGTGACTTGTGCGACGCGCAAGAGGTGAACCGGCAGCTTCAGGAGAGGATCGGTGAGTGTTTGACGTTGTTCTTCTTTGCTTGTTATGAGCTGGTTTTGTGCGATGCTCTGACATCTCCACTTGCAGATGGTTTCTCGGACGAGGTCTCCAAGGCTCGTGAGGGGTATGTCCCACTCGCCGAACTAGACGCGGCGAATGGGCGAGTGGCCTCCCTGGTCAAGGAGTTGGAGGATGCTAAGGCGGCCTCAATTTCTTCGGAAGAACGTGCGAAGGCCTCCGTCGTCGCCGCTGAAGAGGAACGCAAGGCCACGGACTCCATTATCGTGGGGCTGCATAACGACCAAGCCGCTTTGGAGAAGCATGTCAAGGAGAATTGCCGCAAGCTTCTTGGTGAGTTTCTGTCATTTGCCTTATCCTCTTGTCGGTTCTCCGCTTTTGGGGGTTTCATTGTTTCACTGACGTCTGACTTTCCAGCTGTGGTAGGCCAAAGCGACCCGGTGGTGCAGACGTATACCGCCTCGCAGTGCGTGACTGCCCTGGTGAATGCTGCCACGGCCTCGGCGGTGTGTGTCCAAGCGGCTCTCCAGGGCATGTCACCCACCGAAGTCATCCCTAGGGGGCTCACGGAGGTGTGGCGCTATCTGGAGGAGGTGCCCGCGGTTGTGGAGTGGATGACGCGCTCTGCGTTCAGGCGCGGGGCCGCCACAGCATTGAGCTTGGGCCTCGCACACTTCCCAGACGACTTCGATCTGGACGACGTCACGAGTGGCTATCCTTCGGCGACTGGCACGGTGGAGATGTCAGAGGTGCTGAAGCTGACTGCGAAGGCCACTCCTTATGCCGACCGTGTCTTGGTGATGGGGGATCTTTTGCCGTACCAGGAGACGGTGCTGGCACCGGCGACCCCGAGCCGGAGCACCGTGACATGAAGTCAGAGCAGCCCTTCTGGTCGTCGTTGGCGAAGTCGCTGACCTCGTACCCGGCGAACCCGTGGTGGCCCTTTGTGCGCGTCAAGGGTGGTGGTGCTTCTTCTTCGTCAGGGCCTGTGGAGTAAGCAGATGTAATAGTAGTAATAGATGCCAAGTGGCGAACATTGTATGATGTTTTTGTAATCCATGTCGCAGGGACTTGGTCGACTTGTGTTATGATTAAGGGAGTGTTTTGTTCAACAATTTGAGCGAGTCCCCGAGCGCGTCCGCCCTTTAATGGGGTATAACTCGATTGTGTATTTCTATGTGTTTGATTTGTTTTCGCGTTTGTTTTTATCCCTTGCGTCTCCTGAGCGGCGAGTCCCCGAGCGCGAGTGGGGTTCGTTTGTGAACGAGCCCCCGAGCATTGTGCTAGACCGTATTGCTCGTGATCCTATTGCAGGTTGTGAATGCGTTGTTTGTAACGCGTCTCCTCCCCTGGCCCGGAGAGCTAGTCGCTTGGCGAGCCCTAGGCGGCTCTCTTACTAGGTGTGTTCCCGAGCCGCGTGGGGTTCCCGTTTTGCGGAGTCCCCGTGCGTGGTACTTAAACGTTCAAGTCGCTTTGCTCAAGGGTGGGGGGACAGGTCGCTGTGGGGAGCGTGTATCGGATGTCTTGGCCCGGTGGGCCAGCCGGGCTAGGCGACTCCAATGGCGGCTCCGGGTTGGCATTTTTCGTGGACGACACAAGGACCGATACTTCTGGTGTCCTTGTGCCGCACTACTTTGCCGTGCCGGTCGCTCGACCAGAGGTTGACTTCCGTGAATGGCGTATTGCTTGCATGTACGAGTGCGAGTGGCACAAGAATATGGCGAGTGGGCACAATTTGTGCGATCCGAATGAATTTCATTTATATATTCTGACAGAGTACATTGTGTGGTTCTAGGTGTAGAACTTCTGGAGGAGGTTGACATTCCATGGCCTCCCGACCTCCAACTGGCCATCACCCCATATGTCGATGAGGTAGTAGGCGTCGTTGCCAAGGACTCGGCCTATGGCGAATGACCCCTCCCATGGAGGGGAGAGCTTGTACATGCCCTTCTTGTCCTGGGCCAATCGTAGGACCAGGTCACCTTCCTGGAAGGTGCGAGTTCGCACTCGACGGCTGTGATAACGGCGAAGTCCTTGCTGGTATATGGTGGTGCGGGAGCGAGCCAGGTCGCGTGCTTCGTCAACGACGCTATCTTGGCGGGCGGTCTCATTGGCCGCCTCGACGTAGTTGGCGACTCGAGGGGAGTCGTGCTCCAGGTCTGTTGGCATTACGGCCTCGGCGCCATACACCATGAGGAAAGGCGTGCACCTAGTTGATTGGTTGACGGAGGTGCGGATCCCCCATATCACAGAGGGGAGCTCGTCGACCCAACATCCTGGGATGCGCTCGAGGGGCACCTGTAGTCGCGGTTTGAGACCGTGGAGGACGCTCTGGTTGGCGCGCTCTGCTTGGCCGTTTGACTCCGGGTGGGCGACTGATGCGAGGTCGAGTCATATGCCGTGCTCCTCACAGAATTCCGCCATGGCTCCCTTGGCGAAGTTGGTGCCGTTGTCTGTGATGATGCTGTGTGGGTAGCCGTACCGGTAAATGAGTTCGCGGAGGAACTTGGTAGCCGTCTTGCCATCGCACTTCTTGATCGGCTTGGCTTCCACCCATTTGGTGAACTTGTCGACTGCGACCAGGAGATGAGTGAAGCCAGATGGGGCCTTCTTGAACGGGCCGACCATGTCCATGCCCCATACGGCGAATGGCCACGTGATGGGGATTGTCTTGAGCGCCGAACCAGGAAGGTGCGTCTGGTTGTCGTACTTCTGGCATCCGACGCATCTTTGGACGACGTCGGTGGCATCAGCGTGTGCGGTGAGCCAGTAGAAACCGTGCCGCATGGCCTTGGCGACTAGCGACTTGGCGCCAGCGTGATGGCCGCAGTCGCCGGCGTGAATGTCCTGAAGGATCTTGCGGCCTTCCTCTGGTTGTACGCAGCGCTGGAACACACCGGTCACGCTGCGCTTGTGGAGCTCGCCATTGATGATGACGAAGGATTTGTAGCGGCGAACGATCATTCGCGCCTCTGTCTCGTTGCTCGGTAGCAGTTTGTGTTCCAGGAAGGCGACGTATGGCGCTGTCCAGTCGCTAGGTTCCACAACCATGGCGACTAAGGCCTGTTCTGGTTGTAGTGGGATCCTGACGTCGATCTCCTTCGGTGGGCTGACGGAGGGCTTGTGGATGATGTCAAGGAAGACGCCTACTGGTGGTGCCTGTCGAGCCGATCCGATGTGGGAAAGGGCGTTTGCCTCCTCATTTTTACGCATGTCGATCCACTCGACGGAATAGCCGTCGAAGTGTCCTCCCAACTGGTCAACGGCCTGGCGGTACGCTATCATTGTTGGCGAAACAGCGTCGCATGTCCCGGCCACTTGGCCGGCGACTAGGTCGGAGTCGTCGTAGCATCGCAGGCGATTGATGTTCATCTCCTTGGCTGCTCTCATACCATGGAGGAGGGCCTCGTATTCTGCCATGTTGTTGGTGCAGGGTTTGAAGTTGAGGTGGAGCACGTAGCGGAGCTTGTCTCCTTTGGGGGAGGTCAGTATGACCCCAGCCCCCACACCATCGGCGTTCTTGGAGCCGTCGAAGTGGAGCGACCAGTAGTGGAGGTATGGGAGCTTCTCTGGCTGTTGTGCCTCTTCCCAGTCGGCGAGGAAATCAGCCAGGGCTTGCGGTTTGATCGCTTTTCACGGCTCGTATTTGATGTTGTGGATGCCGATCTCGACGGCCCACTTGGCGACTCGCCTAGTCGCATCGCGATTGCGTATGATGTCTTGCAGGGGCGTGGAGGATACCACCGTGATTGGATGCTCCTGGAAGTAGTGCGGGATTCGCCGCTATGCTCGGAATACCGCGTACACCAGTTTTTGGTATTGCGGGTAGCGCTGTCGTGAGTCTGTTAAGACTTCGCTGATCTAGTATACTGGGCATTGTATGGGGCGCTCCTTGCCCTCTTCTGGTCGTTCAACGACCATCACGGCGCTGACGACCTGATTAGAGGCCACGACGTAGACGAGCATTGGCTCTCTGTCGAGTGGCGCGGCGAGTAGTGGTGCCGCGAGTAGCACTTCTTTGAGTGCTTTCAGTGCGTTGTCGGCCTCTGCGTCCCATTGGAACGTTGGGTTCTTGCGCATCAGGCGGAATAGGGGCATTGCCTTCTCGCCTAGCCGGGGGATGAAGCGACTGAGAGCCGCGACTCGCCCCGCCAACTTTTGGACGTCGCGCAGACACTCGGGTTTCCCGAGTCGCGCGATGGTGTCGATCTTGGTGGGGTTGGCCTCAATGCCTCGCTTGGAGACTACGTACCCCAGAAGTTGTCCGGTGGGTACGCCGAAGGTGCATTTTCCGGGGTTCAGCTTGATGTTGTACCTCTGCAGATTTGCAAAGGTTTCTGCTAGGTCGGCGAGCAGATCGTCCTGGCAGGTAGATTTTACCACCACGTCGTCGATGTAGACATGAATGTTGCGGCCAATTTGGCTCGCTGGACACTCCTGCATGCACCTCTGGTATGTGGCGCCTCCATTCTTGAGGCCAAATGTCATGGCCGTCTAGTAGAATGCGCCGAATGGCGTGATGAACGTCGTCTTCTCCTCGTCTTTGACCGCCATCTTGATCTGGTTATAACCAGAGTAAGCGTCGAGAAAACACAGCGACTCCGATCCCGCGGTCGAGTCGATGATCTGATCGATGCGCGGTAGGACGAACTCCTCCTTCGGGCAGGCGCTGTTGAGGTTGGTGTAGTCTATACACATTCTCTAGGTGTTGTTCTTTTTGAGGACCAGGACTAGGTTTGCCAGCCACTTGGAGTACTTAATTGGCCGGATGAAGCCGGCGGCTAGCAGGCGCTAGACTTCCTCGGCGATTGCTCGACGGCGCTCTTCATTGAAGGGCCGTAGCGACTGTTTTACTGGTCGCACTTTGGGGTCGGCATTAAGTTTGTGCTTAGCGAGTTCCCTCGGGACACCTGGCATGTCAGATGGCTTCCATGCGAAGATGTCGCGGTTCTCACGGAGGAACCCGATGAGCGCGCTTTCCTATGCGGGGCTCATGTGCGCCCTGATGGTGACCGTCTGGCTGGAGTCGCCTGGGACGA
This sequence comes from Avena eriantha, assembly GCA_910589775.1. Lineage (NCBI taxonomy): Eukaryota > Viridiplantae > Streptophyta > Magnoliopsida > Poales > Poaceae > Avena > Avena eriantha. Next base: position 242,512,072 of record OU342743.1, read on the forward strand.
GCTCGACGGTGCGGGTGTGCGTGGTTACCTCGAATGCGGAGTTCGCAGCGATCGGTTTCTTCAAGATGGTGGGGTCGTCCTTGTTGATGTTGCCCGCGTATTTCTCGAGCTCCTCCGCGTGGTCAGTCTCCACAGCAATGATGGTGTCGGCGAGTTCGGCGCCCTTTTCTTCACATTCCACGGCCATATCGGGGTCGCCGTGGACGGTGATGATGCCGCTCGGCCCGGGAGCTTCATCGTGTTGTAGGCGTAGTGTGGGGTCGCCATGAATTTTGTGAATGCCTGGTGGCCCTGGACGCAGTGGTAGGGACTGCGGAAGTTCACCAACTCGAAGACGATTCTCTCCGTGCGGTAGTTCGCCGGGGTGCCGAAGGTGACTGGCAGTGTCACCTTCCCGATCGGGTACGCCTTCCGACCAGGGACGATGCCATGGAAGGTCGTCAGTGTTGGCTCGATGGCCGTTTCTGGGAGCTGGAGCCTTTTGAATGTGTCGAGGTACAGGATGTTGATGGAGCTCCCACCGTCCATCAGCGTCTTGGGCAGCCAGTAGTCGGCCACCTTTGGCCTGACCACCAGGGCGACTCGCCCTGGATTTTCGATTCTTGGCGCGTGGTCTTGGCGACTCCAGGTAATGCTCTGCTCGGACCAGTTTAGGAAGCGGGGGATGTCGACCTGCGTCACCGCATTGACGGCGACCGCGCAGGCGAGTACCTCCTTCTCGCGCTTGGTGCCGAGCCCAGTGAAGGTATGTAGCGACCCGACGATGGTTCCAAAGCCGCCGCCGTTCCCGTTGTCCCGCGGTTGGTTGTTGTTGGGGGTCTTCCCTTGCACGTCTCACCTTCTCGATCTCTTTGAGAGAGTGGCAATCGGCGGTGGTGTGGGTGGCGGGTTTTCCCTCCCTGCTGTGGTAGATGCAGGGCTGATTGAGCAGGGCGGCGGGGTCAAATTTCGGCCTCGTCGCGTTGTTGGCGTGGTAGTTCCCGCTGTCGCGGTAGTTTCCTCCTTCGCGGCGGTAGTTCTTGGAGTCGCGTTGGCCGCAGCCAGCGTTGGCGACGAAGTCAACTCGCCCGTCGGTCCGGCGCTTGCCGGTGATGTGGGTGTTGCTGTAGCGCATGTCGCGTAGGCGCCCGCTGTCGTGGATGCTAGTGCGCCGTCTTCCTCCCGACTCATCATCGGAGTCCTGGTTGGGGTCTTCCTCCGCGTAGCGCTTGGCGATCTCGAGGAGGTCAGGGATGTTATCGAGCGTCCAGTAGACCCTCTTGATCTTGGTGACCAGAGGTTCGTACCGGAACGCATTCTTGAAGAAGTGTATCGCCGTGTCTGGGTGGATGCCGGACGGGTTTATCCATAGCTCTTGCCACCTTTAGATCCACCGGCGGGTCGACTCGCGTTGTCCCTGGATGCATCGCTCCAGGTCCTTGATGGTCGTGGCGCGGGTGTAGGAGCCCTCGAAGTGCCTAACGAAGGCGTCCCGCATTTCTTCCCAGGAGTCGATGTTGTCGGCGAGTATCGTATTGATCCATTGCCGAGTCGCACCCTCCATCATCAGGGGGAGGTAGCGAGCGGCGAGCAGGTCGGTGTGGCCTGCGATCCCCATTGCCATGAGATATGTGTCCAACCAAACGGCGGGGTCGTACGTCGGGTCATACTTCTCGATCTCCTTGGGGGCCTTGAAGTTGGCGGGGTATTTTTCCCCGCGGATCATGGGTCCGAAGCATTGTGGCCCGACTCGGCTAAGCGAGCCTCTTGGCTCCAGGTCGCCGCGGTTGGCGAGGGTGTGTCGTAGGTTGTAGGGTTGGCGCGACTGCCACACCTGATTGTTGATGATGTGCGTTCAGGCGTCGAGTGGTTGCCCGTTTGCAGCGATGGTGTTGTTCGCAGGTCGCGGCTCGTTGGTCAACAACGCGGGGTTGGCAGCCCGCGGTTGGTTTGCCAGGGGTTGGGTTGGTGGGCAAACTATTGCGTTGGCCATGGTGGGGTGGCCGCTTGATGCCGCCCTGCTTGCTGACGAGCGGGAATACATCCTCCCCCGCGGGTCGACTCCCGCGGCTTGTTGCTCGACGGCCCTGACGAGTAGGGCCTTGGCGTACTGGATCTGTAGCGCGCCGTTGCCTTGGACATCGAGGTTGGCGATCGCGGCATCGGCCGCGATGACGTTGTCCATCGGGGTGGAGTACAGTGGTAGCCCGTTGGCCTCCCGGGCTTGAGGCGAGATGATGATCCGTGGTTGGTCTGGTGGGGGCGCACGGCCCATTGGTGGTGAAGGGGCCCCATTCGCCGGTGCTCTAGGTGGTGTTCTCGCGGGGTTGCCTCCTCCTGGTAGCGCGTTCTCGCCGTGTTCGCGCTCGGCGGCGCATGTGGGGTCGCCCTCGTCATTGAAGTTAAGGACGCGGCCCTGAACATCGGGGTTCAGGCGGGTCCTGATGCGGCGCCGGTGATAGAGTGACAGCTCCTTCGCCGTCTCTCGTTCGAGGCGGTATTTCTCGCGCTCGGCGAGTTCGTTGCGTTGCGCCTCCTGGAGCCGCAGGCGGGCTTGTTCCACCTCCATGGCCGTCGCAGTTGGCGGAATCGGCATGGAGAACGGATCTGGCGGGGCGGCCATGCTACCCGCCTTGTAGATCGTGTTGAAGCGATTAGATCTGGCGCGAAAATCCTCTAGGGATTCCGAGCCGGAGTCAGAGTCGAAGATCCCCGAGATGGAGGGATCCTTGAAATCCTCGGGGTTGCAGACTCGCGTGATGGAGTCCTCCCGTTACGCAGCGGTGATGGATCCGTTAACCGATGCAGGGGTCGTGGAGTCGGCGTCGTCGTTTAGGGCATCGTCGTTGGTGGCGACGTTGGTCTCGACCGCGTCACTAGCGCCCGAGTCGTACTCGGTGACGAGGCCCCTGATGGAGCGGACCTGCTCCTCCAAAAGCAGATCGCGGTGTGGAGGCGATCCACCGACGATCATCGTCGCGGCTGGGTCGACCGCGCCGGTAAAGCCGACGAAGAGGTTGATGGAGCCGACCGCCATCACCGCGGCGTGTGTGACCGGGCACGACACCGGGATGTAGCTGTTGCGCAGGATCTGCAAGATCCCGCCGAAGACGATCATGTGGCCGGTGGCGAACGGTCGCTCGATCGGTGAGTAGGGTCTCGCCGCAGAACTCATGTCAGTCCCGCTATGCCCCAAGGTGGGCGCCACTGTCGTGGAAATGGCCACGGCAGTCGCTGCCATGGGCAGCGATTGAGAATTTCGTGAGGAAGAGTTGGCGGCCATCTGCGGTGCGAGATGGGGGCAAGTGCACAGGGGTTTACCTAGGTTCGGCCCCCCGGAGGGTAAAGACCTACTCCTGCTAGATTGGATTATGAGAGAGCGAGTTACAAGGGTGGCGAGCTCGGTGGCTAGGCAGCGAGTCGCTTGAGGGGGTGTATGATGGAACGTAAGTCTCTACGATACCCTAGGGAGGTTTATATATGAAGCACCTCGCCAGGGTTTACAAGTTGTCCCCGAACAAGATAAGGATCCGGGGGCTTTAGACCTAATCTGACTGGGCTTCTGCTATGCTCCTGGGCTTCCAGTCGATAGGCTTCTCCTTTCCTCAGAGTCCAGTCGCTGTCCTCCAGGCGTACTCGCGGGCCTTCCGGCCCACTCGAAACCTACTGCTGAGCATACCCCCTTTGGCATATCCCCATCAGGTTTTGTATGTTTCAACATAGCACCACACTTTCATGCATGTTCTAGGGCCACATGCAAGTCCGTGAGGTGTTCTGATGCCCCGAAGGGCGGTTCCCTGCGGAACCCTGACCCGTGGGCCTTAGATCGTCTACCCCCTAGACTTTCTTCTGACAGGGGTAGCTCGGTGTAGCTCTCTCTTGTTTTGTGTTTGTCTAGGTCATAGGATGATGTAAAACCATGTTGGGTCACAAGGGCAGTGACAATATCGTACCCGGTTTTATCAGAATAGGGACTTTCCCCCTTAGACGAGTCTAGAACCCTTTTAAGTTACAGCGCATGCCTACGAAGGGGGACACATGCACCCGGGGACTAGGTTTTTTTGTTTCATCATAGCACCACACTTTCATGCATGTTCTAGGTCCACATGCAAGTCCTTGAGGTGTTCCGATGCCCTGGAGCATGGTTCCCTGCGGAACGCTAACCCTTGGGCCTCAGATCGTCTACCCCCCTAGACTTTCTTCTGCCAGGGGTAGCCCGGTGTAGCTCTCTCTCGTTTTGTGTTTGTTTAGGTCATAGGATGATGTAAAACCATTTTGGGTCACAAGGGGAGTGACAATAGCCTACCCGGTTGTACCGGAACAGGGACTTTCCCCCTTAGACGAGTCCAGAACCCTTTTAAGTTACAGCGCATGCCTGCGGAGGAGGACACATGGACCCGGGGATTAGGTTTTGTATGTTTCAACATAGCACCACACTTTCATGCATGTGCTAGGGCCACATGAAAGTCCTTGAGGTGTTCTGATGTCCCGGAGCGTGGTTCCCTGCGGAACCCTGACCCGTGGGCCTCAGATCGTCTACCCCCTAGACTTTCTTCTAACAGGGGTAGCTCGGTGTAGCTCTCTCTTGTTTTGTGTTTGTCTAGGTTATAGCATGATGTAAAACCATGTTGGGTCACAGGAGGAGTGACAATATCCTACTCGGTTTTACCGGAACAGGGACTTTCCCCCTTAGACGAGTCTAGAACCCTCGCTTTTAGGTTACAGTGCATGCCTGCGAAGGGGGACACATGCACCCGGGGGACTAGGTTTTTTTTGTTTCAACATAGCACCACACTTTCATGCATGTGCTAGGTCCACATGCAAGTCCTTGAGGTGTTCCGATGCCCCGAAGCACGGTTCCCTGCGGAACCTTGACCCTTGGGCCTCGGATCATCTACCCCCTAGACTTTCTTCTGCCAGGGGTAGCCTGGTGTAGCTCTCTCTTGTTTGGTGTTTGTTTAGGTTATAGGATGATGTAAAACCATGTTGGGTCACAAGGGGGTGACAATATCCTACCCGGTTTTACCGGAATGGGGACTTTCCCCCTTAGACAAGTCCAAACTCTTCGCTTTTAGGTTACAGCGCATGCCTGTGAAGGGGGACACATGCATCCGGGGACTAGGTTTTGTATGTTTCAACATAGCACCACACTTTCCTGCATGTGCTAGGGCCACATGCAAGTCCTTGAGGTGTTCCGATACCCCGGAGCGCAGTTCCCTACGGAACCCTGACCCGTGGGCCTCAGATCGTCTACCCCCTCGACTTTCTTCTGACAGGGGTAGCCCGGTGTAGCTCTCTCTTGTTTTGTGTTTGTCTAGGTCATAGGATGATGTAAAACCATGTTGGGTCAGAAGGAGAGTGACAATATCCTACCCAGTTTTACCGGAACGAGGACTTTCCCCCTTAGACGAGTCTAGAACCCTTGCTTTTAGGTTACAGCAAATGCCTGCGAAGGGGGACACATGCGCCCGGGGACTAGGTTTTGTATATTTCAATATAGCACCACACTTTCATGCATGTTCTAGGGACACATGCAAGTCCTTGAGTTGTTCCGATGCCTCGGAGCATGATTCCCTGCGGAACCTTGACCCGTGGGCCTCGGATCGTCTACCCCCCTAGACTTTCTTCTGACAGGGGTAGCCCAGTGTAGCTCTCTCTTTTTTGGTGTTTGTTTAGGTCACAGGATGATGTAAAACCATTTTGGGTCACAAGGGAGTGACAATATCCTACCCGGTTTTACAGCAACGGGGACTTTCCCCCTTAGACGAGTCCAGAACCCTTGATTTTAGGTTACAGCGTATGCCTGCGAAGGGGAACACATGCACCCGGGGACTAGGTTTTGTATGTTTCAACATAGCACCACACTTTCATGCATGTGCTAGGGCCACATGAAAGTCCTTGAGGTGTTCCGATGCCCCGGAGCGCGGTTCACTGTGGAACCCTGACCCGTGGGCCTCGGATCGTCTACCCCCTAGACTTTCTTCTGACAGGGTAGCCCGATGTAACTCTCTCTTGTTTTGTGTTTGTCAAGGTCATAGGATGATGTTAAACCATTTTGGGTCACAAGGGGAGTGACAATATCCTACCCGGTTTTAGCGGAATAGGGACTTTCCCCCTTAGACGAGTCTAGAACCCTCGCTTTTAGGTTACAACGCATGTCTGCGAAGGGGGACACATGCACCCGGGGAATAGGTTTTGTATGTTTCAACATAGCACCACAATTTCCTACATGTGCTAGGATCACATGCAAGTCCTTCTGGTGTTCCGATGCCCCGGAGCGCGGTTCCCTGCAAAACCCTGACCCGTGGGCCTCAGATCGTCTACCCCCCTAGACTTTCTTCTGACAGGGGTAGCCCGGTGTAGCTCTCTCTTGTTTTGTGTATGTTTAGGTCATAGGATGATGTAAAACCATGTTGGGTCATGTAACTACCTCGGACCCTACGCTCTAAGTTCAAGCCTGGATGAACCGGAAGTGGTTAAAATAGTACAGCGGGGGCCCAGGGGCCACCCACATGTAGACCCGTCGGCCGTCCTAACCACTTCCAAGACATCGGGACAAGAGCGAGCGGCGTAGGCAACAGGCGAAGAGATCAAATACATACACAAGTGAGTATGTATGCAAGCTACCTTACAACAGTTCTCAGAGCCATTCCATCTAAAAGAAATAGAAAGATTGCAACGCCATACGGCAAGATCCAAATATCCTAGATAGAGATAATAGTGTAGGATAGCTCCTCCTACGTCAAACATCAGAGTATCAAGCGGAAGCGGGAAACAAGATCCGAGTACGGACAAGAAGCAAATCGGCATAAGATGCCACATAAGTAAGCACATCCCGCCCACAGATCTCGCGGATCCCCATCTCCGGAATCTCTACACCGCGTGATGGTTGCCAACATCATCTGTCTCCTCCACCCAGTATCCATCTTGCGAATACACCTATTCATCTGAATCAAACAATTTATCGTGTGAGACCCTAGGGGTACTCAGCAAGTCTGTATGCCTCTAAAGGGGACATATACCTGGGGTGACGCAATTGCAGCAAAAGATAATAACTAACAAGCCTATAGATACTCGCTAACCATCCGCCTAACCAATGATAGACGGATATCCATTAATTAGAAACAACGGTGATAACAGTATAAAGTAACAGATCCATCCTCCTTCTCGCTTACCAATGAGAAAGCGGGCGAACAACCCATCCGTTGGTAGTTTTATTAACCAGTCCATGAGTATTGCACTATTTACTAGTCGGGTATTTAGTTAGATTAAGAGCGGTACTTTAGTTATACTTGTCTATGATCGAGAAATTGTGCTCCAAGTCGTCCATAACCGCGGGCACGGCTTTCAGAAAGATTTACCCTACAGGGGTGCACAAATAGCAACACACACTCGATCAACCTCGGACAAACCAACTCAAAACCCAACGAGGCATTCACGACAAAGCGATCACAGGATTCAGAAATATTTCAGGGGGCCACCCCAATAATCTACCCGCAACGATGTTGGCCGGCTCCATGACGGACCCAGGGTTTGCGACAATGGATGTAAACGACTAGTAACCTAAAAATGTGACTGGGCTTGTCGATACCGTGAAAACATTCCGCATTCTTAAATAGTACAGGTGCTCCTCGCACAATCTTAATAAAGCACTAAAGCATGGCATAAGTACAGGATAGTAATAAAGCCCCAAACTACTTGTGGCCCCAAAAAATAGAATGAATCAAGCTCTGGCTCAGGGGGGTCCATAAGGCCTCCCGGATGTGGATAGTGCGAATAGTCAAGGAACAGGAATCAAGTACTCGGGGCCCTACGGGACACAAGTGAGTATGAAAAACCAAATAGAAGATATTGCCCACCGGTGCCTCTTTCATTAGTTATCCCATTTCTACTCTGGTTAAGTTGTTTAGGTACCTCGTTATCCATCAGACACTCATCTACCCTACACATGTTGTTCTACGACTCGCATGGCTCAAACAACTCCTGTAGTAATGGCTCATGGGATGGAGGAACAAGCTTCGGTGGGGTTTAAAAGTAAAGGCTATGCAGTACTGGGATTCAATTTAATGCAATCGCGACTCCATGATGCAAGAATAAGATAGAAGCAATAGGTACTATATGTATGCAAGCATGTGTTAGTGCTTGCCTGGCAGCTCAGTTGAAGGGAGAGACGGATCTGGGTAGTACTCCTGGAATTCCTGATATTTCCCCTACTCGGCGTCTATTCGAAAGAAGAACCAAACAAACAAGGGCCAACATAAATGAAGTGCACAAGCATATAAATAAAATGTGACAAGCAAACAAGCATGCCATGATGAATGATGCACAATTTATATGGCAATAATGTAGCATGGCATAGGTGAGGTGTGGGGTACAAGAATAAAGCGTTTTATTAAGTTTTAGTCATGTTTTGCTCCCATAACACTTGCTGTCCACTTAATATTTACATGATGCATGCTGCAATTCAGACATGGAATGCATAGTTAGAACGGGCTCGTCGCGTTGATCGATTTAGACATATTATTTGTCAAATTTGGAGTTATAGATTTAAAGTTATTAATTAATTAAGAAAAGGCATTTTATTGCAAATAAACAATTTCGAAAATTTAAATTAGTCAAACATTAATTTGGATGGCAGATTTGAAATCCTCACATTTTTCTGATTCAAAAACATATGTCATTTGTATTATTTGGATAAGTCAACTAAACGATATTAATTTCTGGATTTTAAAACATTTAAACAATTTCGGAAAATATTTTATTAAACAGAGAAAGAGCCGAGACTTTTTGCACCCAGGAGCAGCCAGCCACAGCCGCAGACGAGTGGGGTCGCGCTGATCTGGCGGAAATGACGCGCCGCGGACTTTCCTCACCGCGCGTTCATCCAGCCGCAGCGAATGACGGGTGGGGCCACGGCAGCCGCAGGGCCACACGTGGGCGCGTGAACCGGGCGCAGCCACGTGGCGCAGACGGGGACATGCTTGTGATGGCGGGAAAAAACCCAGGTGCGTTTCTGTAAAAGACACATAGCGGCAGACAGGTGGGACCAGGGGGAGCGCGGGTTGAGCCGCAAAAAGTGCAGGGGGTAAACGAAAAAGGACTGCGCATAGCCATGCTGCACAGTTGTTCTTCCCGCTGTTGCCTGACGAAAAAGCAGGCGCGGACAGAGCACGGCGGGGGCTCGATCTCGCGATCTGGAGCGCGCGCGCAGGAGGCGGCGACCACTGGGCTAACAGGGGGTTGGTGCTGCGTAAACGTGGCGCGGCAAGATGACCTTACTGCGGTGCAACAATGGAGAGCAACTACGAATGGTGGTGCACTAAGAGCGTTCGACGGAGAGATCCATGCGTACAGGAAGAGCAGGATGAGGAGAGGGTGTCAGGGGGGTACGTCTGCTCACCACGGGGAGGTTGGTAGCGTTGGATCGGCTGGGCACACAGGACTGCGACGGCGAAGCAGGCGGATGGCGAGCTAGGGTTTTCATCGGACTCGACGTTGTGCAGCAATTCTGGGGCTTCCTCCTCCTCGACGGCGTGGACAGGGGCGACGTCGGGGTCCTCGTGGCCTTCCTCGACAGCCCACACACCACGTCCGCCTCCTGATACGCTGTGGCCGAGAGGAAAATCGACGATGGCCGCCGGAGTTGGAAGAGAGAGGGTAGTGGTAGGTGGGGAAGGAGGGGTGGACAGGCAGGGTCCTGGGTGGATCTGGGGTAACGCAAGGCAGAGGGGAGGGGTAGATAGGGACGGGAGGGGAGATGCCGTGGGGAGGCTCGGGATAGAAAAGGTGGTGGCCACCTTTTTCTTCCTCCTCCTCACGTGCTTGGCTAGGCTCGGACCTGGGGTGGTGGCTGCAGCTGGGCCAGGCAGAGAGGAAGGGTGGCTCGGGTAGGACCGGCTTGGCAGCGAGAGAGAGAGGAACCGAGAGAGGAGGGCGCTCGGCTAGGGTTAGGGCTAGAGGGGGGCTCGGCATGGTAGAGAGAAAGGGTGGGGTGGTGGCTAGGTTAGAAAGGAGAGGGTATAGCCAAATCTAGGAAGGGTGGTTAGGGTGTGAGGAAAGTGTGTAGAAGCTAGGTTTAGAGAGAGAGAGAGGGGACTCGGCTTAGCTAGAAGAGGAGAGAGGGCAAAACCACATGATGGATGAGCTAGGTTTTAGAGTAGCTAAGCAACACCAAGAGTTTAACCTATGACAAGGAAGAAAACAATAGGACCAAAAGAGAGAGAGGTGAAAGAAAGAAAAGATCTTGCATGCCTCATGCATATGATCATGTTTTGTGAAAACAAAATATATCCCATGTATACTTGGCAAGGAGGAAATACACTAAAAGAGGCAAGGTGGAAGACAAGTGGAGAAGAAGTATTTAAATGGGTTCATTTGTTCAATTGAGTTCAAACAAACACCACCCAAAAATATTCCTAAGGAACCCAAAATAGAAAAACAAGTGAGGGCCTTGCATGGGCCATGCACAAGTAATAAATGCCACTAATTCTAGTTGTGAAAACAACTATCTTCAATCTTGGTCATATATTCTTGCATGCATGCCAAAGTATTTGATTAAAACCATTCAAAGAAGAAGCTTGCTTGACATATGGAAATAATTAGTATATGCACATGTATGAGGACAAATGACCATGGTAGTGTGTATTTTTCCACTAGAGCACTTGTAGCCAAATATAGCTCCATACATGAGCATATAGTAAATAAAATCCATATAGAAACTTAGATGCAACATTTCTACTCACATGTCATGCATAAATGGCCATAAGGCTTCCCATAATCAATATTGCGAGAACACATGTATCATGTATGGAAGCATGTAGAAAGAAGTGGATCCACCCCAACACATATGAGCTAGATTTAAAAGCCAAAGGGAAATGTAAAAGCTTATGTATAATTAGGGTGGTGGAATTATAAGGTGGTGACAAGTTAAGGTGGCCGAGTTGAAAAAGATATGCCCCCAACCCAATTTGGGCATTAACAATATATCAAGAACCAACTACAATGTATCAAGAGGCAAATACAATGAATAAATGCATATGAGATAAGAACCAAATGAAAAGGGTTTTATATGATGCTCAAATGCAAGGTGGCATGATGACATGAGCATGATATAATTATGATGCAACAATTATATGTAGGAAGTAGCATTTTATTATTAGACCATGTAGCATTACAGATGTTAGACAGATGGGATGCTACAACACTCCCCCACTAAACAGGAATCTCGCCCCGAGATTCTAGGAAGAAGAAGAAGAAAAAGACACGAAGAGGGTAGGATACTTGGCACGAAGCTCATCCTCGCATTCCCAAGTGGCTTCATCAATGGAATGGTGCGACCACTCCACCTTGCAAAACTTGATGGACTTGTTGCGAGTCCTTGTTTCTGCGACTTCTAGGATTTTTGTGGGGTGTTCTTGATAAGACAGGTCTTCTTGGAGATTGATGAGCTCATGGTCCACGGTCCTGCCGGGATCCTTGAAGCACTTCTTGAGTTGAGAGATATGGAAAACATCATGGACCTTGAGTTTTTCAGGGAGCTCAAGAGCATAAGCGACTTCTCCTCTTCTTCCACGAACTTTGAAAGGACCGATGTATCTAGGAGCCAGCTTTCCTTTGATACCAAACCGGTGCGTGCCCCTCATGGGAGTGACACAAAGGTAAACAAGATCACCAGGGACATACTCCATGTCCGTGTGCTTTTTGTCATAGTTGCTCTTCTGGCGACTTTGAGAAACCTTCAGGTTTTCGAGAATGATGTGAACCTTCTCCTCCGCTTGAGTTACAATGTCGGGGCCAAACAATGTTCTTTCACCTGCGCTCGACCAACCAATCGGAGTTCTGCATTTGCAGCCATAGAGAACCTCAAATGGTGCCATCTTTAGACTTTTCTGGAAGCTGTTGTTGTAAGAGAATTCAGCATAAGGAAGGCATTCTTCCCATTTCATGCCGAAAGAGGTGACGCAAGCACGGAGCATATCTTCCAGGATCTGATTGATCCTTTCAACTTGTCCTTGCGACGGAGGGTGGTAAGCTGTGCTGAAGTTCAACTTTGTTCCCAAAGCATTTTGGAAACTTCCCCAGAACTTGGAAGTGAAGATGCTTCCACGGTCCGAACTGATCTCCAGAGGAACCCCATACAGAGAGACAATTATGTTGATATAGAGCTCAGCCAACTGAATTGCAGAAATTGTTTCCTTGATGGGAAAGAAGTGAGCCACTTTAGAAAGCATGTCGATGACAACAAAGATTGCATTGTTGCCCTTCTGCGACCTTGGAAAACCAGTTATGAAGTCCATCTCTACTTTCTCCCATTTCCATTCCGGAGGCTTCAATGGCTGTAGAAGACCGGAAGGTTTCTGATGGACAGCTTTAACTCTGCGGCAGACATCACACTCCGAGACATACTTGGCACAATATCGTTTCAACCCAGGCCACCAATATTGTGTTTTCAGATCCATGTACATCTTAGTGCTTCCAGGGTGGATAGAAAGAACAGAATCATGTGCCTCCTTGAGAACTTGCTCTCTTAAACCCGGGTAGTTCGGAACAAACATCCGGTATTCAAAGAATAGAGCGCCTTGGTCGTCGACGTGGAAGGACTCATACTTTGGAAGCTGAATGTTGGAGATGATCTTTTTAGTGTAAGGATCACCGAGTTGAATGGAGCGAACTTTTTGTTCCAAGAGAGGTGTCGCCAGAAGGTTCAGAAGATACCCTTGATCCACAATTTCAAGGTTGAGCTGGCAGAATTCCTCGCACAAGAGAGGTTGTTGTTCTTCCACCATGAGGTTGTTGACATAAGCTTTTCGGGTGAGAGCATCGGCCATGACATTAGCTTTGCCTAGAGAGTAGTTGATTGTTAGATCAAAATCATTAATTGCTTCAATCCACCTCCTCTGATGAAGGTTGAGATCAGGTTGTGTGAAGATATACTTTAGACTCTTGTGATCAGAAAAGATCTCACAACGGTTGCCAAGCAAGTAGTGCATCCATACTTTCAAAGCAAAGACAACTGCTGTGAGTTCGAGGTCATGTGTCGGATAGTTGATCTCATGTGTCTTCAACTGTCGAGAGGCATAAGAAACAACTTGTTTTTCTTGCATAAGGACCGCACCCAATCCTTGCAAGGAGGCGTCACAGAATATCTGGAAAGGCTTTGATGTATCTGGAGGAATCAAGACTGGTGTGGAAGTGAGCTTCTCTTTGAGTGTTTCAAAGCTTGCTTGACATGCAGGAGACCGAAGGTATTTCTTGCCTTTCTTGAGGAGATCGGTAAGAGGTTTCGCAATCTTCGAGAAATTCTGAGCGAAGCGACGGCAGTAACTAGCCAAACCAAGGAAACTCCAGACTTCTTTGACATTTTTGGGTGGAAGCCAGTCAACAATTGTCCGAAGAGTTTCTGGGTTGACGGCAATGCCCTTGGCAAAGATGACGTGACCAAGATAGGTGACTTTAGGCAGCCAGAACTCACACTTGGAGAACTTTGCATACAGGCGGTTCTCACGAAGCTTGTTTAAGACACACCGAAGGTGTTCTTCATGTTCTTCCATTGACCTAGAATAGACTAGAATGTCATCCAGATAGACCACGATGAACTTATCAAGATACTCCATGAAAACTGAGTTCATAAGCCTCGAGAAGGTGGCAGGTGCGTTGGTGAGACCGAAAGGCATGACCGTGTACTCATACGGGCCATAGCGGGTGGTGAAAGCTGTTTTGGGAACATCTGCCTTGCGAATCTTGATTTGATGATATCCACCTCTCAAGTCAAGCTTAGAGAATACCACAGCTCCGGCTAGCTGATCGAAGAGATCATTAATTCGCGGAAGGGGATATTTATTCTTGATGGTTTTAGCATTGAGAGCCCGATAGTCAACACAAAGTCTATCAGTCTTGTCTCGCTTCTTCACAAAGATGGTTGGGCTACCCCAAGAAGAAGTACTATGCTGAATGAAACCCAACTTCTCTTGTTCATCAAGCTAACGTTTGAGTTCAGCCAACTCAGCAGGACCCATTTTATAAGGTCGCTTGGAGATAGGAGCGGTTCCAGGTTCAAGCTCAATCACAAACTCGACCTCTCGGTCAGGAGGCATACCTGGTAACTCTTCCGGAAAAACATCTGGGAACTCACAGACCACTGGAACACTCTGAATAGCATCCATAGCTCGGAGAATAGACCACCGGAACATTCAGAGCCGCCAAAGAGAAAAGCTGAATTGCAGGAGTCAAACTTGGAGAATAGACTATATGGCCTTCAGGAATTTTCAAAGAAACCGAGTGTTCAGCACAATCAATCACAGCTTTATTTGCATCTAGCCAATCCATGCCTAAAATGACATCAATATCTGAGTTGCCCAGAATAATCAAAGAGGCCGGAAAGAAAGAATCCCCAATTTGAACCTGATTGTCATAACTGATCTTGGAAGTTAACATCCTTGCCCCAGGAGAAAGGACCATCAGCTTTTTAGGTAACGAATCAGATGACAACCCATTCTCTTGAGCAAACTTGATGGATATGAATGAATGCGATGCTCCAGAATCAAATAAAACTCGTGCAGGGACTAAGTTAACAGGAAGCGTACCCAGCACAACTCCAGGTGCATGCTCAGCTTGAGCGACGTTGACACAGTTGGCACGAGCAACCGTGGACCCGGGCTTGGTGTTGATGTTGAGAGCCCGAGGTGGAGGTGCACGAACCATAGAAGAACTTGCTGCAGGTCTTGGAGGTGGTGGAGGAAGAGCTTTGTTGTTCATGGGACAACTCTAGTGTTGATGCCCAGTGTTCCCACAAGTGTAACAAGCACCAGGTGGACGTGGAGCAGCGTAGCCAGGGACTCCGCCAGGCGCTCTAGAGTAGTTGTGGTTGTAGCCCCTAGGAGCCGCGGTGAAGGAGTTTGGTGGCCTTGCCGCGTAGCTTGAAGGTCTTGGTGGAGCCGGGAGCGACGGTGGGGTGTTAGGAACCCACACGCGGCGCTTAGAAGGAGCTGTCATAGCTGAAGAGCTTGCTACGTCACGGCTGTGTTTCTTTGACTCCTCAAACACTTGCCTACTTGCTTCCTCCTGTAGAGCTGTATGTTGGAGTTCTAGAAAAGACCCTGGCCTTGCATGAGTGATTGCATATTTGATAGATGCATTGAGCCCTTGCCTGAACCTCTTTTGCTTCTTCTTGTCATCAGAGATCCCATCGCCACCATACCGAGAAAGATTCATGAAGTTTCTGATATAGGTATTGACATTGTCATTGCCCTGCTTGAGGTTGAGAAACACTTCCTTCATCCTTTCCATGACAATTTCTGACAGATATTGCTCTTTGAAAGCCCTAGTGAACTGCTCCCAAGTAGGCTGAAAACCAGAGTGGTTTTCCTTCAGGTAATTCTCCCACCACAGAGCCGCATCTCCCTTCAGAAGGTGTGTGGCATATTTTACCCATTCTTGCTCAGGAACATCAGCAGTCATCAACAACCTTGACATCTCACGCAACCAATCATCAGCATCAAGTGGCTGATCAGACACCTCAAAGTGGCGCGGGTTGAACTTCAGAAAGCTTTTGATGTCTCCTCGCTTGGGAGGTGGAGGTAGCGGAACAAACTCATTCCTCCTGACACTTTCCTTAAAGCGTTGCTGGTTCTGTTGCATTGCTCCCAAGGCATTAGCAATACTTGCCAACGCAGCCCCCAGTTCAGGTGGTATGTCCTCCTCAGAACGGCGTGGTGGTGCCATCCTGTGATTGATGTAAAACTCAAGTCAGTACCATAATGGAGAATAATAATAATCCAAAATAGTACCAAAATGGAATTAACCAAGATTAAAGGATACAATTACTAAGATGATATTAAAATATCAACAAAGTTCAAAGCACCTAGAAGATATTAAGCATATCGCACATGACTGAACAAGGAGTGTGGTACACAAAGCCAACAAAGAAAAAAATTCCGCAAATTTCGGCATTAAAAAACCACTATATGTGCAAAACCACTTAACGAATCAAGATTAGTAACTCTACCAATTCAATATACAAGAGCGAATGATAAAAGTAGTGGTATGGTCGCGACTCCATCCCGCACTCAAATCATTACTCCGCACATGAATAAGTAAAACACATATCCCAACACCTTCTTCTTAAGATGAACCTAAAGATTAGTAACTACGGAAACGAACACCCCAAACAAGATAGCGTCAGATAACAAAGAGTAAGACAGATCGCGCCGATATACAACGAATCAGATAGATCGTGCCGGTTTACAAAGGCCTGTCGGTATGGAATGTACCAACAGTTGATAACCAAAAGGCAGATAGCGATAACAAGTTGGATGCAACAGATAGACAAGGAATTCACACACACACACAACCTATGGTACTACGGAACCCCGAACACGTGAATCCTAGTTTGAAGTTTAGAAGAGGATTGAAAACGTTACACTTCCTTACCAGAAAAGGGTGGGTGGGTGGGTAAGAAGAAAAATGGAAGCAGTCCTACTCTCACGTTTTGTTTTTCCCAAGTATACATAACTACCAAAATATTTGCTAGACTGACAACGACCATTTGGCTGAGACCCTAAAGGGCGGGATGGCTCTGATACCAATTGTAACTACCTCGGACCCTACGCTCTAAGTTCAAGCCTGGATGAACCGGAAGTGCTTAAAATAGTACAGCGGGGGCCCAGGGGCCACCCACATGTAGACCCGTCGGCCGTCCTAACCACTTCCAAGACATCGGGACAAGAGCGAGCGACGTAGGCAACAGGCAAAGAGATCAAATACATACACAAGTGAGTATGTATGCAAGCTACCTTACAACAGTTCTCAGAGCCATTCCATCTAAAAGAAATAGAAAGATTGCAACGCCATACGGCAAGATCCAAATATCCTAGATAGAGATAATAGTGTAGGATAGCTCCTCCTACGTCAAACATCAGAGTATCAAGCGGAAGCGGGAAACAAGATCCGAGTACGGACAAGAAGCAAATCGGCATAAGATGCCACATAAGTAAGCACATCCCGCCCACAGATCTCGCGGATCCCCATCCCCGGAATCTCTACATCGCGTGATGGTTGCCAACATCATCTGTCTCCTCCACCCAGTATCCATCTTGCGAATACACCTATTCATCTGAATCAAACAATTTATCGTGTGAGACCCTAGGGGTACTCAGCAAGTCTGTATGCCTCTAAAGGGGACATATACCTGGGGTGACGCAATTGCAGCAAAAGATAATAACTAACAAGCCTATAGATACTCGCTAACCATCCGCCTAACCAATGATAGACGGATGTCCATTAATTAGAAACAACGGTGATAACAGTATAAAGTAACAGATCCATCCTCCTTCTCGCTTACCAATGAGAAAGCGGACGAACAACCCATCCGTTGGTAGTTTTATTAACCAGTCCATGAGTATTGCACTATTTACTAGTCAGGTATTTAGTCAGATTAAGAGCGGTACTTTAGTTATACTTGTCTATGATCGAGAAACTGTGCTCCAAATCATCCATAACCGCGGACACGGCTTTCAGAAAGATTTACCCTGCTGGGGTGCACAAATAGCAACACACACTCGATCAACCTCGGAAAAACCAACTCAAAACCCAACGAGGCATTCACGACAAAGCGATCACAGGATTCAGAAATATTTCAGGGGGCCACCCCAATAAGCTACCCGCAATGAAGTTGGCCGGCTCCGAGATGGATCTAGGGTTTGCGACAATGGCTGTAAACGACTGGGAACCCGAAAATGTGATTGGGCTTGTCGATACCGCGAAAACATTCCGCATTCTTAAACAGTACAGGTGCTCCTCGCACAATCTTAATAAAGCAGTAAAGCATGGCATAAGTACAGGATAGTAATAAAGCCCCAAACTACTTGTGGCTCCAAGAAATAGAATCAAGCTCTGGCTCAGGGGGGGTCCATAAGGCCTCCCGTATGTGGATAGTGTGAATAGTCAAGGAACAGGAATCAAGTACTCGGGGTCCTACGGGACACAAGTGAGCATGAAAAACCAAATAGCAGATATTGCCCACCGGTGCCTCTTTCATTAGTTATCCCATTTCTACTCAGGTTAAGTTGTTTAGGTACCTCGTTATCCATCAGACACTCATATACCCTACACATGTTGTTCTACGACTCGCATGGCTCAAACAACTCCTGTAGTAATGGCTCATGGGATGGAGGAACAAGCTTCGGTGGGGTTTAAACATAAAGGCTATGCAGTACTGGGGATTCAATTTAATGCAATCACGACTCCATGATGCAAGAATAAGATAGAAGCAATAGGTACTATATGTATGCAAGCATGTGGTAGTGCTTGCCTGGCAGCTCAATTGAAGCGAGAGACGGATCTGGGTAGTACTCCTGGGATTCCTGATATTTCCCCTGCTCGGCGTCTATTCGAAAGAAGAACCAAACAAACAAGGGCCAACATAAATGAAGTGCACAAGCCTATAAATAAAATGCGACAAGCAAATAAGCATGCCATGATGAATGATGCACAATTTACATGGCAATAATGTAGCATGGCATAGGTGAGGTGTGGGGTACAAGAATAAAGCGTTTTATTAAGTTTTAGTCATGTTTTGCTCCCATAACACTTGCTGTCCACTTAATATTTACATGATGCATGCTGCAATTCAGACATCGAATGCATAGTTAGAACGGGCTCATCGCGCTGATCGATTTAGACATATTATTTATCAAATTTGGAGTTATGGATTTAAAGTTATTAATTAATTAAGAAAAAGCATTTTTATTGCAAATAAACAATTTCGAAAATTTAAATTAGTCAAATATTAATTTGGATGGCAGATTTGAAATCCTCACATTTTTCTGATTCAAAAACATATGTCATTTGTATTATTTGGATAAGTCAATTAAAAGATATTAATTTCTGGATTTTAAAACATTTAAACAATTTCTGGAAAATATTTTATTAAACAGAGAAAGATTCGAGACTTTTTGCACCCCGGGGCAGCCAGCCACAGCCGCTGACGAGTGGGTCGCGCTGATCTAGCGGAAACGACGCGCCGCGGACTTTCCTCACCGCGCGTTCATCCAGCCGCAGCGAATGACGGGTGGGGCCACGGCAGTTGTAGGGCCGCACGTGGGCGCTTGAACCGGGCGCAGCCACGTGGCGCGGACGGGGACATGCTTGTGATGGCAGGACAAAATCCAGGTGCATTTCTGTAAAAGACACATAGCGGCAGACAGGTGGGACCAGGGGGAGCGCGGGTTGAGCCGCAAAAAGTGCAGGGGGGTAAACGAAAAAGGACCGCGCGAAGCCACGCTGCACTGTTGTTCTTCCCGTTGTTGCCTGACGAAAAAGCAGGCGCGGACAGAGCGCGGCGGGGGCTCGATCCCGCGATCTGAAGCGCGCGCACAGGCGGCGGCGACCACTGGGCTAACAGGGGGTTGGTGCTGGGTAAACGTGGCACGGCAAGATGACCCTACTACGGTGCAACGACGGAGAGCAATTGCAAACGGCGATGCACTGAGAGCGTTCGACGGAGAGATTCGTGCGTACAAGAAGAGCAGGACGAGGAGAGGGTGTCTGGGGGGTACGTCTGCTCACCGTGGGGAGGTTGGTGGCGTTGGATCGGCTGGGCACGCAGGAGAGCGACGGCGAAGCAGGCGGACGGCGAGCTAGGGTTTTCGTTGGGCTCGACGTCGTGCAGCAGGTCTGGGGCTTCCTCCTCCTCAACGGCGTGGACAGGGGCGACGCCGGGGTCCTCGTGGCCTTCCTCGACAACCCACACACCACGCCCGCCTCCTGGTACGTTGTGGCCGAGAGGAAAATCGACGGTGGCCGCCGGAGTTGGAAGAGAGAGGGTAGTGGTAGGTGGGGAAGGAGGGGTGGACGGGCAGGGCCCTGGGTGGATCTGGGGTAACGCAAGGCAGAGGGGAGGGGTAGATAGGGACGGGAGGGGAGATGCCGTTGGGAGGCTCGGGATAGAAAAGGTGGTGGCCACCTTTTTCTTCCTCCTCCTCACGTGCTCGGCTAGGCTCGGACCTAGGGTGGTGGCTGTAGCTGGGCCAGGTAGAGAGGAAGGGTGGCTCGGGTAGGACCGGCTTGGCAGCAAGAGAGAGAGAGGAACCGAGAGAGGAGGGCACTCGGCTAGGGTTAGGGCTAGAGGGGGGTTCGGCATGGTAGAGAGAAAGGGTGGGGTGGTGGCTAGGTTAGAAAGGAGAGGGTATAGCCGAAGCTACGAAGAGTGGTTATGGTGTGAGGAAAGTGTGTAGAAGCTAGGTTTAGAGAGAGAGAGAGGGGACTCGGCTTAGCTAGAAGAGGAGAGAGGGCAAAACCACATGATGGATGATCTAGGTTTTTGAGTAGCTAAGCAACACCAAGAGTTTAACCTATGACAAGGAAGAAAACAATAGGTGTTGGAGATATGCCCAAGAGGCAATAATAAAGTGGTTATTACTATATCTTTATGTTTATGATAAATGTTTACATCCCATGCTATAATTGTATTAACCAAAAACATTAATGCTTGTGTGTTTTGTAAACATAAAAGAGTCCCTAGTAAGCCTCTTGTTAAACTAGCTTGTTGATTAATGGATGATCATGGTTTCCTGATCATGGACATTGGATGTCGTTAATAACAAGATCATATCATTAGGAGAATGATGTGACGGACACACACCCGTAGTAAGCATAGCATAAGATCAAGTCATTAAGTTCGTTTGCTATAAGCTTTAAAATACATAGTAACCTAATCCTTCGACCATGAGGTTATGTTAATCACCATCACCGGATGGGTACTTTGATGACATCAACCACCGCTTCATAACTGGGTGGTCATAAAGGTGTCATTGGGTATTCTGAAAGTATGTGTTGAAGCGCATGGACCAAGATTGGGATTTGTCCATCCATATGACGGATAGATATGCTCTGGGCCCTCTCGGTGGAATGTCATCTAGTTAGCTTACAAGCATGTGACTGGGTCACAAGGGATGACATATCACGGAACGAGTAAAGAGTACTTGTCAGTAACGAGGTAGAACTAGGTATGGAGATACCGACGATCAAACCTCGGATAAGTATAGTATCGCGTGAAAAAGGGAATTGGTTTCGTATGTAAATGGTTCTATCGATCACGAAGTCATCGTTGAGTATGTGGGAGCCGTTATGGATCTCCAGATCCCGCTGATGGTTATTGATCGGAGAGGTGTCTTCATCATGTCTGCATATTCACGAACCGTAGGGTGACACACTTAAGGTTCGAAGTTGTTTTAAGTAGATATGGAATGTGCGTTGGAGACCGAATGTTGTTCGGAGTCTCGGATTGGATCCAGGACATCACGAGGAGATCCGGAATTGTCCGGAGAATAAGATTCATATATTGGGGATCATTTCTGAGTTAGGAAATGTTCCGGAGTATTTGTATGAGGATTCTAGAAGGTTTCGGAATGTTCCGGAAGGTTCTAGAAGATTTCTTAGAGTTTGCTTGAAAACCAAGAAAGGATCAAGGAGTCCTTGTGGGGCATGAAAAGAAGTTGTGGGGGAGGAGGACTCCTCCCCCCTCCCAATCTGCTGGCCAAGGGAGAGGGGAGTCCTACAAGGACTCCACCTCCCCATGGCGCCTCCCTCCTTTAAATAGAGGGGTGGAGGCGCCACCCCCCTAGCCCCCTCCACTACTCCAAACCCTAGCCGCCTCTCTCCTCCTCCTTTCTTCTGCTCAGGCTTAGGCGAAGCCCTACAGAATTCTCTACTCCACCACCACCACCACGCCGTCGTGCTGCTAGGATTCCGTGGAGAAGATCTACTATCTCCGCTGCTCGCTGGAACGAGGAGAGGAAGGTCTGCTTTGACTCCGCACGTGTGACCGCCTGCGGAAGCGCTGCCGGAACGCGGCGCCGGAAGGATCGTCCACTCGATTTTGAGATCGGCAAGTGATCGACTACATCAACCACGAGATCCAAACTCGTAACGCTTTCGGATCTACAAGGGTTAGTACAGATCTATCTCGTTGCACATGTCTAATAGATTAGATCTTGGCTTTTATCTAGATTAGATCTGGGTTTTGTTCGTTCTTGCGGTAGAAATTTTTTGTTTTCCATGCTACGAACCCATCAATAGGACCAAAAGAGAGAGAGGTGAAAGAAAGAAAACATCTTGCATGCCTCATGCACATGATCATGTTTTGTGAAAACAAAATATATCCCATGTATACTTGGCAAGGAGGAAATACACTAAAAGAGGCAAGGTGGAAGACAAGTGGAGAAGAAGTATTTAAATGGGTTCATTTGTTCAATTGAGTTCAAATAAACACCACCCAAAAATATTCCAAAGGTACCCAAAATAGAAAAACAAGTGAGGGCCTTGCATGGGCCATGCACAAGTAATAAATGCCACTAATTCTAGTTGTGAAAACAACTATCTTCAATCTTGGTCATATATTCTTGCATGCTTGCCAAAGTATTTGATTAAAACCATTCAAAGAAGAAGATTGCTTGACATATGGAAATAATTAGTATATGCACATGTATGAGGACAAATGACCATGGTAGTGTGTATTTTTCCACTAGAGCACTTGTAGCCAAATATAGCTCCATACATGAGCATATAGTAAATAAAATCCATATAGAAACTTAGATGCAACATTTCTACTCACATGTCATGCATAAATGGCCATAAGGCTTCCCATAATTAATATTGTGAGAACACATGTATCATGTATGGAAGCATGTAGAAAGAAGTGGATCCACCCCAACACATATGAGCTAGATTTAAAAGCCAAAGGGAAATGTAAAAGCTCATGTATAATTAGGGTGGTGGAATTATAAGGTGGTGACAAGTTAAGGTGGTACAGTTGAAAAATATATGCCCCCAACCCAATTTGGGCATTAACAATATATCAAGAACCAACTACTATGTATCAAGAGGCAAATACAATGAATAAATGCATATGAGATAAGAACCAAATGAAAAGGGTTTTATATGATGCTCAAGTGCAAGGTGGCATGATGACATGAGCATGATATAATTATGATGCAACAATTATATGTAGGAAGTAGCATTTTATTATTAGACCATGTAGCATTACAGATGTTAGACAGATGGGATGCTACAGGTCACAAGGGGAGTGAAAATATCCTACCCGGTTTTACCGGAACGGGGACTTTCCCCCTTAGACGAGTCTAGAACCCTCGCTTTTAGGTTACAACGCATGCCTACGAAGGGGGACACATGCACCCGGGGATTAGGTTTTGTATGTTTCAACATAGCACCACACTTTCATGCATGTGCTAGGTCCTCATGCAAGTCCTTGAGGTGTTCCGATGCCCTGGAGCGCGGTTCCCTGCGGAACCCTGACCCGTGGGCCTTAGATCGTCTACCCCCTAGACTTTCTTCTGACAGGGGTAACTCGGTGTAGCTCTCTCTTGTTTTGTGTTTGTCTAGGTAATAGTATGATGTAAAACCATGTTGGGTCACATGGGGAGTGGAAATATCCTACCCAGTTTTATCGGAACAGGGACTTTCCCCCTTAGACGAGTCCAGAACCCTCGCTTTTAGGTTACAGCGCATGCCTGCGAAGGGGGACACATGCATCCAGGGACTAGGTTTTGTATGTTTCAACATAGCACCACACATTCATGCATGTGCTAGGTCCACATGCAAATTCTTGAGGTGTTCCGATGCCTCGGAGCACGGTTCCCTGCGGAACCCTGACCCGTGGGCCTCGGATCGTCTACCCCCCTAGACTTTCTTCTGACAGGGGTAGCCTGGTGTAGCTCTCTCTTTTTTGTGTTTGTTTAGGTCATAGGATGATGTAAAACCATGTTGGGTCACAAGGGAGTGACAATATCCTACCCGATTTTACAGCAACGGGGACTTTCCCCCTTAGACGAGTCCAAACTCTTCGCTTTTTGGTTACAGCGCATGCCTGCGAAGGGGGACACATGCACCCGGGGACTAGGTTTTGTATGTTTCAACATAGCACCACACTTTCCTGCATGTGCTAGGGCCACATGCAAGTCCTTGAGGTGTTACGATGCCCCGGAGTGCGGTTCCCTGCGGAACCCTAACCCGTGGGCCTCGGATCGTCTACCCCCCTAGACTTTCTTCCGACACGGGTAGCCGGGTGTAGCTCTCTCTTGTTTTGTGTTTGTCTAGGTCATAGGATGATGTAAAACCATGTTGGGTCACAAGGGGAGTGACAATATCCTACCTGGTTTTACCGGAACAGGGACTTTCCCCCTTAGACGAGTCAAGAACCCTCTCTTTTAGGTTACAGCACATGCCTGCGAAGGGGGACACATGTGACCGGGGACTAGGTTTTGTATGTTTAAACATAGCACCACACTTTCATGCATGTTCTAGGGCCACATGCAAGTCCTTGAGTTGTTCTAATGCCCCGGAGCGCGGTTCCCTATGGAACCCTGACCCGTGGGCCTCAGATCGTCTACCCCCCTAGACAAACACCTATCATACCCCATCTTCCCCCTTCAAAAATAAATATTTTTGAAGAACTTTATTATTTATATTTGCCCATTTTCTTAAATGGCTGAATTGGAATAATAAATGTGTTAAATACTTTTAAACCCCAATAAATCTTGGGAAAATTCCCCTAAGTGTGTATTCCCATTTGGGACCATCCCACATCAAAAACCAATCTTGTCCAATGTAAAATTTTCCAATGAGCTTCTATAAACTACTTCTGCCCTTTTTGAATAAATGGAATTAAGTGGACTTAAAGTCCTCTGAAAAATCCCAAATAATTCCTAGGGTTATATCTTGACCTCACCCATCTACCAGTACCATCTCCCTACATTGTCCTATACAAATTATCAAACTTCCTTCACAACCAACAAATTGATCAAATAAGGCAAACTAGGAAATTATTGATCTAGACCAAGGACCAATCACCACCAAGGCTCACCACCTCTCACCACAGCAACCAGCACTCCTCCTTGGTCGTGGCTACTGTAGCAATTACTGTACCAAACCTCTCCCTTAGCCCCATGTGCTCGAGAGAGAGAGAGACAAATAAGTGGGACCATTTTCTTTGCAGCAGCCTCCACCACTCTCTCCCTATCTCTCTGACGACCAGATGACCCTCCTACCCCTCCTCACCGCCCCCTGCGCCAATCCCAGGCCAGCCCCACTCCTCCCCCATGTCCAAAGAGGACATTTACACCCTCCTCCTCTCCACCTCGGTATAAATGGGCCAGAGGCCTCCCAGCACGCTCTGCCCCCTCCATTTGCTTCCCCTCCCCTCCACTCACCTCCCCATAGTCCCCTCTCTCCCTCCCTTGCTTTGTCTGACCGAAAGGAAGAAGGAGAGCAAGCCCTCGGCCTCCTCCAAGATCCTAAGCTAGGCTCTCTTATCTTTGCAGTTTTTCCTCTGCATGTCCCACTCTGGAGCTCCCCACCTCCTCTAGATGCTAATGGTGCCCTCCCCTGTTGCATGCAGGCGCCCAAGGACGTTCGCCGGCGAGCTCCCGAACGACCACCGTCGGCCACCACCGCGCGAGCCAGTTCCCGGCACGGAGACCCCTCGTGCCGCCCCTCCCCAGGCTCGCAGTTGAGCACCGTGTCGCCCCAGGGCCTCCCCGTCGCCTCCCCGCCACTCTGGTAAGCCTCACCGTCGTTGTCCCAAGCCCATAGGGTTTCTGCCCCGCCGCCGCGCTGCTAGGGAGAAGACGACCGCCCTGCCGTCGATCTTCCTTTAGATCGGACGGCCTTGGAGCCTCCATACCCTTTCGCCCCTCACCGCCATTGACCGCTGGGCCCTGTTGTCAGGGTTTCAAACCGACTCCCGCGTGCTGCCCGCCCAGGTGGGCCGCGTCTCCCCTGGACGGCCCAGTTCCCCTCCAGATCCGGCCCGGCATTAGTTTTTCCTTTTTCTTTTTCTCTGAGAATTATAGATCTGAAATACACATGTTAGTTTAAAGAAAAATAAAATAAAAAACTGCATGATCTTGTCCAGGTGACAATTTTACATGGTCCCCTAGGGTTTTCCTCATCATGCAGAACTGGTATTTTTCCCAAAATAATTTTCATTATTTATGGGCATTACTTCCACCAAAATGTGTCTATCCCACTAATTAAATTCCTCTGTGAGATTCACATCTCCAAAATGTATGAAACCAAGTTCCTTTGAAAGGTATTTTCTATACCTACCACCTAGACTTTATCTCATGCCAAGGTGAATAGCAGATTATCTGAAGTAAAAATAACAAGAATAGTCCTATTCTGACTTTAGAAAATTCCCTAGGTCAAATTATAACTTGTTTTGAACTCATTCCAAATCTCTGTGATGTGCTACACGAAATAATACCTAAACCCAGGAGCTCATGAATTATTGAGCCTTGGATGTTTTTCTGTGAATTAAACTATTATGTGAATGGTTTATTCACCTCTAAATTCACTACAGTAGTTATATAACTCCAAAAAGAGTGAATCCAATTTCTACAGAAAGCTACTGTAAATACCTAACAAGTGTCCTTGGTTTCATATCCATAGCTACTGTAGATTTAAACTGATGAAAAGGATAAATTACCTACAGAACTGCTTTAGGGAATTTCCTGAGGGCATTCTGGTAATTTTCCTGACCGGATTCCAATTCTCAGTGAACAAGTACATCAATACCTACCTAATCAACCAAGGAAATAATTTTTGGAGCTCCAGAACTCTTCTGGTGAATTATTTCCTAAAACTACAGTATTATTCACTATAAAAAGCACTATAAATCTTTGGTAATTGATAAAATAGTGAAACCACTTTGGTTAGTTTCATTTTATCAATACCTATCTGTTGGTATCATGTTTTTACAATGGTATCATACAAAATATGTTTTGGTCCAAAATCCATCTCTCGGGTAATTTCTAGACTATAAATCCTAAGGGATTTTCTTCTATATTTCCAAGACAAAGCCAATCCTATTAAATCCATTCTTCCTAAGACCTAAGGATCTGTGAACTTGTATTGTTCATTGTTTGTCGTATGTATTGGTGCTTGCATGCCTTGTGTTGATTGTGGTTTGGTTTGCTTGTGTGTGTTGTCGGTACGACGATAGTTGCGATGAAATCGGAGAGCGGAAGAAGAGGTACTTATTATGGATGTTGGTATTCTGGGATTATCTAAAGAAGAAGTCCAGGGACAATATTGCCATATTGCTGATCATCAGGCAAGCCACCTTCTTGCTCATAAGCCTTGTCCTACCGTTTTACTTATGTATGTTTTATCAACTGCTTATTAAAACTGCATTGTTTTGCTATATATTGATGTACATATATATGGTAGAGGTTTGGCTCCTCCAAACCCTTACTCAATGGTACTACTAAGTACAACCCTCTTGATGATACCTATTTGCCCGTAGTGGAATAGATGGTGTATTACACCATACCCCTTTGGAGACCCCGATTTAGCCAAAGCAAAAGCTAGAGGATGGGAAGACCCCGGAAAAAGTTTTACCAACTGTTTTATGATAAAAACCTTGGTGAGGGGGGACCTCCCAAGAGTTGTTGAGAAAGAAAAAGGTTTTGTTTTACAAAATTCTGGAGGAAAACCGGAGGAAAAAGGTTTACAAAAACGCACCTGGTTCTTTGCAGTTTAGCTATAACAACTTAACCCTGTGCAACCACACTACTCTAGAACGGGACAGGGCTGGATTTGATGGTTGTCTATTCCGGTATAAGCTGCCTCGCAACAACTATAGGGGATCGGGGATCCCTGGAGGGTGGGCCTTCTCCGATAAAGGTGGGACATGGAGAAGGAACAAAGGGTCGGCAGGCCTCCACGCGTTACTATGAGCCCCTCATTGAAAGCGCACACTCGAGAAGTGGAAAAAGCGCTCCGGTTGGTCCTCGCCCGACGTCCCAGTTTTGAGGGGATTAACACTCATAGGGTAGGCACTTATATTGGAGTGGGCATCTGGAGAGTCTTGATCGGTTACTCGACCCACGATCGATGAAGATCAGGGTAGTGTACCCGGATGGTGTGGTTAAAGTGTACAACATCTGCAGAGTGTAAATCTATTCGAATAGCAGTGTCCGCGGTTAAGGACGGGTTGGACAAACTTCTGTAGAGCGGTGCTGGTTTTGTTTTCAAAAAGGATTTCGAAAAAGCAAAAGCTTTGAAAATATTTTGACCATGGGATGGTCGAAAAAGGAGAAAGGTTTTGACCATGGGATGGTCGTAAAGGATCCCTGTTATGACCATGGGATGGTCAGAGAGGGATGGAAGGAGTTTGGTCGTGGGATGACCGGGAGAAGGAAACAAATGGGTGACCTAGTCCTAATGTTTTCCAAAACTTTTCAAAAAGGTTTCCAAAATGTTTTATAAAAGTTTTCAACAAAGATATGTAGATGCTATGTCTACAAGAGAAACTATTTTAGAAAATAACCTCTCGTGGAGCCCTCCTACTACCACAGCCATAAAGCATATCCTCTTGTTATTATTGTTGTACAAAGGTGGTTTGCGAGTACATTCAAAGTACTCATCGGCATTGTCCCTGGCTATTAACTTGGCCAGATATCAAGAAGATGATGGCGTTGGCGACTGTGCGAGCTAGAACGTTCTCCTAGTCAGTTGCATGTAGGTTAAGGCATGCCTCGGGCTCTGCGCTTGAAGAAGTTCTGTTGATGATTATTGATGTAGCCATAACGGCAATTATGCAAGTCTTGTAATTCGGTATATTCTCGGATGTTGTAATGCTACTTGTCGGTTATGTGCCACGACTAACTAATCATGGGATCGTGGTTGTATGCATAATAGGGATTCTCAGAGGATTAATCCGGGGGCCCCACATACCCCGGTGTAGCTCTCTCTTGTTTTGTGTTTGTTTAGGTCATAGGATGATGTAAAACCATGTTGGGTCACAAGGGGAGTGACAATATCCTACCCGGTTTTACTAGAATGGGGACTTTCCCCCTTAGACGAGTCTAGAACCCTCGCTTGAAGGTTACAGCGCATGCCTGCGAAGGGGGACACATGCACTTGGGGACTAGGTTTTGTATGTTTCAACATAGCACCACACTTTCATGCATGTGCTAGGTCCACATGCAAATTCTTGAGGTGTTCCGATGCCCCGGAGCACGGTTCCCTGCGGAACCCTGACCGTGGGCCTCGGATCGTCTACCCCCCTAGACTTTCTTCTGACAGGGGTAGCCCGGTGTAGCTCTCTCTTGTTTTGTGTTTTTTTAGGTCATATGATGACGTAAAACCATGTTGGGTCACAAGGGGAGTGACAATATCCTACCCGGTTTTACCAGAACAGGGACTTTCCCCCTTAGACGAGTCCAAACTCTTCGCTTTTAGGTTACAGCGCATGCCTACGAAGGGGGACACATGCACCCGGGGACTAGGTTTTGTATGTTTCAACATAGCACCATACTTTGATGCATGTGCTAGGGCCACATGCAAGTCCTTGAGGTGTTCTGATACCCCGGAGCGCGGTTCCCTACGGATCCCTGACCCGTGGACCTCGAATCGTCTACCCCCCTAGACTTTCTTCTGACAGGGGTAGCCCGGTGTAGCTCTCTCTTGTTTTGTGTTTGTTTAGGTCATAGGATGGTGTAAAACCATGTTGGGTCACAAGGGAATTGACAATACCCTACCCGGGTCACAAGGGGAGTGACAATAACCTAAAATAAATATAATTGAAAGAAAAAATAGAAAGGAAATAAGAAATTTTCCAATGCTCATGGCAAAGTATGGGACACACGGCAAAGAGGGCATTGTCGTGCGGTTTGATTATGCTCGCGGCAAACAAGCCTTTGCCGTGCGTTTTTCCTGTGCGCACGACAAAGAGGGCTTTGTTGTGTGTTTCTATAGTGCGCACGGCAAAGACAGGCAGGCAATATCTGGCTCGCGTGGGCCCATGCGAGGCCTATCTGCTTAGCTCACGCGTCGTCCACCGCTCAGCTCTCCCCTGCTTCGACTCCACCGCCGCCACACACATAGCTGCTTCGCCTCCACCGCCCGTCCCTGCCGCCGGCGGCCCCTTTTACTGGAAGCCGCCGCCGGCCCCTCCCCTGCCCCACTTGGCCCCAACCCCGCCCTCCTTCCTTCCTCTGCGCCGCCGCCTCCTTCCTTCCTCCGCACCGCCGTGGCCGACACCTCTCATACAGGGCGGTAGAGCCCCGCCGGCTGGCGTACAGGGTAGGAGGAGCTCCGATCGGCTTCTCCACTGGCCCTCCTCCATCGAGCGGCTCGGCCGCACCCATCCTCCACCGATCGAAGGTATGGCTTTTTTTTATTTTTTCAGTTCTTTGATACACTCTGCTAGGTGGGAGCTTATGTAATAGTTTAGGTTTTACCTAATACCTGCTAGGTGGGCTGTTTTATTACATTATGTGTTGTTTTAGATATGGATTTAGTGGTTGTTTTAGAGAGTGTTGTAGATAAATTTAGTGGTAGTTTTAGTAAATTTAGTGTTTTAGGGGTTGTTTGGTTTCATGATGAAATGTGGAAACCCTATAATAAATCGAGCAAGGGCTGTTTGTACATCAGGGCTTCATGGAAACTATAGTGGCCACCAAATATTGATAGGTAGATTTAGCAAAATGGATACATTACATGTGGCATATTTGGATATATTTGGTGCAATGTTAAATGGAACTCTTTTCCTTCGTGCAGGATATGGGTTGAGTTTGAGGGGGACCATCGATTGGAGGGGATTTTGCTAGAGGGTCGTTGGTCTTCTTCGCGGGTCATCGATCACGCTTCGAGGGTAAGAATCTGTTCTCCTCTCTTGTACCTAGGGTTATTTTTGTGTCTAGATCACCAAGTCTATCGGGTTACCTAGGCGTCTCTTCCCGGCCGTAAGGGTTTCGCGGATAAATATGCGTTAGTGGTCTCGCATATTATATAACCGTAACTCTTACAGCATTTATCGGGACAGTCGGCGGATGCGTATTTGGGTACGTTTTCCCTATTCTACTTCGGTCCGTGACAGGATTTCGGCAGCGCCTCCCCGTTGTTCTCCGGATGCACATTCCTCTCTGCTTTTTGTCAAGACGTCTATCGAGAGAGCAGCGGGGAGGTGCTGCCGAAATTTTGTCTCGGATCAGTGTAGAGCAGGGAGAACATACTTAATCTACGGATCCGGCGGTTGCTAGGACCCTCTTTACCTATTAGAGAGATAAGTGTGTGTATGCCGTAAAATCTATGTTTGCTAAAATTAACCGAACTAATACCGGATTTATTTAATGTCATGATTAATTGAAAGCATTGTATATGTCTATTTTTGTACTGATTAGAGGATGGAGAATCGTGACTGGATGTACGATGGCAAAATCAGTCAGTAGAACTATACTCAGGAATGGGGAGAAAAGACCGAGCAGTTCATGAACAAGGCTTTTAATATCGCTAGCAGACCGAGAACAGTATTTTGCGCTTGTAGAAAGTGCGCTAACGAAAAACCACAGGACAAGGAAACTATGAGTACACACTTGCTCAAGTTCGGCTTCACACCGTCCTACCAGACTTGGACTTTCCATGGAGAAAAGTTATCCAAACGTGCTAGGATGGAGGTGCGACAGATTCAACCTAGGGGAGAATATGATACTGGGTTTGATAAGTGCTTAGAAAACTAGGCTAATGGTAATGTGCCTAAAAGCCCTCATGTAGAGGCGGAGACACCTTAGGATGCGGAGACAAGTGAGGAGCCAGAGATAAACATAAAGAAGTACTACGAGGCTTTGTTTGCTTCACAGAAACCCCTACATGTTAATAGAGATATAACACAATTAGATGCCATCGCTTGCCTTATGGCCTTCAAGTGCCACAGGAACTTGTGCAGAGATGGGTTCGATGAACTTCTCGCCGTCGTTGGTAGCATTCTGCCGAAAGGGCACATCTTGCCGCAGAACTTCTACTATTCAACCAAATTGCTCAGTCACCTTAAGATGTCATCCTAGCAGATACACGCTTGTCCAAAGGGATGCATGCTATTCACAAAGGAGCACGTCGACACAAATTATTGCATCCATTGCAAATCCTCTAGGTTCTTTGAGGTTGACCCCAATGGTGATGGTCAGAAGAGGCAAATTGTGGTTGCGCAGAAGATCCTCCGATATCTTCTAGTCCTACCGAGGATCCAACAGCTCTTCATGAACGAAGATACTGCGCAACAGATGCAGTGGCCCGTAGAAGGGAAAAGATACCTCGACAAGATGATACATCCATCGGATGGTAGTGCATGGAAGAACTTTGTCATTAAATATCCGCTGAAAGCCGGTGACTCGAGGAGCGTAGCAGTTGCGATATCAACCGATGGGTTCAATCCATATGGTATGTCGGCTGCAACATACAGTTGTTGGCCACTATTCGCTATTCCCCTGAACCTCCCCCCTAGCGTCTGCATGAGATCAGAGAACATGTTTGTGTCGATGATAATCCTAGGGCCGAAATACCCGGGTAAGAACATGAACGTGTACCTGGAACCACTGGTGGATGACTTGCTTCGTGGCTAGGAAGGCCACGGGATCCGAACATACGACGCAACAAAGAAGGAGCACTTCGATATGTATGTCTAGTACCACACATGTCTACATGACCTACCAGCACGTGCTTTGTTCTGCGGGTGGTGTACACATGGGAAGTGGCCTTGCCCTGTGTGCAGGCAGGCTGTGACTTTCTTCTGGCTTGATAAGGGAGGCAAGTATTCCTGCTTTGATGAAGCTCGACAGTTCCTTAAGGAGAATCATAAATATAGGAGTGATAAAAAGAGTTTTAAGAAAGGCCATGTTGTCCATGACCCTAAGCCACTTCTCAAGACCGGACATGAACTCAAGGCTAAGTTAGAAGCTCTCCCGCCTAGCCCTGATGGGAATGGTTTCTTGGGATATGGGGAGACACACCAATGGACCCATAAACCGTGCTTATGGAAGCTTCCTTACTTTGAGGATCTCGAGCTCCCGCATAACATTGATATAATGCACACTGAAAAGAATATTAGCGAGGCCCTTTGGAGCATAATCATGGATACTGAGAAGACGAAGGATAACATCAAGGCTCGGTTTGATCAAGAAAAATGCTGCGATATGCCAAAGTTGAAGATGCATCCACCTGCTGGCGCCAAAAAAGGGTGGACTAAGCCAAAGGCTCCATTCTGCCCAACAAAGCCCCAAAAAAGGGAGATCTTCTAGTGGATTGTGCAATGCTTGTTTTTCCCTGATGGGTACACAACCAACTGGATGAGGGGTGTGAACATGCAAACTTTGCGAGTACAAGGGCTCAAGAGTCATGGCTACCATGTATGGCTTGAGCGGATAATGCCGGTGATGATTCGAGGCTATGTCGATGAGGATAGTTGGCGAGTGCTATCGAGGTTGAGCTTTTTCTTCCGCCAGATTTGTGCTAGGGAGTTAGACACCAAAGTGGTTGAGAAGCTACATGAACAGGCACCCGAGTTGCTTTGCGATCTAGAGACGCTCCTTCCGCTAGGGTTCTTTAATCCGATGCAACATATGATCTTGCACCTCGCGGAGGAGGCTCTAAAGGGGGGGCCTGCGTGGGGCTGTTGGCAGTTTCTGCCTGAGAGAGAAATGAAGAAGCTTCGTGAAAAAACAGGCAATAAATGCAAGATCGAAGCATGCATATTCAAGGCAGTCCTTAACGAGGAGGTGGCAAACTTCACCACTAAGCACTATGATGCCAACTTTCCCACAAAGCACAACCCAGTCCTTCATTACAATGCCGCCAACACTGGAGATGTACCCAAGCTTAGCATCTTCATAGGGCTTGGTGGCAAGTCAAGTGGCTCAAAGAGCTACACAACGAATATACATGAGCAGGACTTGATCCACTCATATGTCTTGAACACCATGGGGGAAGTGAAGCCGTACATCAAGTAAGTGCTCACCATTTAGTTATTCCTAGACATTCACTCGTATGTTAGTGGCTAACTCTTCCTCTTTATGTTGGTATAGACAATTCACTCATAAACATTGGAGGTATACCCACAGGAATCCTACCCCAGAAGAATCTAAGGATCTTTTCGATAAGGGCGGTGGTTTCGGTTTCATTAGCTGGTTCTGTGGTTTGGTACTATTCTATCCAACTTTTCTTGCACTGCTGACATTCATTGGTCATTTTTTGTTCTAAACTCACCGAGGAGGCAAAGAAGAGGCGGGAAGAGATGGGAGGTGGATCACATATCCAAGGCAGCATCCCCCTCGCCCTTCACATCCAAAGAGAGGTGAGCAAATGTTTCCTTCATTCTTTGCTTTCACGTGATTGTTTACTCCGCAAGGGTGTCCCCCTTCACTTAATTACATGTTCTCTTTCGCAGGAAACTGCAACAAGCGTGAAGCCAAGCTTATTTGGCCTCTATCAAAAGATGAAGACTAGGAAGACGCTGCATCCTAAGACGGGGTCCATGTGGATCAATGATGTATCCGGGGTCAAGTGTGAGAGATACATCACAGGGTACAAGGAGAAGCACAGCGAGAACTCCAATCCACTCACTGAGGAGTTTGACCCTGAGGTTGCGGTGCTGGCGGGAGAAGGTCTGAAGCATGGCCGCCTATGGATTGGTGACGGGTCCGTCGACCCAATGACAATTCCATCTCACCGCCAAGCCCGTAGTGGTTGTAAGAGTGGTGGGCCTCAGGTACAGACCCGCCCACGGGCTTCGGATATAGCTATCGACCACTTACGGGTATGTTCTTCCTCGGTCCTCTATGCTTAATTACATGTTTTCTATTGCAATGTTAATGACATCGCGACGACACAATGTAGGCGGAGATGGAAGCAAGGGAACATAGAATCTGAGACGAGTCCAAACAGCGGCAGGCGCAGCCGGAGCAGCAGCTTAAGGAGCACCACCAGCAGCAGGCGCAGATGCAGCAGCAGATGCAGCAGATGATGAGTTGGTTTGTGAACCAGCAGCTCCTGACCACTTCACCGGGGAGTATTCCTACTCCTCCTTTCGCCTTCTCGTGGGTAAGTGGTTAACTTAATATCTCCATCTTATGTTATCTTGTCTCATTGTTTAATGGTCGCAATATATTCCCCATGTGGTAGTTGCCCGGGTACTTACCAGGTGGGTCGACGAGTGGATCGAACGTGCTGTCCTTCCAGGAATAGCCCAGTTAGAGCCCGATGACTCCTCATACCCTCGCCAATCCGAACATCATCCGGAGCCTGGCGCAGTTTCTAGGTGAGTTCTCCTAAAAACATGTCACTTGTAGAATTTAAACTTGAAAATGCAAAATTGTAGTCATGCCACTTGTAGAAAATGTAGCAATCTCATGATTTTTCTTTTGACCGTGTATAGGAGAAGGACACGGAGGAGACGGAGAAGGACATGGTTAGCTACCATCAAGGTTAGTTCTCCTAATTTTGTCACTTGTTCAAAATGTAGCCATGCCACGAGACTTGTAGATTATTGAGCCATGCCATGTCAGTTAGCCAAACTTAGCCATAGAGAAAATTTAGCCAAACTTAGCCATAGAGAAACATAGCCATAGAGGAAAACATGAACTTGTACATTGAATTTAGTCTCATGTGAGCCACTTGTAGAGGTTTCTAAGTTTTTCATTTGATTTACTCAACTTGTCATAGATCCTTATTCCTTATTCCTTGAATTTACTTGGATGTATCCTTATTTCTTGAATTTACTTAAATTTACTCGACTTGTCATAATTTAGAGCATGTATCCTAAACTTGTACAATTTCATAGCATACATCTTCATATCTAGTGTGGCTTGTGAATGTCATGTATTTGCTTTTGATTTTGTAGGAGGAATCACTCCGGAGGTTGATCTTCACCGTTTGTGGCCTACATGTTGACTAGATGTTCCTATAGAGTGAGGAATCACTCCGGAGATTGATCCTTATTCCTTGAATTTACATGATCTTGTAAGGTAGCTTGGTGAACTCTATGTGAACATGTGGAGATTTTTTGGTATTGTGGTGCATATATGTTGTTGTGGTGAATTTAAGCTATTTGTGATGCATATATGTTGTTGTGGTGCCACAAATGTTGGCATTATATATCTGTTTGTATTTGAAATTTGCAAATGCAGGGAATATAGCGAAAAGGAACCCAAAAAAATATGTGCGTATGCACACGACAAAGGACATTTGGTCACTTTGTCGTGTGCATACACACGGCAAAAACAACCAGGTGGCGTGAGCCTGTAGCTCCTGGTACGGCTGGGTGGTGGCTCCAAGCGTTTTGCCATGTGTTCCTGGGAAAAGCACACGGTAAAGACAGCGCACGGCACCGTTTAGGACGCACGGCAAAGAACAACGCACGACACAGATACATGCACACGGCAAAGCGGTGCGCACGGCAAAGCAGCTTTGCCGTGTGTTTCTGGCATATGCACACGGCAAAGAAGGACCCACGGCACAGACATATGCTCACGGCAAAGGTTGACGCACGACAACGTTAGCCCGCACGGCAGCGTCGTGCGCACGGCAAAGGCTATTGACGCCGTCCCCCTCTTACCTACTTTTCGTTGCCGCATGTCAGGTCTGACTCATGGCAAAGAACACTACCGTGCGTACCGGCCAAATCTCACGGCAAAGCGGCTTTGCCGTGGCTTGCGTTGCCGTGCAGGCTTTGCCGTGGGCTACCTCACGGCAATGGATTTGCCGTGCGATTATGGGCCTTTGCCATGTGTTTCTGACACACGGCAAAGCGATGAATCCCTGTAGTGACTAGTTACTCTCTCGTAATTAAAACCTTCCTTTTTGCCCGAATCAGTTATAATGTACGAACCATGATTCCTGTTTATTACTCTATCTCTCGGCCGGCTAGGGAATTAATTTTTGTTGGTGGATCGAGTCTCTATCTCTTGATTGGATCTGGATACTGCAAACATGCGAACAAGGAATAATCAACCAGAGGAAGGCGATCATCCAGTTTGTATCCAAGACCCAACACCAACACAAGAGATGATGAGTCTCCAATCGATTATCAACAAGTATATAGGACCTGGGCGGATTGGCCGGCTGTAGGAAACCCCACCGCGTAGGTACAGGTTTGCTTGTGTAGATCGATAATCGATCACGTACACCAAATTCGCGACGAGAACTAATGTCTCTCCCGGACGACGTGTTCCTGGAGATCTTCCCACGAATCAAGGACGTGGCCGCCCTGTTCCGCTGCGCCTCCGTGTGCAAGCAGTGGCGCGACCTCCTTCTCGCCAAGCCCTCCTTCCTCCGCCGCTGCTTGTCGGAGGAAGCGTGCCGTTCGTGCCCCTTTGCCGGCTTCTTCACCCAGCAACGGCGCCGTAATAAAGGTAAAGATCTTCCTGCGCCGTGCTTCGTCCCTGGACCACGCCCGGTCTTAGGCAATCGTCGCCCTCTGAGCTCCTTGGTTCCCGGCATGGGGCCCTTGGCGGTGCCGCTCACGTCGCGCCACGGTCTTCTCCTGCTGCGCGTTGGTGGCCTTCTGATGGTGTGCGATCCGCTCGCCGGAACATTCAACTCAC
The DNA here is from genome assembly GCA_910589775.1 of Avena eriantha. Lineage (NCBI taxonomy): Eukaryota > Viridiplantae > Streptophyta > Magnoliopsida > Poales > Poaceae > Avena > Avena eriantha. The sequence continues at coordinate 242,549,442 of OU342743.1, forward strand.
TCCCCCGCCTAGACCATCATCGTTGGGATTCCCCTTCTTGCTTCACCGGCTATGCCATGCTGACCGCCCAAGACTGCTCATCAAGCGCAGAGCACAGTAACAACCCATTATTGGCGCCCTTCTTCAAGGTGATGATCATTGTCGTCGCCAAACACCCAATGCATTACGATCTCCACACCTACTCGGCTGGCGATTTGGGATGGACGAACGTGTGCTCTGGAACTCCGGGCGACATGGGCCAGGCTATCCACGTGAAACTCATGCAGCATAGCGCCGTCGTCTGCGGTGGCTCTGCGCATTGGTTCGTTCGTGGTACCTTAGCATTCTACTTTATCGACGTTTGGGCAAAGACAGGTCACTTTTGTGGCGTGAGAAAGCTAGTGGATACAACACTACATAACCTCCTCAACGACTCTGCCTACGACGAGCCATATATCTTGGCCCAGGGGAGGCTGGCCTATCTCTGCTTGAGAACTGATGGCAGACGGCTAGACTTCCGACTTCCGAGCAGGCCACAAAGGTGTGGTGGAACAGACTCCCACATCATGCTAGAACCACCGTCGTCTCTCCACACGAGTAACCTGATTGAACGAGGAGTGGCACACGAGTGCTTGGGGGAGAAGAACGGAAGGCTCATCATCAAGGACAATCATCAGCGAATATACGTAGCCGATTTCAGGACAGGGGTGGTGCAGGAGATAACAGATTTCCCACGAGGTCATAGCCTCGGCCGCGGAGAGATTGTGCCCTTGGATATATATTGGCCGGACTTGTTTATTTCTAGGCTTGGTGTAGTAGCTACGTGAGATCTTCTTTCATTTTTATTTTGGATACTTTGGTTACTTTTTAATCGTAGGAAGATTCTGTTCTGGAAGTGAAAAATGATCATTTCTCTGTTTTTCGAGTTTGACATACTACTGTAGCAGCTTTAATGAGTTGACGTGCTCTAAACGAATACACCTTGAACGAATCATCACTTCTTGAAATATATGTTTTTTTTCTAAAGGATCCACCCAATGATTTTGCGCAATCTGCTTGCTCATGGTATCTTGTCGTTGCCACTTGGCCCTCTCCCTTGGCTTACGCACATGTCTACGACGTGTTTGGCTTCTCTCGAGGCCAGGCCCTACTCCTCTTTCTACAGATAACCTCGTCATGGACATTGACAGCGCTGGCGACCGGTTGATGCGGAGGCGGGGAGCACTAGAATTTCTTGTTGTCTTCACTCTTGAGAGGTTGTTGGAGAGTAATAGACCAAGGTGTCATCCGAGTATCGCGTGGGGAAGTACTCAAAGCGGGTACCCTCAAACATTGGCTCGTAGAGCCCTCTCAGTCCATGGACAGCTTCACGTGCAGCATCCTCTAAACCAGTGTTAAAGTTGTCACAAGGTATAGGTGCCTCGAAGATAAGTAGCGGCTCAGGATCTGCTAAGGTTGAGCAGACATGCACTTCTACGTTCCATAGTTCTTTTCCGTTCTCAATGGAGCATAGCCTTGGTACATGGGGCAAGTATTCATTCGGAGGTGAGATACCATATCCCAAAGCAGTTGAGGCCAGCGTCCAGCACTTACGGGACTTTGGCCTCTATAAGTTGAAATGAGGATCGGATTAGTAAACTTTCAAATCGATAGGCGAGAGTATAAGGAATTTTCGAGGATAGTTTGTTACTATAATTTCCTAGGATTTCCAAACCTAAGGTTATGACCTAGAGTCGGTATGGCTCTGATACCATCTGTGGTGACCCATACTTGGCAGGATCAGAAGTCAATGTGCACCCACTGTACTAGTCCCAAGGATTTGCTAGTACACACATTCACCAGATGAATACTATAGTCATATCATTATTACAACATATCAAAACTGAATACATAGTCATTACATGAATACTTGTAGGCCAAAGTGAATGGCGGAAGAACGAATAAAACAAAGTGGTGGCTCCAGTAAATCTACCACATACAATTGACTAGAGTATTGTGTCCTAGGTGTGTCCCCTTCATAATTATCCTCTATGTATGACAAGAAATACCTGCAACGTGATAGGTTGCATCCACGAATGGTCAATACATTGAATGTATTGGCAAGTTACACCACAATGCAATAGTAAGCCTATTAGTACATGTTTAGGGTTTTCAAGAGGCTTTATGGGTTTTACATTTTTCACAAAGCAAGAATTAGTAGTTTTAAATCACATTTGAGTTTTCAAAAGTCTAACTCATCATATATTTCATAAATATTTAAACAGTATAGGGATAGTAGGTCACACAGACCAGACTAGCCTAGAAGAAGACAACCATAAACCACACAAGAACATAATGTCTTCCCCCAAAACCACCCTATGAATCACATAGAGACACAAGGTTCCTATGAATCACATAGAGGCGTAGATTTTGTCAAAACATTTTGAGTTTGAAAACAAAGTTAAGAAGAGATATATTCAAGTTAAGTTTACTCAGTTCCGTCTATGATTGGGAGCACGGCTAATCGATTAGTTTTCCACTCTGCAGGGGCGCGCACTCTTTACTCACATGGCACAACCCGAAGGTCATGCCGTTGTCTTTCCCAAATGACTAACGACTTATTTCCAGGCATGCCCATTCCAAAACAGACGCAAAGTCCCATACCGATGACGGTCCTTAAGTAGGTTTCCACAAGCTAATCAACCAAGCCAAAGCCCATATGACTAGGGGTGAAAATGGTACGGATTATTTCCGACCGACCGACCAACCGGAGGCTTACGGAAGGCAAATATGGATTTGGTCGGATAGTTGACGGATACGGTCATGGACACGGCTAGTGATTAACGGATACGGAAAATGATGTGGTTTTACTAATATCCGTCTGTGTCCGAAAATATACCATATTTGACGGTAATAACCGGCCAATACCCGGCAAAATATCCGGCAACTAGTACCTCAAACCTCACACCCACTAATATATAAAATTGCATCTCATCCCAAATTTAGTGACCCCTTTATCAATGGATCGTCGAGCATTAACTATTGCAACTATAATGAATTTATGCCTTACATATTTTGTTATGTCATATGATCAATGGATCATCGAGCATTAACCATTGCAATTATATGATTTTTCAGACCTATTTTGAATCATCATCCGACAAAATGTCTACCCGCAACCGAACCTTATCCGCTTCGTAACCGGCATGCTCCGCCTCCATATTCGTAACCGGCATGCTCCGCCTCCATATTCATATCCGCACACTATCCGCTCCGACTCCGTATCCGGAAAAAAATATGGATACGAATATGGTTCCACTACTATTCGACCGTATCCGCTCCGTTTTCACCCCTACATATGACACATGGTTGCACTAAATAACTAAACAAAACCTGTTTCTGTTCTTTTAGGGGTCCTTGGGCGGCAATCCATCCAAAAATTTGAGTATAAACTCCACACGCGTTGACCCAACAATACCATTCCGCTCATGATAAAACATTTTTAACTTATATTTACTAAACACTTTCATAAATTCATCATTTCGTCAACAATTTCTTGATTTGAACCAGCCAACGGTTTTCATACAACATGGCTAAGCATAGCTACAATATCCAAAATTGGCTAGAACTTAGCCTAGCACTATTTTACCTACGATATCAAAGAGGGGTGACAAATCCTATGGATTATTCTACCATGGGATATAGCTAAGCAAAACATCGCCAGTTTCTAAAATACTTGAGATATCAAAATATATCTATCACATGTATCCCTAACTTTAATAAACAAAATGTCATAGCAAAATTAAATAGGACAAAGACATGGTAGTGAAACTTTCCTTTTTGGTCGATGATAGATTAGTTCATCGTTGAAGTAGTAGTAGTACTGGTAGTAGTACCCTTGCTCATTTCTCCATCGTAGAAACAAATATAGTTGAATAAGCTCAAGATTCAAATATAAGAATCAAACATAAACTCAAATGTTATAGTTACACTTATTTATCGATATTATGATAGATGGTATGATTCCGAGAAATTTGGTGAGGAATGGGTCAATTTGGAGTTAGAGATCAAAAGATGTGAAAAAAACGGGTTTGAACAAAGTTTGAATTTGAATCCATTTTAAAGTGGTGTAAAATGGATTCTATGGTGTATAAATGTTGTATTTAAACATATAATTCAAATGGAAAAAGAATATTTCAATTTGGAGCAAAATTGGACAAGACATGATAATTTGAAAACAAAAATAAAAATTTGTTTGTTTCCTACCACAATAGGATTTTGTCCTGTTTTTCTGCCACGGCAGGGGTGGACCAGGTCCATGTTTTACCCGCGTTGACTGGGGTTCGAACCTGCTAACGTGGGTGTAGACATGGCGCTGACGCGACATTCACGTGGCTTGCTAACTAAGCAGTGACATGGTCGCTGATGTGGCCAAGGTTGACCGGGTCAGAGCTAACAAGGCAGCCACCTGGACGAGAGCCAGCAATGGGAGCGAGCCACGTCAGCTCGCCAGAGACAGGCGGGGTGCGGTAACCAAAGGTTGTCGGTGATGGCGCTATAGCTAGCGGGAATCAGCGGCGAGCAGCGCAGGAGGAAGAGGAGAGGAAGGGGAGTCTTGTGGGGCACCTCCTGCTCACTTACACGCGGAGGAGGTCACCGGATACAAAGATGATGGTGGTGGTGGATCAGGTTCATGTCGCCAAGGGTCTTCCCGGGCTCTCCCATCACGATGGGGTGGTCAAGAAGATTCGCCATGACCTCCTGGTTCTCAAGGTGAGGTTGGGGCAGCGCAGAGCTTCCTCCTCTAGCGGCAATTGCTCGCTGGAGCACGGCGACAATAGAGCTCGAATTGAGCTCTGAGGCTCGGGAGGGAGAGGGGAAAGAGGGGGAGGTGGTGCGGTGTGGAGAGGGGGTTGTGTGCCTCCTTTTATAGGGAGAGGGGGCGAGCGACTGGTGTGCTACGGTGTGGATCCTAGGGCGTGTAGAGACATAGAGGAGGGGAGGTTGGCGACGTTGGGGGAATAAGGTGGCCCCAGGCCTTATCTTCTCGCGGTGCAGCGCACCTAGACGCGGGTGGCACGCACCCAGCGAGCTCCATCACCGGGAACTTTGGCCGGCCGGCTAGAGGTGGGTAACGACCCTGACGGGTGGGGCTCGTTAGCACCGAGAGAAGGGAAGGGGGGCACGCTGGTGCCGTCCGATCTTAATCGGATGGACGATGAGCTTTAGTAGAGTTGGATCAGGGAGTGGGGTTGGGCCAGATCAGGGCTGGTTTGATCCGACAACTTCTTCTTTTTTTTTCTTTTTTTTCATTTGTTCTTTTTATTTAGGAAATATAATAGGGTTTTATATTCAAATCCTTTTCAAAAATCCACAATTTTTTATAAAATCAGAATAAATATCTAGAGTTTAGGAAAACCATTTCCACTCCAAAAATGATTTTATACATACCATTTTGTTTACAAAATGTCTTCATAAGACTTTATTAAATCCCTAAAATTGTTTTCAAGGGTTTAATAAATCCTATTTTTATTTGTAAAATCCAAATATGCAATACAAGACCACATAATACAAAATATAACTATTACTTAGCCTTTGTTCATTGGTTTGAACTAGGTTTAGAGATACTTTAATAATGATTTTTTAAATCCATCAGAGAATTCCAAATAGAAAATTTCAAACAAGCTCTCAGAAAGTTTAATTTCTTCTAAAATTCACATCATCAAAGTAACTAACTCAACAAAAAAAATACTTATTTTATTTTTAGGGTTGAGTTCCGCGGCTAGCGCCGGGCAGGGTTTTCGCTAGTGTCAGATCTAGCTAAATATCTAGATCACTTTGTATAAACTAGTTTGAATGAATTACAAACTAGTGGTGACGAATCATGAATCTGTTTGTTGGTTTTTTCGGCACCAATTCATTTTTTGAATTTATGGTTTGATTTTCCAATATATGTTATGCAAACTAATTTTATCATATTGAATACCGTTATCCTGCTTCTCTATTACTACCTCAATTCCGAAATGTAAGTCTTTTTAGCAAGCTACTTATATTATGGAACGGAGGTAGTAGCCTTTTCAGGTTCCAAATATGCCGCATCTGCCAGGGATGTCCTAGTATTTATACCTTAATTAAAATTAAAATTAATGGAAATAGACAGCATGCAAAACACCCTAAAAAACATGGATGCATCTAGCTAGCAATCGGTGGCTAGTTAGTGGAAAATAGCACTCAATCCTAAAAAGGAAAGGTCCAACGGCATGCTACCTATTTCCGAAAGGCCTCAGGTACTAACCCCGTGACCGCTTCCCTGGTCCCTCCCGGGCTCCCGGCCTCCTTCCTTGCCAGACCAACAACAGATTTTATGTAAACGTGGGTGCAAAACTGGCTCGCTCTCCACTCTTGTGTTCATATGTGCTATCCTTAAGTGTTTTTGTTCGTGAAAGCTAGCACAAATTGGTACTATACTACATATCCTTTAAAATATTCAAGAAAAAATAGAAAATTGCCCTTAATAGATTGCTTTTGTCCCTGTTGAAAATATCAGACACGGAAAATCTATAACTTCATGACTAGTTGATAGAATAAACAAAGATGGTTGAAAAATGAAAAGAACTCGGACAATGAAGAACATAAAACTTGACAATTGATCGTTGATTGCTCCAAGCATATTTAGCACCCTCTTTTTTTTACAACTTCAGAACCCCCTACAGTGTGGTCAAGCACCCTCATTGATCCTATCTAAATTCCTCCCACTCCAAAAAGAAACCAAGTAGTTTCTATGACACATTGTCATCTACAACAACAAGCGACTGTAGTTTATTCCATTATTCTACATTTTTCGTTGCAATGTTCCAGCAATCTACAAAGTAATATACAGAGAGCCATTAGCATATGCCAAGATGATTAAAAGTTGCGTATGTAAGTAAAAATCCATCTTGGATGCAACTTATCGTTCAAGTTAGGTACAATTGTGAGATTCGTGGGTAACTCCCATATGTTAACTATTTGTACACACGAAAAACATTCCTCTAGAATCACAATGAATCAACATGCACATCTGGTAGCATAACAAAATATACACCTAACCTACCAATGTTAAACAACTTAGCAAGAAAGTTTAGGAAACATAAAAAGCCACCTACCATGTGTCATGCAAAACATGAACTAGCGGATCCTAATAAAATTAAACTTGTTTAGATTCAAAAAATCCTTGGTTCATATGCAACAACTCTATGGAACATCTTGCATGGATTGCATGGGAAAAAAGAAACATGGCAACAAAAATATGCAATAACATCCTAGAAGGGTTTCAGTCACTCCCCCCCCCCCCATCCCCAAGGCAACATAGCAACAGAACCTCCCGCAACTTATATTGGTCCTTGAACTAGAAAGGCACATACCTGTAGAAATTGGGTGCATTTGAGAAACCCCAGGCAAAAATACATCAAACTGTAGATCCTAGTACATGGAGACCACACATGACAAGATGGCTCCTTGTACAGGTAATAAGAGCTTGTTCAACTTAACAAGTCACCTTCCTCGCGGGATTGCGCTTAGTTATCTTCCTCGCTGGTTCACCCATGGCTCCCTGTGTACATACGAAATCAACTTAGTTGTAGCTCAGAGAGGCAAAAATAACTTAATAAAAAGAACTAATCACTTTATCATTTCGATGATTGCCTAGTCAAAAAAATCAACAACCCACTAGGTCCATGTATATGCAAAAACTCAACTTAATAAGCTTACAAAAAGGAACTAAGGTCCCTGATATGCAACTTAATAAGCAGATAAAAATTAACTAAGATCACTGGATATGCAACTTAATGAGCAGATAAAAACAAAATAAGTAGATAAAAAGCAACATATTACTGGATATCCAACTTAATAAGCATACAAAAAGGAACTAAGGTATTTAAGTATGCACCTTACTAACAAGACAAAAATTGAAGGAGTTATGCCCTAGAGGCAAATAATAAAGTGTATTATTTGATATATCTCCTATATGTTCATAATACGTTTCATACTGTGATATAACTATGTTAATACGAAACGTTAATACACGTGGTATGTAAACAAACCGTGTCTCTAGTTACCTCTAGTGAACTAGTTCATTGGTCATGAGGATGGTCTGTGTTTCAAGATCATGGGCATTTATGCCAACTGACAATGAGATCATGTTATTAGTCGAATAACATGCTAGACAAACATCTGACCATTATATCTTAATGAGATCTAGTTACAAAGTTCACCATTGATGATAAAACACAGAGAACCTCGCAACCTGATCCTTTGACTGTGAGGTAATGCAAATCACCATTTCCGGAAGAAGCTTTGATGGTTATCAAGAATCATCTCGTAAAAGGATGATCAAAAAGATGCCACTAAGGTTTTCCGAAGGGATGTGTTGAGGAGTACATATCAAGACCAGGATTTGTCTAGTCCATGTAACGGACAGATACATGTGGCCATCTCGGTGGTGTTGCATTAATGAAGCTTGCAAGCATGTGACTAGGTCATGGAATGCAACGAAATGAGAACGAGAAAACAAGTTCATCGGTAACGAGATCAAACTAAGGTATGGAGATACCAAAGATCAAGTCTCGGATGAATTAGGTATCGAATAACAAAGGGAACGGGGAACGACTATCTCACGGTTGGAGCGATTGTATTCGTGAAACCCCCCCGGATCACATGGCCATCCAGGTCCCTCTATTGATCATTGATATGAGAGTGGTATCTATCATGTCTGGAGTGTTTCCGAACCAAAGGATGTCATGCTTAAGGGTAGGGACGCTTAGGGTATATGAGGTATCGTAAGAGAAATAGAGAGAGAAACCGGAATAGTTTCGGGTTACATCCGATGGAGATCGGAAGGGGTCCGGAAGGTGTTCCGGAGTAAAGAAATAATATAATATGTGTATTTGAATGTTAATTGGAGAATTAATATTAAATATATATTTTATTTTATTTTTAAAGGCTCCATATTGCTAATGGGCCTCACCCGAAGGGAGGCCCAATAGGGCAAGGCGCCTAGGGAGTGGGGGCCAGCCAGCCCCGGCTTGTTGGGCCGCCCCAATGGGGCCCACCTAGGGCCGGCGGCTGCCCCTAGGTGGCCGGCGGGTGTGGGGATTAATCCCACACCGCCTGGCCCCTAGGTGGTGCGCCCCTCCCCCCTCCCACTATATAAAGGGGTCCCCCTCCCCCTTTGGAATCACCCATTCCCTCTCGTTCTCTCTCTCTCTCTCATCCGCTGAGGACTTCTCCGTAATATTGGGAAGGACCTCGTGGTTGAGTTCTCCACCTTCACACTACCATCGTGTGATCTGCGATCCGGCATCTACTTCTTCCGCTGCTCGGCTGGATCGGAGTCTGGTTGATGTCTCCTACACCGGACGTGTGACGAACTTCAGATGCACCACACTTGGGGTGCTGCTCGTCTTCATCAATATACGCCTTCCTGCGTAAGGCGTGCCTCTGTCTGCAAAGGTATGAATACTGTATTCCTTCTCCGTTACTTATGTCTACATAGTATAGATCCTGGTATTAGTGTTCGAGTAGATAGAAATTTTTTGTTTTCTGCTACGGAACCCAACAGTGGTATCAGAGCGGGTCTATGGGTAGACATGTCGTACGTATAGAACACATACCAATATGTGGGCATTGATTCTCTAGTTGCTATCCTCTTTAATGTTATTGTTCATATCGCAGCACTGTTTGATGAAGCGGCCCCCAACCAACCTCATGTGGTGATTCACGAGACTGGTCCACGAATCAAAGTGGCTTAGAGGGGTGTCTGTCTCTCTATAGTAGTTGATATGGCATTGACACTGGAGGGCCCTGAAAAGGGAAGAAGAACGACAATCATTGGATCCATGTAGTGGCTCGACATTCGTAGGTGGGAAGGTGTTCTACTACGAAAGCCCTAAAGCCGCGTAAAACATGCAATAGTTAATATAGAAGCGTCTATATTCAATATTACGTAGGGGCAAGTATTATAACATGGCATTGACAAGTTTGTGAAACTTTAAGGCTATTGATGATGATCATAAAATTATAGCCATGTCATAACACTTTACTTTTGAAGTATTACTTATTATGCTAGTATACTTACTAGACGGTAGCGTAATAAGATAATCCCTCGTAGTATTCCAGTTATCATATTCCCCTCGTGTGTGCACTACCAAGAAAGTTCTTCGGTATGAGGCACCCTGCGGTGAGTTGGGGTCAGACATATCTACATTCGCATACAGTGGGTGTAAGCCATGTTGCACTGCAAATACACACGAGTTAGAACTGGCGAGCCTAGCACGTTACAGAGACGTGGCCTCGGAATACAAGAGACCGAAAGGTCGAGCATGAATCACATAGTTGATGTGATCGACATTAGGGAATGTCCACCCTTGATACTGCACTAATGGATGTGTTTAACCGGGGGAGGTGCAGGGGATTGGGATCATGTGATCACTAAACGAGTAGAGGGATGTTCGTTTAAGTGGGAGTTCCTTTAAGTAATACTTGAACTCATTATTATGACATAGTCTAAACACTTTGCAAATCCTTTGTAGATGTCTCGCCCACCCACCTTCAACCTTAGCACTTTCCTCGAGAAGGACAAGCTGAAAACTGATGGAACCAACTTCACCGCATGGTTCCGCAATATTAGGATCCTCCTAGTCCCCTACAAGTTGACTTATGTCATCGAGGCTGAGCTTCCGGCTAAGCCTGTAGATTCCGCCTCCCAGGACGAAAATAATGTCTGGCAGTCCAAGGCGGACGATTTCTCCCTCATCTAGAGTGGAATGCTCTATGCCATGGAGCCGGAGCTTCAAAAGCATTTTGAGAAGATGAATGCTTTTGAGATCATTGAGGATCTCAAGGCTGTCTTTGCTCCACAGGCTCGTGCAGAGAGGTATGATGCTTCCGAGCTCTTCTTCTCTGCTAAAATGGAAGAGCACAGCAGTATTAGTGCGCACATGGTCAAAATGTCTGGCTACGTTAAGTGCTTAAATGCCATGGATTGCAAAATCCTGGAGGAGCTCGCTATAGATAGGGTGCTGCACTCGCTGCCCCCTAGCTATAAGAGTTTTGTGATGAACTACAACATGCAAGGGATGACTAAGACCCTTGCTGAGGTGTTCTCCATGCTCAAAACTGCTGAGGTTGAAATCAAGAAGGAGCACACGGTGCTGATGGTCAACAAGACCACCAACTTTAAGAAACTGGGGCAAAAGGGAAAAGGCAAGGGTAAGAAGTCTAAGAGGGATGGCAGGTTTGTTCCCAGCACCTCAAAGACTGCCAAGCATGGCCCTAAGCCCGGCACTTCGTGCTTCTACCGCAAAGGGGATGGGCACTGGAAACGCAACTTCCCCAAGTACCTTGAAGACAAACGAGCTAGCAAGATAGCCACCCCGGACAAAGGTATATATGATATATATGTTATTGATGTATTCCTTACGAGCGCCAGGAGTAACACCTGGGTATTTGATACCAGATATGTTGCTCACATTTGTAACTCTCAGCAGGATCTGTAGAGTAGGAGGCGCCTGAGGAAGGACGAGGTGACGATGCGCGTCGGCAATGGTTCAAGAGTCAAAGTGATGGTCGTTGGCAACCTGCATCTCCATCTACCATCAGGATTATTATTGGTTTTGAATAAATGTTACTATGTACCCGCATTGAATATGAATATTGTGAGTGGGTGTTGCTTGTTGCAAGACCGTTATTCGTTTAAATCAGGAACAAATGATTGTTCAATTTATATGAATGATGTTTTCTATGTTCATGCTCCTATGTGTGATGGTTTATTCTTACTTGATCTTGATTGTGATACACACATCCATAGTGTTGATGCTAAACGTTGTAAGCACAGTGACGATAATTCCATGTTGATGTGGCATTGTCGTCTTGGTCACATTGGCGTAAAGCGCATGAAGAAGCTTCATTCAGAAGGACTTCTTGGATCATTGGATTTTGAATCCCTTGATACATGTGAGCCATGCCTCATGGGCAAGATGACTAGGACACCATTCTCCGGAATAGTGGAGAGAGCTGTAGACCTACTTGGGATCATACATACGGATGTATGTGGACCAATGAGTGTCTCAACACGCAATGGTTATCGCTACTTTGTTACCTTTACTGACGACTTAAGCAGATATGGATATATCTACTTAATGAAGCACAAGTCTAAAACCTTTGAAAAGTTCAAGGAATTTCAGGAAGAGGTAGAGAATCAACTTAACAAGAAAATCAAGCACCTTCGATCGGATCGAGGAGGCGAGTATTTGAGTTATGAGTTTAACATGCACTTGAAGGACTGTGGGATTATCCCACAGCTTACGCCAGTGTGTCGGAACGTCGTAACCGAACCCTATTAGATAGTGTGCGGTCCATGATATCTTTAACTAATTTGTCTGTGTCTTTTGGGGGATACGCGTTAAAAACCGCCGCTTTTATTTTAAACCGAGCACCATCCAAATCCGTGGAGACAACCCCATATGAGATATGGTATGGGAAGAAGCCCAAGTTGTCATTTCTGAAACTTTGGAGTTGTGAGGCTTACGTTAAGAAACTACAGCCTGACAAACTCAAATCCAAATCATAAAAATGTATCTTTGTGGGATATCCAAGGGAAACCGCTGGGTATACTTTCTATAACCAAGTCGAAGGAAAAACGTTTGTCGCAAGAACTGGCACCTTTCTCGAGAAAGAGTTCCTTGCAAAAGGAGTGAGTGGAAGGAAAATTGAGTTAGATGAAATTGTTGACCCTTCTCTCCAAATTCCGAGTAGCACAACGGAAGTTGTTCCGAAACCGCTCTCCAACATGGAGGAAGAGCCCATTGATGATGATCAAAACAATGACATGGAGACTCCTGAGGTTCGCAGGTCTACAAGGGTTCATGCCACTCCTGATTGGTACAGTAGCCTTGTAATGTCTGTCATCCTGGATGAACAGGAAGAACCTGCAAACTACAAAGAGGCTATGGATAGTGCTAACTCCGAGAAATGGCTAGAAGCCATGAAATCTGAAATAGGATCCATGCATGAAAACCAAGTTTGGACCTTGGTGGATCTTCCAGAAGGCCGCAAGGCCGTGGAACATAAATGGATCTTTAAGAAGAAGACATATGTGAATGGTAACGTGACTGTTCACAAAGCTCGACTTGTCGCAAAGGGGTTTCGACAAATTCAAGGAGTTAAGTACGACAAGACTTACTCTCCCGTAGTGATGCTTAAGGCTGTCAGGATTTTAATAGCAATTGATGCACATTTCGACTATGAAATTTGGCAGATGGATGTCAAGACTGCATTCCTCAATGGTCACATTGATGAAGAGTTGTATATGATGCAACCGGAAGGTTTTGTCAATCCTAAGGATGCTGGAAAGGTATGCAAGCTTCAACGGTCCATTTATGGATTGAAGCAAGCATCTCGGAGCTGGAACCAACGTTTCGATCAAGTGATCAAGAGTTTTGGATTTGTCCAAAACCAACAAGAGTTCTGTGTTTACAAGAAAGCGAGTGGGAGCTCAGTTGTTTTCTTAGTAGTATATGTGGACGACATATTACTCATGGGAAACGATGTGGATCTTATGAAAAGCGTGAAAGCATATTTGAGTAACCAATTTTCCATGAAGGATCTAGGTGAAGTTGCATACATATTAGGAATCAAGATCTAGAGATAGATCAAGGAGCCTAATAGCATTGAGTCAAAGTACTTACATAGAAAAGATTTTGAAGAGGTTCAAAATGGAGAACACCAAAAAGGGTTTCACTCCCATGATGAAGAATTGCAAATTGAGTATGACTCAATGTCCTGTAATGGACAATGATAGGAATAAGATGGATTTCACACCCTATGCCTTCGCCATAGGGTCTATCATGTATGCAATGTTAAGTACACAACCTGATGTGGCATTGGCTCTCAGTTTGACGAGCCGATACCAAAGTAATCTAGGACCGGATCACTGGACAGCTGTCAAGAATATCCTGAAGTATCTGAAAAGAACAAAGGATATGTTCATAATTTATGGAGGAAGTGATGAAGCTCTAAACGTAACGGGTTATGTGGATGTGAGCTGGAACTCAGATCATGATGACTCAAAGTCTCAAACAGGATTTGTGTTCCTGGTGAATGGTGGGGTAGTAAGCTAGAAGAGCAAGAAGCAGCCGGTGGTGGCACAATCTTTAATGGAGTCTGAATATATTGCTGCGGCTGATGCAGCAAATGAAGCTGTTTGGCTGAGGAATTTCGTCATCAAACTGGGAGTTTTTCCCAATGCGCACGACCCTGTGATGGTCTATTGTGATAACATGGGTGATATTGCAAACACAAGGGAACCAAGAACTCATTCCACAGCCAAACACATCAAGCTAAGATTTCACGTCATCCGGCAGAACGTTGACGAAGGTGAAGTCAAGATTTGCAAAGTAGATACAGAACTGAATGTAGCAGATCCTTTGACTAAAGCTCTCCATTAGGAAAAGCACGAACAACACCGAGATTCCATTGGTGTTAGGTTCCTGCCTATTGTAAACTAGTTTTTTTTATACTCTAGTGCAAGTGGGAGACTGAAGGAGTTATGCCCTATAGGCAAATAATAAAGTGTATTATTTGATATATATCATATATGTTCATAATACGTCTCATACTGTGATATAACTATGTTAATACGAAACGTTAATACACGTGTGGTATGTAAACAAACTGTGTCTCTAGTTACCTCTAGTGAACTAGTTCATTGGTCATGAGGATGGTCTGTGTTTCAAGATCATGGGCATTTATGCCAACTGACAATGAGGTCATGTTATTAGTCGAATAACATGATAGACAAACATACGACCGTTATATCTTAATGAGATCTAGTTACAAAGTTCACCATTGATGATAAAACACAGAGAACCTCGCAACCTGATCCTTTGACTGTGAGGTAATGCAAATCACCATTTCCGGAAGAAGCTTTGATGGTTATCAAGAATCATCTTGTAAAAGGGTGATCAAAAATATGCCACTCAGGTTTTCCAAAGGGATGTGTTGAGGAGTACATATCAAGACCAGGATTTGTCTAGTCCATGTAACGGACATATACATGTGGCCATCTCGGTGGCGTTGAATTAATGAAGCTTGCAAGCATGTGACTAGGTAACGGAATGCAACGACATGAGAACGAGAAAACAAGTTCATCGGTAACGAGATCGAACTAAGGTATGGAGATACCGAAGATCAAGTCTCGGATGAATTAGGTATCGAATGACAAAGGGAACGGGGAACGACTATCTCACGGTTCGAGCGATTGTATTCGTGAAACACATGGGGATCACATGGACATCCAGGTCCCTCTATTGATCATTGATATGAGAGTGGTCTCTATCATGTCTGGAGTATTTCTGAACCAAAGGATGTCACACTTAAGGGTAGGGACGCTTAGGGTATATGAGGTATCGTAAGAGAAATAGAGAGAGAAACCGGAATAGCTTCGGGTTACATCCGATGGAGATCGGAAGGGGTCCGGAAGGTGTTCCGGAGTAAAGGAATAATATAATATGTGTATTTGAATGTTAATTGGAGAATTAATATTAAATATATTTTTTATTTTATTTTTAAAGGCTCCATATTGCTAATGGGCCTCACCCGAAGGGAGGCCCAATAGGGCAAGGCACCTAGGGAGTGGGGGCCAGCCAGCCCCGGCTTGGTGGGCCGCCCCAATGGGGCCCACCTAGGGATGCGGCTGCCCCTAGGTGGCCGGCGGGTGTGGGGATTAGTCCCACACTGCATGGCCCCTGGGTGGTGCGCCCCCCTCCTCCCACTATATAAAGGGGTCCTCCCCTCCCCCTTTGGAATCACCCATTCCCTCTCATTCTCTCTCTCTCTCATCCGCTGAGGACTTCTCCGTAATATTGGGGAGGACCTCGTGGTTGAGTTCTCCACCTTCACACTACCGTCGTATGATCTGCTATCCGACATCTACTTCTTCCGCTGCTCGGCTGGACCGGAGTCCGGTTGACGTCTCCTACACCGGACATGTGAAGAAATTCGGAGACACCATACTTGGGGTGCTGCTCGTCTTCATCAATATACGACTTCCTGCGTAAGGCGTGCCTCTGTCTGCAAAATTATGAATATTGTATTCCTTCTCCGTTACTTATGTCTACATAGTATAGATCCTGGTATTGGTGTTCGAGTAGATAGAATTTTTTTTGTTTTCTACTACGGAACCCAACAAAAAAACTATGAAATAAGCAGAGAAAAAACAACTAAGGTCCCTAGATATGCAACTTAAGAAGCATACAAAAATCAATTAAGATCCCTAGATATGCAACTTAATAATCAAACAAAATCAACTAAGGTAGGATACTAAAACAACTAGATACTAAAGTTGCTTTTCAAAAAATAATAGTTGTGTGCATATGTCGGACTAGTTTCCTTTCTTCTGCAAAAGTTGTTTCCTAGTAACCTCTAAGTTACTACACAAAATTTCTACTCAAATATGATCACGCAACTGTAGACATGGTTCAATGAATAATTATTTTCCTAATTACGGTTATGAGAGAATGAATGCATGTCAACTCCATCAGGTGGTTTAGAAAGGACATAAGGCCCAAAAGAAACTATCTAGGACTCATATATCCGTTTTGCAACTTAATAGAGCGGTAAAGGAACAACGGTAGAAAACTTAGCATCAACGATAGGCAACTTCACAATAATGGTGGGCACCTTTACAACAAAGCTAGACAATTTAGCACTAGTCATAGTTAACTTAGCAGTAGTAGGAACGCAGTAGTAGGAACACACTTAGTGTTAGTGGCAGAAAATTTTGAAGTATTTGTACAAAACATCGCTCCAGAGATTGACAATTTCTCATGGGTAGCCGACTTAGGCATGTTGACGTTACAACTTAGTTAACCCAAAGTAGCCAACTTATGCATGTTCCTACAAAATAAAAATAAATCTAAGTAGGCTATAAAACACAATTTAAACAAGCTGGTGGAAACAACTTAGTTCATTTCAGTACCCAACCTAGAAATGTTGACAATACAACTTAATTAACCCAAGTATCCAACTTGTACATGTTGCTCAAAAAAGGAAAATAAAACTAGACTATAAAACACAACTTAAGCATGTTGGTAGAACCAACTTAATTCATTTCGGTAGCCAACTTAGTCATGTCGATAAATGCAACTTAATTAACCGAAAATAGACAACTTACGTATGTTGCTCCATCAAAGAAAAAAAACAACTAAACACAACTTAAATGCTCGTGCAACCAACTTAGTTCAATTCAGTACCCAACTTAGGCATATTGACAAATCCAACTTAATTCACCTAAAGTAGCCAACTTATGTATGCTCTCCAAAAAATAAAAGGAAAAGTCTAGACTATATAACACAAAAAACACGCGGGTGGAACCAAGTTAATTAATTTTTGTACCCCACTTAGGCATACAACTTAAATTAATCCAAGTAGCCAACTCACTAAAAACACGATTAATCAACTTCCAAAACTATTGACAACAACTTTATCATGTAGGTTACATCATCTTGCTTAGTTTATTTATGCAACTTAGTTTGGGAAAAAAGATGGGAAAAGGAAGATTTGTAGATATTGATGACCCACAAGTATAGGGGGTATATTGCAGTATTTTTGAGGGAAGTGAAACCCAATTTATTGATTCGACACAATGGGAGCCAAAGAATATTAATAAACCTTAATAACTGAGTTGTCAATTCAGCTGCACTTGCAAACAATCTTGCTCACAGCAGTTTATCAGTACCAACAGTTTTGTAGTAGCAATAGCAAAGTAATAGCAGTAGTAAAAGTAAAGACAGTACTAACAATTACAGTAAACAGTGGGATCAAAGCGCGGCAGGCACAGGGATGGATGGACGGGCGTTGCATGGACAAGACAATTCATATAGCAATCAGAATATAGGGCATTTGCAGATAAATAAGATAAAGCATCCAAGTACTAGATAACCATAGGCATGTGTTCCATATATAGTCATATGTGCTCGCAATAAGAACTTGCACAATATCTTTTGTCCTGTCAACCCGTTTGCAGCGGGGCCTCAAGGGAACTACTGGCAATTAAGGTGCTCCTTTTAATAGAGCACTAGATCAAAGCATTAACACTCCATGAACACATGTGATCCTCACATCAAAGTCATTCCCTCCAGTTATCCCGATTGCTGTCACTTCGGGGCTTTTGGTTTCGGACAACAATATTTGTATACAACTTGCAGATAAGACCATAAACAATACTATCATAATGAATCAATAACATGTTCAGATTTGAAATCATGGCACGCAGGCCCTAGTGACAAATATTAAGCATAACAAGTTGCAACAAAGTCAAAAAGCACTAATAATAGATACTAGGCACCATGTCCTAACAATATGATGCCATTACACGAACAATCTCATCCAATCCCTACCATCCCCATAGCCTACAGCGGGGGATTACTCACTCATAGATGGGGGAAACATGGATGGTCGATGGAGAAGCGATGGTGATGATGATGGTGATGATCTCCTACAATTCCCCGTCCCGACAGGGTGCCCGAACGGAGTTTCTTGATCCGAATCGCGGAATCTGGTGGTGACGGCGAAGAGGAACACTTTCTGAAAAAACTTCGAACCCCCCTCGGTTTTTAGGTCAAGAGGCGACTTATAGGTGAAGAGGGACGCCGACGGGCCAGTCGAGGCGGCCACACCACCCCTAGGTGCGGCCTGGCCTGGCCCGCGCGGCCAGGTGGTGTGGGCCCCTTGTGGCCCTACTCCGTCTCGTCTTCTGGCTCCGTGAGTCTTCTGGTGAAATAGGATTTTTGGCATATTTTCCGGGATTTTTCCTGATAGTTGGTTTTCTGCACAAAAACTAGACACCAAGGTAATTCTGCTGAAAACAGCGTCAGTCCATGTTAGTTGTATCCAAATCACACAAGTTTAGAGGAAAAACAATAGCAAAAGTGTTCGGAAAGTAGGTATGTTTTGGACGTATCAACTCCTCCCAAGCTTAGCTTATTGCTTGTCCTCAAGCAATTCAGTTGAAAACTGAGTGCGATAAAAGAAACTTTTACGAACACATTTGCTTCATGAGATGTATATATTCTTAGCATATGGCCAACTACTCAGGCAATTCATAATAAAGATTATGCAACTAAGTTGACTTAATAGTCATTGCAAGCTATGAAGAGATTCCAACTCAAAAATAATAAGTAGCATGAACTAAAAACATAAGCAACATTACAATGCTCATAACAAGGTATGATAGAGTGGTATCTCACTTGCCTTTGATTGTAGAGCAAACATAAATGCCAAGGCACTTCTGAAGTTCAAGTGAAGACTAGAAGTAAAGATATCAAAGATACAAGCATCAGAGTCATAACACAATTAATCAAGTTTTGAGACAAGCACATTACACTAAGAATGACAACCATGCTCTCAAGAAAGTGCTCATAGAATGTGCGGAAACTCAACAAGGAAATGAAAAGGTTTTGAAAAGTTTGAAAGGCTTCCAAATGCTGAAAGTATGGTACTCGTTAGCTTTGAGCTCTCATTGCCCCTATCATAAGCATCTTTAAATGGTTAAGGTTAAAGTGACACAACTAAGAAGATATGCTTGACAAGTTATAAGTTAAAATCTCATACCCCTTACTTACGAGTACCGAACCTCATGCTACTCAACTTCAGTCACAAGTAAGCTCTTGTCATTGTAAGTACATATGTATCATAGAGGACCGCCAACGGGGTACTCCTTGCACATGATACAGGAGCTATCCCATAATCAAAATTACAAGGCAAGCAGACAATGGGCATCTCAGCGATCTTTTTATTTTCTATTTGCATAGGTTTTTATTGAGGATGCTTCATAGAATGCTCATTATGGTTATGCTGCAAGTTTCCACCATGATTAGGCATGGCTTAGGCTAGCGGCCCAGGCGTTTCTCTAACACATGTACAAACTCAATTATCTTACAAGTTCCCCTTTTATTTCACACCGCCGGGATCCATAAGTAAAAGAATCATGATATCAACGAGGTACAAAGTACCAGTGCAATGTTGAAAGCATTCCCCATGATACATGGTTCTGCTAACTTTAACTCATAAAGCGCAAGAATATATGCAACAAAGATGGACGCAATGGTTCAGGATTATTAAGTGCAAGAAAGTAAAGTGTGCCATCAAGTTCGTGAGAGCTTTACTAACTAACTTTCTCATAACAAGCAAACATTTTAGTCGGAAGAAAACAAGGCATATTGAATATGCACGAAATAGCAAATGATGCTAATAGGTAGGTATGGTGGACACTTTTGGCAATATTGGTTTTGGGGAAATTGGAAACACGAGTAGAGATCATACTTAGTGCAAGTGAAGGCTAGCAATAGTAAGGGAGCGACAAACGAGAGAGCAATAACTGTCATAATCATGCTTGCAACAAAATAGGGCTAATCATGGCATGAAAGTGATTCAAGACCCCTGACACAAAATAATTCATCGAGGCTTAACTGATTATTGTTTCAGTCATATGCATGCATGCGGATGTGCCAAGTCAGTTCAAGTGAAACATTCAGAGGAGGATACCACAGTGTCATAGCAAGTTATGAATAGAGCAATGCAAGCAAACATTCATATGACATGTTACAAACTATTAGCGAGCTGGAGCTAATCATAAGAAAGCGAGAACTACTAAGCATCCATAAATAACATACACCCTACATGAACAGGCTAAGCATGCCCACAATGATGAGTATATGTACAAAAACGAAAAAATAGAGTTTGTTACCAACCTCTTACCACACATCAAGTTGTCGTTAATCCTCATTATTTCCCTTCACTTGTGTAGCTTGAATAATAACATGAAACTAAATTCCACTGAGGACTGCTGAACCCTGCAACAAACTTCACAAAACCAAAGAAGAAGAACAAATATTTTTGGTGTTTTTGATTTTTAAAGGCAAGAACAAAAAGGGGAAACAAGCAAAGTAAAATCTTTTTGGGTTTTTTGAATAGTTCAAACGAAGCAAAAAAAAAAGGAAAAAGCAAACCAAGGCAAAAATAAGAAGAAGCAAACAAAGAGAAACAACGGAAATATTTTTGGTCTTTTTGTGTTTTAGAAAACAAAAGCAAAGAAAGAAAGACTAAAAAGAGAACAAGGCATGGATATACAAAGTACCGACTAAACATGATATGGAGATGAGTGTGATGTCGGTGTACCTCCCCCCAAGCTTAGGCTTTTTGCCTAAGTGGGTATCAATCCCAAGCTGGCCAAGATGGAGCACCTCCGTAGTACGGCGAGGAGGTACCCTCGTCCTGGTATGAGCTCGAGGACGCCCCACCGTAGTGCGCAGAGTAGTCGTAAGAGGGCACATCCTCCTGGTGTTGCCTGTGGAAACCAAGCAAGCGGAGCTGCTCGTCCACCTCCTCCTTGGAACACGAGCACGGCCTCCTGTGAATACTGAACAAAGTAGATTTCGGCAAAGGAATCTCCCTTTCATCCCCGTCAGTAAACAACGTCCTGTATACTAAACTATACGTATCAGAGTCAGCAGTGACGAAGTGATGTGTTTTCATGGCAGCAAGATCAAGCCTTTGTGGTACCAACACAGTGTCATTAGGATCCACAAAAAGTTCTAATGCAACAACCATATGTGAAGCAATAATGCCCCCATAAATAGGTCCCCTAGAGGCTAGGCGGCGAGCAATGAGAGAGCCAAGATTGTACCGGATATCATTGTTAAGTGCAGCAGCAAGGAAGGCTCAATGCTAATTGGAGATATTACATGTGTTCTCCCTACAAAGAATGCTAGTGGCAAGATAATAAGAAAAGTATCTAATAGCTGGGAGTTGGATGTTTCTTATCTTCCCGCGCTGAGCTACGCGGTCATCGTCATTTGTCACACTTCGATAGAGCTCCAGATAATCAGCGGGGCGACCTTGGATCTTCTTCACGGTCCCCGTCATGCCTATACATATAATGCTGCAAAATCTTTCCAACGACATGGTAATAGGCTGATTATAAATTCTGAAAGAAACAGTTGACTGATAGGGGGTGTTAGTGAAAATGAAACTCTCAATGAAAGTTTTGGTGAGAACAGCATATTGCTCACTCTCATCTTCCATGTATGAGGTCAAACCGACCCTCTGAACCAGTAGTAAGAAATCATCGAGTATCCCTGCAGCTTGCAAAAAGATAAAACAAGGAAAAGTAGATGGGTGAGCATCCCCCTCATCTCCTTCATTGCCAAAGCGTGGTGCAATGAGATCTTCATTGTATGAAGTCCTAAACTGAGAGGTTGATCTTGAGGGCCTTGACCTCCTATGTGTGTCCCTCTCAAATTTTTCTCCAAAGGTGTGGTTGTTCATCTTTGATATTCTGAAATTTAAACATCCATTAAACAAGTAATTACAAAGTGAATACATAATGAAGGGCACTACTGATGACCCACAAGGGGGTATATCGTAGTATTTTCGATAAGTAAGAGTGTCGAACCCAACAAGGAGCAGAAGGTGCTGGCTAGTGGTATGGATCAGGAATTCTTTGCAAATACTTAGCAAACGGATTTTTAGGGGTTTTTGATAAAGCAAGTAAACAAAGTACAAGTAAATAAAAGACAGTAGGAATAAATGCAGCAAGTGGCCCAATCCTTTATGCAGCAAAGGACAAGCCGTTTGTATTACTTAAGATGACCAAACGTTCTCGAGGACACATGGGAAGACTGTCAAGTGCTTTCGCTTCATATAGTTGATTAATCTTCTTTAGCTTGTTAAGTGTTGTGTGGGTGAACCTGTGCTAATGTACCGACCAATCCAGGACTAATACATACTTGTGATTATACCCCTTGCAAACATCCGTAAATACAAGAAAGTAATTAAGGTAGAAACCTAACCACAGCTTTAAACTCTAACACCCTTACGTCCTGTGTGCAATGGTTTCCTAACGGGGGTTCAGGTTTCTGTCACTCCGGCAACCCCTATGATTAGTAGCCAAATACACAATGCATTCCCCTAGGCCCATATAGGTGAAGTGTCATGTAGTCGACGTTCACATGACACCACTAGAAGAAGTACACCACAACTTAAATATCAAACTATTGAATCTTTCTCAACACAACTCCACTACTAACAACATGACTTCTCCCATGTCCTCAAGAACAAAACGAACTACTCACAATACATCATATGGATCATGATCAGAGATGGAATAATGATGTATAACAATTTGAACATAAATAATAATTTAACGGTTCACTCAATAGCATCAACTACGAAGAGTAATCAACACCGGGAAAGTTTCCCCTATGAACTATGCAAGATTCAACCCAATTGTTACAGCAATATGGAGATGGTGATGAGGGTGCTGATGATGATGATGGTGGTGATGATGATGATAATGATGATGATCCCGATGAAGTCCAGCTTGATGATGGTGTTGATGGCGATGATCTCCCCTCTCCGGGAAGGAATCCCCCCGGCAGAAATCTGTCTGTCGTAGAGATCTTTCTCTCTCGGTGTTTTCCGCCCTGCAGAGGCGGCGGAATCTTTCTGTGGTCGCTCTCCGAGTCTTAGGGTTTCGGGAGGATGATATACGCCAGAGGGGAGAGGCTGGAGTGGGTCAGGGTGGCCACACCACCTGCTGGCGCAGCCTAGGGCTGCCCGCGCCAGGGGGTGGTGTGGGCCCCCTATGGCCCATCTCCACTCCGTCTTCTGGCATCCTTAGTCTTCTGGAAAAATAGGATTTTCCATATATTTTCCCGAATTTTCTGATCTTCACGAATTTTGCCTCCAAACAGCACCTTTTCCATCAGAATCCTGACTACAGCGGTCCATGCTCCAAAAGTCACCAACAATGCAAAAACAGATGAAATAACATAAGTATCACCTCTCAATACGAAATATATCAATGAATAATAGTGAATTAAGACATAGAATAGTGATGCAAAATGGACGTATCAACTCCCCCCAAGCTTATACTTCGCTTGTCCCCAAGCGAAACTGAGCTCAATAAACTTGACCTCAGGTTTATGGTGTGAAGAGTCGATAAAATAATACGGACAAGAAGCATCACATTCATCAAATACATAGATCATAATAGAAGACAACTCACTATTATATAACTCAACTTGTAATAAGTAAAGGAAACACAATAAAGATACAGAAAGTAAATCATAATTGGTAATGGCAAACTTAGCTCTTGGTCGAAGAATAGTTGATAATTTGCTGGAGTTCACAAATAGCTGGTTTTCAATGATAGCTTTCAAATTAGTAAACATAGATATAAGAGCAATGTGCAAAACCAGGAACATAAGACACGATTGAATAAATCATCATATGAATGAATGAAACACAACAACTCAAAATACTTGCTGAGATAGAAGGGAGTAGGTTTACTGACTCAATCTACAAAGTAAAAGAAAGGCCCTTCAAAGAGGGAAGCAGGGATTGCAAGTCTCATAAAGAGCTCCCAAAAATTATGATACTTACTAGCTTTCAGCTCTCATTGCCCCTATCATAGGCATCTTTAGGTGATTAAGGTTAAAGTGATCAAATATGAGGATATGCATTGACAAGTTGTAAGTTGAGAATCTCATGTCCCTTGAATATGAGGGCCGCTCCTCATGCTACTCAAGTTTAGTCA
The DNA here is from genome assembly GCA_910589775.1 of Avena eriantha. Taxonomy (NCBI): domain Eukaryota; kingdom Viridiplantae; phylum Streptophyta; class Magnoliopsida; order Poales; family Poaceae; genus Avena; species Avena eriantha. The sequence goes on from OU342743.1 coordinate 242,574,034, forward strand.
CCGGTAAGTTCTTGTCATCGTAAGCATATGTGTATCATAGAGAACCGCCAACGGGGTACCCCTTGCCCGATGATACGGAAGAATCCCCATATCAAAATGACAAGGCAAGAAGAAAACATGCATCTCAGCAATCTTCTTATTTACCATGGGAATATGGTGCTTTTTCTCTCTTTCCGCTTTTCATAATATCTCTCCCTTTTTTCTCTTTTTCTCAATCTCTATCTCTTTTTTTATAAGAAGAATGCTTCATAGATACTCGTTATGGTTACGCTGCAGGTTTCCACCATGTCAGCATGGATTAGACCAGCGGCCCAGGCGTTTCTCTAACACATATGCATAACTCCATGGACTTACAAGCTCCCCTTTCATTTCACACCGACGACATCCATAGACAAAAGAACATGATATCAACTTGGTACAAAGTACCAGTGCAATGTTGAAAGCGTTCCCCATGACAGCATGGTTCTGCTAATTCACAACTTACAAAGCGCAAGCATATACGCAACATAGGTGAGCACAATGGTTCAAGTTTATTAAATGCAAGAAAGTAAAGTGTGCCATCAAGTTCGTGAGAGCTTTAATCACTAATTTTCACGGAACAAGTTTAATTTGGGAGGTAGACAAAACAAGAATTTTCTTGGAATAGCAATAATGCTACTAGGTAGGTATGGTGGACACAAATGGCATGGGTTTTGGTTTAAAGGAGTGGATGCACGAGAAGAATACCCTCTCAGTACAGGTTTTTGGCTAGCAAGGCTGGGTATCAAGTATAAGAGTTGAAGGAAACAAACAAACATACAAGTGATAAAAACAAACATGCAATCTTCCTTGGAAGCACAAAAGATCTTAACTAGGGAATACTAGACTTATGAGCAAATCAAGAAAGAAAGATGATGAGATTATATTTCTTTAGAGTACTTCTATCTTTTCATTCAACTCTCAAAAATAGTGTTGCTACTGACCGAGCCAGGTTTGCCAAAACCAACTAAATTAACTCGATGATCCCAAAGTGATACCAATACTAACAACAAGATCAATCATATAACCACGAATTGAAAACTAATATAAGCTATGCAAAAGAGTGAATGATAGAACTTCTCATTAATATTCCATAACGGCAACTCACACCAAGGGATACATATCTAACGAGAGAGGGGACACTTCCATAATGGAAACCATACTACATAATAACTTCTCTATTCATGATATGACTCTACAAATAAGGTAAAAAGATAGAAGATGGTGATGTGATACCGCGGCACTCCCCCAAGCTTGGAACAAACCAAGGGGATGCCAAACCTGATGACGAATTACTCCTTTGGTGGTGGTGGTATCCTCTCGATGAGTTCTTTGATCAGTTTCCCCAAGTCCTCAATCTCGAAGGTGAGAGTATGAATCAACTCCGAGTTGTGCTCAATACGGCTCATAATCATCTCAGTTTGTGGATCCCAGCTCTTGTGATTCTCTTTCCGCTCTTCCCTCTTGGAGTCTTCTTTTCCTGCGTGGTTATGGATAAAGGTATGGGAAGGATTCTTGGTGTGTGGGGGAAGTGACCGTGGAGCCAAACTATGACGAGGAACTTTTCCCCCAATCTGCATCCGTGCAGTCCTTCTAACCCTGGCAGGTTTCGTCACCACTCTAATGCTTGCAATGGTAGTGCCTGTGTACGGATATTGGCCCTGCTCCTCTTCACCTTCACTCTTGATCTCCTTCTCCTTTCCGGGGTCTTGGAGGTCTTCCTCCATAGGCTCCTTCCCTTTATCCTTGGCAGACACCATTGTGCTTCTAAACTTTCAAAGAGTATGTCCTGGCAGAAACAGATCGAAACAAAAACGCAACGAAAACACGATATACGATCCTCGGGGGATCCAGGGGGTTATATATTACGAAGTTTCATATCAAAAGGAAGGTACTGGGAGAAAATGAGTCGGCGGCGGAGTCCAGGGTGGACTCACCACCTGGTGGCGCGGCCAGGGGTGGGCTCGCGCCACAGGGTGGTGTGAGCCACCCTGGCTCCGTTTCCGTCCCTTTTTCGCTTCGTAGCTTTCCTTATCGACTAAAAACTGCAAAAAAAATAGTTGGATAGTATCTTCGCGGAACTTTTCTTACCAGAACTGTTACCTATTTGAAAACGGACTCTGCAGGTCTCTGAATTTGGTATCTAGTAGATTCTTCTGGAGTCACCACTTGAATAACATCAATATCTTCATCTTATACACTTATTACTTGAGTCATAAAACCTTTCTCTTTCTCATTACACCATTATCTCCACTTCCTGGAAATTTCTTTTACACAAAACTTCACACAGTTCTCATTAGCAACATTAGTATAAGTGAAGTGATAAAACCTTTTGAGTCCAACTTCAACTGAAAACCATCAAACATAAGCTACTATAGCAACTCCTTCCGAAAACCCAAAAAGAATTCAAAAAGAAAATCGAATAAAGAAGCAAATGCAAGAGTGGCAAAATCTGTCAAAACAGACCAGCAGGTAAAGATCGATTTTTTCGAAAATCTTCTGTTGCTCAAATCAAAAAGTGCAAAACTAACGAAAGTTAAATAATAACCTGGGACAGAAGCACAAACAATTACAGCTCAATCCGACATACAGAGATCTCTCACTCATTTTTACGGTGAAGCACAAAAATCTGTTTCGGGGCAGCAACTTCCCCAAATATTACTTCTCTCTCATTAGAGGTTGATCTTGACACAAAAACCAAACAAAACGGATAAGGAGCGGTTATTACCGAAGTAATAACTTCCAAGACTCAAAGAAACAAAAACAAACTGAAAGCAAAAAACAAATTAGGTTGTCTCCCATAAAGCTCTTTCTTTATACCCATTAAGATGGGCATGATAATTTTGAAGATGCTCACTCAGGAATATGAATTGAGGTGAAAGAGAGCATTAAGAAGCAAAAATACACACATTTAAGACTAACCCACTTCCTATGCAAGGGAATTTTGTAAACAAACAAGTTGTTAAAACCAGAGGCTACTTGCATAGGAAGGCAAAAGAAGTGCAACATAAAAACTTTCAGCATAAAACGAGAAAACTTGATATTATTGAGATGCATAAGAACACTTTTCCCTCTCTCATAATAATTTTCAGTATCATGCATAAACTTAACAATATAGCCATCACAAGGTCCATCATAGCAATGATCACTTATTCTAACAGAAAACACAGGAATACTAGCTCTCATAACACTACTTTGTGAAACAATATTAGAGGTATCCTTACAAATGATAGTGTGTTCCTCTTTTTCATAATTAGTAACAAAGTCTTTCACATTTGCTATTATAGATTCATCAACCATTTGTTTATCAGGTTCAACAGCTTTGATTATACTTTCATTAACCATACTAGCTATCATAGAATGTTCCTTAATCTTAACTGGGAAAGGCATTTTCTCGATGTAAGGTTTAGGTAAAACATGATTAGCAGTATAAACTTCAGTGTTTCTTGTAGAAACACTCTCAGCAATATCTTTATAGGGTTCATAATACTTATTCCACTTCTTTTTAGGCACTTCAATATAGGAAGCAAAAGCCTTAAAATAAGAAGCAATAGCTTGAGAATCTAGACCATAAGCTTTTTTAATATTTTGAAAGTCATCAGTTCCCATAAAAGATTCAATGCATTCATAATCATAATTTATACCTGACTTTCTACCTTTTTCACTCTCCCAAGCTTCAGCATTGTCTTAAATACAGTCTAGAAGATCCCATTTAGCTTCTTCTTCCATACGAGTGAATGATCCAGCACAAGAAGCGTCCAATAAATCCTTGTCATGTAGAGGGAGTCTTGCATAAAAGTTATTGATAATAATATTGTTGGGAAGCTCATGAATGGGACATTTGAGCATTAGTAACTTCAATCTCCCCCAAGCTTGAGCTGTACTCTCTCCATCAAGAGGCCAAAAGTTGTATATTTGATTACGATCTTTATGAATCTCACTAGGAGGATAAAACTTTGAATAAAAGAGAGGCACTATTTCCTCCCATTCCAGAGCTTGACCATTCTTCGGCAGCTTATACCATTCCTCAGCTCTTCCTTTCAGTGATAATGAGAATAACTTCTTCTTAACTTGATCTGTAGTAATACCTGCACACTTGAACAACCTGCATAGTTCGTGTATAAAGAGTAAATGATCACCGAGATGGACAGTTTCATCCCCAACATAGTAGTTATCCATAACATGATCAATAATTCTTGTAGGTATTTTGAAAACATCATTCTCAGCAGGTGGTGGCTTATCTACTACCTTAGTTGTGGTTGTAGCATTACCAAATAAGAAACTCAGCGAATTATCCATAATAAAAATAAAGCAACTAAATGAAGTAAACAATACTCACAGTAGAAGTTTCCTTTACCAGTTCTACTCTCCAATAGCGCTTCACTCCCCGGCAACGGTGCCAGAAAATAGTCTTGATGACCCACAAGTATAGGGGGTGTATCGCAGTATTTTCGATAAGTAAGAGTGTTGAACCCAACGAGGACCAGAAGGTATTGGCTAGTGGTATGGATAAGGAATTCTCTACAAATACTTAGCAAACAGATTTTTTAGGGGTTTTTGATAAAGCAAGTAAACAAAGTACAAGTAAATAAAAGATAGTAGGAATAAATGCAGCAAGTGGCCCAATCCTTTATGCAGCAAAGGACAAGCCGGTTGTATTACTTGAGATGACCAAACGTTCTCGAGGACACATGGGAAGACTGTCAAGTGCTTTCGCTTCATATAGTTGATTAATCTTCTTTAGCTTGCTAAGTGTTGTGTGGGTGAACCTGTGCTAATGTACCGACCCATCCAGGACTAATACATACTTGTGATTATACCCCTTCCAAACATCTGTAAGTACAAGAAAGTAATTAAGGTAGAAACCTAACCACAACTTTAAACTCTAAGACCCTTACGTCCCTTGTGCAATGGTTTCCAAATGGGGGTTCAGGTTTCTGTCACTCTGGCAACCCCTACGATTAGTAGCCAAATACACAATGCATTCCCCTAGGCCCATATAGGTGAAGTGTCATGTAGTTGACGTTCACATGACACCACTAGAAGAAGTACACCACAACTTAAATATCAAACTATTGAATCTTTCTCAATACAACTCTACTACTAACAACATGACTTCTCCCATTTCCTCAAGAACAAAACGAACTACTCACAAGACATTGGCCTTACACACAAAGGAATGATAGAGATCATACCATGATGCATATGATAGAGATCAAATGCATGGACCATATCATCTCACTTTACACATTAGATGTTAGCATCTTATACTGCTAGTTTGGCGCTTTCTGTAGCATTGTAAGATGATCCCTCATTTAGATATCAAGATAAAAATGTGTTCTTCCTTAAGTATGCACCGTTCTATGGATCATATTTTGAGACATCATGTGATGATCGGGTGTACTCGACTCTACACTTTCATACAACGGGTGTAAGATAGTTTTACACACGCGAGTACTAAGGTTCTTACTTGGCGAGACTAGCATGTACAGGCATGGCCTCGGAACACGGACCGAAAGGTTAAGCATGAGTCATATAGTTGATATGATGCCCATATTGATGCTCGCCTTTGAAGCTACACCGACTCACGTGATGATCGGACTTGGTGTAGTGGATTTGGTTCATGTAATCACCAAAAAGGCACGAGGGATGTCATTTTTGAGTGGGAGTTCATTTCTAATTTGGATTAGTCGAACTCAATTTTGTCATAAAACTAAATCAAAGTGAATTTGCATAATTTGGTGTAGTCATTGGCGTCTGTTTACTACCTTATGCTTAGTTTTAATTGAGATAAGAGAACTATAGAATTCTGGATATTTACTTTATGAATTGGTATCGTATTGTTTTGAATGTCAATTTAAAGTTTATAAGTCGTATTGCAAAATTTCAGCAAACTCTATTTACTCCATGAAGTTTAATAAGTAGTATTAAATCAAGAGTAAGAATTCCAATGTTAGTATCTAAAGTATCATGTTTGCCTCCATGATTATTAATATTCAAAAGTTGTTTTAATATCAAGATTATCTAGGAGCTGAAAATTGTTTTAGAAACCATCATGTGTGGAAGATATTGTGATACATGAACAATGTTTTTGGTTGCATTATGATAGAGTATAATTTAGCAAAATACATGTTCTCATATTGTATGAGAATTTGTGATGGTTGGAGACGCTAGGCGTCCTAATCTACCAAAAAGGTTTTGGGAACTGATATTATACTCACGATTCATCCTTATAGGCTATAGTAGCTTGATCATGAAATTTGTCATGATAAGGATGAATAGAAGATGTAAGTAAAATGTTTACTACACTGAAAGATTACTAAAGAATGGATTTTTGAAAGAACACCAAACATTTGATGATGGTGATCCACTTCAAAGTGCAAGTCCAAAGGTATTAGTATTTGACTATATACGCTTTGTACTATGTGTCATGTGAATGACAGCACACAATTGATGTTGATAGATTCTTTTAAAAGGAAAAGGAATTGCTGAAAGAGAATCTATAAAATATTTGGCAGAAAAGAAAAAGTTGGAAATGTCCAGCTTAGGTATATAGAAGATATACATGTTATGGTTGTACTCCTTGCTTGTTAAACAATGTGGTTCTTAGGTATTGGATACGGTATCAATGGTATAAAGTGTCATATAGGACAACGCAATTCATGAACTGCAATGGCCTAAGAATTTGGCAAGAGAATAAGTGATAATGTTCATCGAAAACAAATAAAGTGTTATTGTGTTTTTCGTTGTCGTCAAACCTAGCCTTCAAGATTTGTTTTAATAATTGTTATTTTGTTCCGGTATTACGAGAACAATGGTTGTTCAAATAATTACCGTATTCCATAAAGGATGGATGAACTTTTATAAGTCTAGTGGGAGAAATCACATCCATAAACACTATTGCTAAAATGTCGCAAGACAAATGATTGAAAGATCACTTATGAAGTGACATCGTTGTTTAAATTATATTTGAAAGAAAACATGAAGAAACTCCATGTTGATGGATTTTTGGAGTCTTTGATTTTGATCAATTGACGCATGTGAGACTTTCCTCGAGATAATTGAAACTCCGTCCATAGGCCAAAGAGGAACGGATGACTAAATTATTGGATATTATGCATGTTGATGTATATAGTCCATTATGTATAGCCATATGTGATGGATATTTTTGCTTCATATGCTTTCTCCAAAAAAATTAAGTGAATATATCTATATATTTACTTAATAAGGAAGAAGTATGAAACATTTCAAAATTGTTCAAAGACATTCAAGATGAAGTGGAAAATCATTGTAACAAGAAGATATTTGAGTTACATGTTTAGAAAAACACCTAAGATTTGAGGAATTGTTCCATGATTTGTGTTTTCCCGATAAACCATAGGAGTATGGCATATTCGAGAGATGAAACCAAACCATGTTTGACATGGTAAGATCAAAGGTGTCATTTATAAAACTGCCATTATGTTTTAAGAATTGAAGCTTTAGAGACTACCGATTTTACACTGAAAAGAGCACCATCGTGATCCGTTGAAATGACATCATATAAGTTATGGTTTGGGATAAAACCCGAACTGTCTTTTCTTAAATTTTGGTATGCTAAGCATAAGTAAAATGTTTATAACCAAAGTCGGATAAGCACGTCTTTGTAGGTTATCCCAAAGAATTTGTTAGGAATTTCTCCATAACACCGAGGACAAAAGAGTTTGTTACTTTGAACATCAAGTTTCTTGACAAGGAATTTTTCGTGAAAAGTTAAGTGGGAGGACAATAGAACTTTGATAAGGTTGTTGAACCTTAGCTATATGTGCTAAGTAGCGCAGCGCCGGAAAGTGTCCCGGTGGCGGCCACAATGCACATGGCTCCCATGATTACAAAGGGTGTGATCTCGGAGATTAGAGTTCCTATTCAACCGTGTAGGTCGGTAAGAATCAAATAGTGTGATTTGATAAGCAAGTTGTTATTGTTTTGACAATGATGAACCGACTACATGCAAAGAAGCGATGATGGCCCTGACTCCATAAAATGAGTAGAAGTCATAGAATCCGTGATAGTATCCATACACGAGAAATCAAGTTTCTGAACTTAGAAGACCCTCCGGAAAGGCATGAAGCCTATCGGTTGTGTTTGGATCTATAAAGAAATAGACATGGATGTTTAACATCTATGAAATAGTCGGCATGTCGGAAAGAAGTTTACGGCAATGTTCAAAGAGTTGACTATGACAAGATTTGATCTTTCATAGCGATATTTAGTCTTGACGGATTAATGTAGCAACCACTACATATAATTTGGTATATGGTAGTTGAATAAACAAAACAAGGTTCTTCTAATAGAATGGTTACCTAGGACGTGTACATGACACGGTCCGAATGGTTTTGTTAATTCAAAGGGTACTAAAAGGGCATGCAAACTTCAATACTTGAAGTAAGCATAGCGGAGTTAGAATCTTCACCATGATGAAACTGTTAAAAGAGTTTAAATTAATCGGAGATGATGAAGATGCTTGCATTTTCAAGAAATTGAGTGGGAGCGCTGAGACATATTTCTAATACATTATGTAGAGGACATATTGTTGATTGGAAATGATGTATCTTGTATTGACACAAGTTAAGAATTTCATTAAAATTAGATTTTGATGAAAGGCTTGGGCAAACCCGGAATATTTGGCATCAATATCTATATTGATAGATTGAGGCGATAATATGGTTGTGCCAGACATACATATATGAGATATTGGAAGGGTTCAATATGGAAACAACAAGAAAGGTTCTTGCTGCATGGAAAGGATTGTATCAAGATTCAAGTGTTTCAACACTTGGTGAGTAAAATCACATGAAGATTTTGATCGATTATACCATGATATGTATATATCCAAAATATCCTATGCTCTAAATGTTATGAGCACGTACCAGAATGGTTCATAAGATGATCATTGGATGATAGTAAAGATATTCTTATGAGCTTTGGAAGAACTAAGAATATATCATGTATAAGTGACAAATAGTTAAAGGTAGTTCATTGTAAAGTGTTACATTGATACTATTTTTGTCACGAGATACAAATTAAATTATCTCAATTTAGACTATGGGTGGCACAATGTAATGGAAATGATGTTCCATGATGGATTTGGATGAGTTCCAAAGTTGAGACATTGTGACGGATACTACAACAAAAGGCTAAGTATATAACTGCTATAGTAGTAGCAACGGAGGGCATTTGTGTTAAGTAGTTTGTTATCAAACTAGGTGTGGTTCAAAGTGGGCTAATACTATGAAGATATATTGTGTGACAATAATATCAACTTATTTTAACCGGAACGAACTAAAGGTCTCACCAAAGGACCAAATTTATACAATGTCATCTCATTTGAGAATGAGTGATTCGTAGAGACGTAAAGACATGCAAATACACACGGACCTGAAACTGTCAGATCCGGAGATTATGTTAACCACTAGCAATAGCATATATGCAACACCAGAAAGCCATAGGTGTTCAATACGCAAAGTTTTTCAAACTAGATTATTAACTCTAGTGCAAGTGGGAGACTGAAGGGAATATGCCCGAGAGGCAATAATAAAGTGATTATTATCTTATTCCATGTTTATGATAAATGTTTATTTTGCATGCTATAATTGTATTGATCGAAAACGTCAATACATGTGTGTTTAATAAACAAAAAGGGTTCCTAATTATGCCTCTCTTATAGACTAGCTTGTTGATTAACAAGATGATCAAGGTTTTCTAATCATGGACATTGGATGTTGTTAATAACGAGGTCACAACATTGGTGGAATGATGTGATGAACATTAATCCGAAGTATAGCATTACGATCAAAGTCATTATGTTTATATTGCTATAACATCATACGAAGTAATCTTAGTCCTTAGACCATGAGATCATGTTAATTGCTAACACCGGAAGAGTATCTTGATAACATCAAACGTCACACTGTAACAGGGTGACTATAAAGATGGGTTCAGTACTGCGAAGGTGTTATGTTGAGGCTCATGGATCAAGAGTGGAATTTGTCAATCCCGATGACGGATAGATATACTCTGGGCCCTCTCGGTGATATCACATTAAGATAGCTTGCAAGCAAGTGATGTGATCACTAGAATGTTATATCACGGGAACGACAAAAGAGTGCATGTCGATACCGAGATCAAACTAGGTATGGAGATACCAATGATCGAATCTCGGACATGTAATATATCGCGAGACAAAGGGATTTAGTTACTGGTGTTAAAGGTTCTGACGATCACAGAAGTCATCGTTGAATGTGTAGGAGTCAGTATGGATCTCCAGGTCCCGCTTCTGATTATTGATCTGAGAGGAGTCTCAATCATGTCTGCATTATTCGCGAACCGTAGGATGACACGCTTAAGAGTTACCGGACACCATTTTGGAGCACATATGTTTCATACGAAAGAATTGCAAAGCGCAGGAATTGTTTCGATAGAAACCAGAAATTATTTCGGGTGAAATAGCAGAAAGTGGTTCTGCATGTGATATTGAAATATTGCAAGGGGTTATATGTGAATGTTTGTTAATTAAAGTAATTAACAAAATTCTGAATAAATTTAATAAAAGAGTTTTATTAAATAAGAGAGCATTAAACTTGGAGAATTTTAATGCATTTAAAGTAGGGACTTTAAAGGGGAATGTGAAGAGGCATTTTAATGTGGAGTGGTTACCACCACATGAATGGGGGAGGTGAGGAGTCACCCCCCATGTGCCGACCATGAAGGAGGGGCACCCCCTCCTCCTATAAAAGGACACCCTCTTCCTCCTTCTTCCTCACACCTCCTTGTGAAGGATCTCTCTCCCCCTCTAGAATTATTCCTCCATGGTCTCGGATTAGCGAGATACATGTTCCCGGTGGCATTTCGTCTGGAAGGAGTTGCTGCTTTCACTGGATCGCTGGAGCGAGGAGGTCGAGGTTGTCCGGTGGCTTGAACGTGTTTGCGAGTACGGATGCGCTGCTGAGTTGCGGTGCTCGGACTTCCTCACGATCTTGAGATCGACAAGTGTACGACTACATCAACCATGAGTTCCTACTCGTTAACAAAACTCGTTGTCTTCGAGGGTAAGTTCTCGTTGGATGTATGTCCACCCGTTGCTTTGTACCTAGTAGATAGATCTTGGCGTGTAGTTCTCATCGTAGGAAATTTTTTGTTTTCTATGCTACGGACCTAACACACACCACCTGCTGGCGCGGCCTAGGGCTGCCCGCGCTAGGGGGTGGTGTGGGCCCCCTGTGGCCCATCTCCACTCCGTCTTCTGGCATCCTTAGTCTTCTAGAAAAATAGGATTTTCCGTATATTTTCCTGAATTTTCTGATCTTCGCGAATTTTGCCTCCAAACATCTCCTTTTCCATCAGAATCCTGACTACAGCGGTCCATGCTCTAAATTTCATCATCCATGCAAAAACAGATGAAATAACATAAGTATCACCTCTCAATACGAAATATATCAATGAATAATAGTGAATTAAGACATAGAATAGTGATGTAAAATAGATGTATCAACTACTCATAGGGACTTGTAAGAGGCCTAAACATGCATCAAAACAATATCTCTAAGCATTGGACAAGCTTACAAGCTCTCATAACCTGTCACCTATAGCAGCAAAATACTCAAGATATAAACCACTAAACACAAATCTACTTGGACAAGCGGAGGAGTTACATACCGGAGAACAAATGCTCCAAATTTCAGCAGCAAAGATGGGCTAAACAAGAAGATCGAAAAATCATGGACAAGAACATCAAGTACGCGATTTCGAGTAATGAACTGGTGTTTTCTCGAGAGAGGGAGAGAGCAGTGGGAAGTGAGAGAGAGAGAGAGAGCGGAGGGCCAGGGGTGGCCCACACCATGGCCAGGCGCGCCCCTGGGCTGGCCGCGCCACCAGGTGGTGTCCCTGCCTGGTGGGCCCCCATGGTACTCTCCAGGCACATCTCTGCCTCGTTTTTCACGTAAAAATTTAATATGAATTTTCTGGAATTTTTCGAGACACTTGATTTTTGGGCAATTTTCACGTATAGATGAATGATTTTCTCACAGAAAGAAGTTTTTGGAATGATGCAAAAACTAAACAAAGCTAAAACTTCAGAAGTTCTAAGATACTCTAATATGCAAGCAACTAACAACATATAAGTAAACTAAACAAAAACCAAAACTAAAATGGATAAAATAAAAGTAAGCGGAGATAATCATGGTGAAAACATTGTTTTGTTCATTAAAATCCTTTTGTTAACAAGGTTGATCAGGTCTTGTTACTAAAACAATTTTATATGAAATAAAACTTTGTATTCCACTAATGATTATGTTACCTCAACCTTGATAGCAATGGTCCCAATCATAATAGTTTCATATTTTTCTCTTGGTATGGGACAATATATTTCTCCAACTTGAATGCCCTCAACATATTCAATTGAATTTAAACCATAAGTCCTATCAATCTTCTTATAGAAATATATAGTATGCTCCTTGTCATTAACATTAAAAGTCTCTTTCCTTGATTACAATTAATAACAGCTCCTGCAGTGTTAAGAAAAGGTCTCCTAAGAATAATAGACATATTATCATCTTCAGGCATTTCAAGCACAACAAAATCAGTTAATATCAAGCAATTATGAGCCACTTGAACAGGTACATCCTCACATATACCAACAGGAATAGTAGTAGATTTATCAGCCATTTGCAAAGATATATCAGTTGGTATTAGTTTTTCCAGTTGAAGTCTCTTATATAGAGAAAAAGGCATAACACTAACTCCTACTCCCAAATCACAAAAGCAGTTCTAACATAACTATTTTTAATAGAGCATGGAATAGTTGGAATCCCTGGGTCTCCAAGTTTCATTGAAACCTTACCATTAAAGGAATAATTAGCAAGCAAAGTAGAAATTTATTCATTAGGGATCTTCCTTCTATTCGAAACAATATCCTTCATATACTTTGAATAAGGAGGCAATTTAATAACATCAGTCAAAGGAATTTGCAAGAATAAAGGTTTCATCCACTCACAAAACTTGTTATAGTGTTCATCTTCCTTTGACTTGTGTTTCTTATCAGGGAAAGGCATAGGTTTTTGGACCCAAGGCTCTCTTTCACTACCATGTTTCTTAGCAACAAAATCTTCTTTAGTGTATTTAGTATTCTTAGTGTGCCTTTCGGGTTCTTCTTCAACTTTTTCTTTATCAGGAGCATCATTTTCTTCATTACCACTTTCAGTTTCAGCATCACAGACAGATATACTATTAGGATCTTTAGCAGGTTCAGAGGGTTCTACAATAGTTTCATGTTTCTTTTTTCTTTTCTTAGGAGTAGTACCACTATTTTCAGCTTGTTGAGAATCCTTCTCAATTCTTTTGGGATGCCCCTCAGGATATAGAGGATCCTGGGTGGCAGCACCACTTCTAGTTCTAATTTCATAAGCATGTTTTTCTTTAGCACCATTAACTAGCAAGTCTTTTTGTACTTTAATAAGATGATCAATTTGAGTTTGAACCATTTGAAAATGTTTAACAAGCATTTTAACATCATTAGAGGTTCTTTCCACAATATCTTCTAACTCAACAACAACTCTAGAGTTTTCCATTAAATGATTTTGCACCCTTTTATTAAAATTATTTTGCTTAACAATAAAAACATCAAATTCTTCTAAGCATTGATCAGGAGGTTTAGAGTAAGGGATATCACCTTCATTAAAATGTTGGAGAGAGTGTACCTCAATAGTGGAAGAGTGGGGGATTGGTTTACATAGTTCTTCTATAGGAGGCAAATTCTTGACATTAGCAGCTTTAATTCCCTTCTCCTTAAGACATTTCTTAGCTTCCTTCATCACTTCATCATTTAATTCAATAACTCCCCTCTTCTTTGATGTTGGTATAGGCGCAGGAATAGTTGGTTCAGGTTTAGTTGTCTCAGGTATAGTTGTCTCAGGTATAGCTGGTTCAAGAGGAGTCCAATCTTCATAATTCTTGCTTATTTTAGCCATAAATTCCTCAGCTTCCTTGGGAGTCCTATTCCTAAAAACACAATCAGCACAACTATCCAGGTATATCCTAGATTCTTCAGTTAGTCCATTATAAAATATGTCAAGAAGCTCATTCTTAGGTAATGTACATCCAGCATGTGCATGAATCAAAGCACAAAACCTTGCCCATGATTCAGACAATATTTTTTTCTCCCTGTTTAAAATCAAAAAGTTCCTGCAAAATAGCATGTCTAGCAGTAGGAGGAAAATATTTCTGCAGAAAAGTACTAATCAAGCAATCAGGGCTATCAATAGATCCAGGAGGTAAATTATTAAACCAAGTTTTAGCTTCTCCTTTCAGTGAAAAAGGAAAAAAATTAGCAACAAAGTAGGTGTGCATCTTAATATCATCAGAAAATAAGCCACTCATGGTAGAAAGCTCAGTCATATGTGCTACCGCACTTTCATTCTTAGTCCCATTAAAATGTTCTTTCTCAACAATAGCTATGTAAGATAGATCAAGAGAGAAATCATAATCCTTATATTTAATGTTTATGAGAGATGCAGCAAACTTAGCATTAGGAGACAATTTGGGTTTTATAGTACGCCTCTCAAGGAGACTCTTAATAGCACTCCTATCATGGATGTTTTGATATTTTTAAATAAATACATCGGTCATCTCTATATAACTGTCTTCAATATCATAGCTCTCTCTAGACTCAGGTGAGCTGACAGGTGTAGTAGTGTCTTCATTAGAAGTTTCAGTATTTCCAGCTATAGTTCTAGCAATCGTAGCATCTAGGAAATGACCTAATGAACCACTTTTATCGAGCACAGTAGAAGAAACATCATAAGTATCAGAAGTTTTAGTTTCAGCAGTAGTAGCAGTATGTGTAGCATGTGTATGTGCTGGTGTAAGGAACTTACTCATAACGGATGGGGAATCAAGAGCAACATAGGTGTTCAGAACCGTACCTCTTCTTGTAGTGGATGGTAAAATAGGAACCTTGCCATCACGAGACTTACCCATGATGGATGGATGGCGGCGAATAATAGTGATTCCAAGTGAACTTGATAAATAAAGCTATGCTTCCCTGCAACGGCACCAGAAAATAGTCTTGATGACCCACAAGTATAGGGAGTGTATCGCAGTATTTTTGAGAGAAGTGAAACCCAATTTATTGATTCGACAAAAGGGGAGCCAAAAAATATTTATAAGCCTTAACAATTGAGTTGTCAATTCAGCTGCACCTGGAAACAATCTTGCTCACAACAGTTTATCAGTAGCAACAGTTTTGTAGTAGCAATAGCAAAGGAATATGAGTAGTAAAAGGAAAGACAGTAGTAACAATTGCAGTAAACAGTAGGATTAAAGTGCGGTAGGCATAGAGATGGATGGACGGGCGTTGCATGGACAAGACAATTCATATAGCAATCAGAACATAGGGCATTTGCAGATAAATAAGATAAAGCATCCAAGTACTAGATAATCATAGGCATGTGTTCCATATATAGTCATACGTGCTCGCAATGAGAACTTGTATAACATCTTTTGTCCTAACAGCCCGTTTGCAACAGGGCCTCAAGGGAACTACTGGCAATTAAGGTGCTCCTTTTAATAGAGCACCGGAGCAAAGCATTAACACTCCGTGAACACATGTGATCCTCACATCAAAGCCATTCCCTCCGGTTATCCCAATTGCTGTCACTTCGGCCTTTGGTTCTGGACAACAATATGTGTATACAACTTGCAAGTAAGACCATAAACAATACTATCATAATGAATCAATAACATGTTCAAATCTGAAATCATGGCACTCGGACCCTAGTGACAAGCATTAAGCATAACAAGTTGCAACAAAGTCAAAAAGTACTAATAACAGATACTAGGCACCATGCCCTAACAATCTGATGCTATTACATGAACGATCTCATCCAATCCCTACCATCCCCATAGCCTACAGCGAGGGATTACTCACTCATAGATGGGGGAAATATGGATGGTCGATGGAGAAGCGATGGTGATGATGATGGCGATGATCTCCTACAATTCCCCGTCCCGGCAAGGTGCCAGAACGGAGTTTCTTAGTCCGAATCGCGGAATCTGATGGTGACGGCGAAGCGAAACACTTTCTAAAAAAAACTTCGAACCCCCCTCGGTTTTTAGGTCAAGAGGCGACTTATAGGCGAAGAGAGAGGCTGACGGGCCAGCCAAGGCGGCCACACCACCCCCAGGCGCGGCCTGGCCTGGCCCGCGCGGCCAGGTGGTGGGGGCCCTCGTGGCCCTACTCCGTCTCGTCTTCTGGTTCCGTAAGTCTTCTGGTAAAATATGATTTTTGTATATTTTCCAGGATTTTTCCTAATAGTTGATTTTCTGCAAAAAACTAGATACCAAGGTAATTCTGCTGGAAACAGTGTGAATCCGCGTTAGTTGTATCCAAACCACACAAGTTTAGAGGAAAAACAATATCAAAAGTGTTCGGAAAAGTAGATACGTTTTGGACGTATCAGGTATTGACTAAGAATAATGCAAATACCAGTTCTACGCTCACGAACACCTGCCCTCTAGCACGCGTCTCGCTATTCGCCGACGAGCTCAACGCCTTATCGTGTCTCCAACTCTTCATGGACGAGAGCAACATCCTCTAGCGTGTCTCGCTCTCCGCGGACGAGCTCGAAGACCTCCTGCATGAGTTCGAGCGATCCAATTAGAATCAATATACAACTGAGAGGATTACATAAAGCACCTTAGTTGAAAAATTGTCCATTAGTTTCCTGAACAACACCAAAAAGTCTTTTCTTCGGTTATATGGATAGCAATGACCATAAATTAAATCATCTATAGAAAAAGCCTATTTTTTATAAATAATTAGAACATTTTCTCCACAACATGGCTTTTCCATGGGGCCATGTATTTAAATTTCACAAAATACCTTCTGATTCCATAAACATCAATAGATCCGAGCGCCGTGAATCTTATGCGCCCCTCTTACCTGCTGACGTCCAACAACATGGTCGAGTCCAACCAAAAATTTGCAGACAGGGGGAAGGCACATAATATAGAAACCGTCAGACTGCGTTCACCGACTTTGTTTTTACCTCTGCCGTAGTGCTCTGCCCCTTTGAACTGATGTGGCCGGAGAAGATGTAGAGAGGGGAGTCACCGCCTCACCAAACCAGACACCACGGGATAAACAATTATTATTCAACTGGTGCCAACTAATTGCTCAGCCTTTATTCCAACCCCCTTCTAATACGCTCAAAAAATACGCTCAAAAGAATAAGAATCAGTAAATTAATGTGTATTAGTCTGTATCAAATCACTTGATTGATACGAGATGCACTAGATATACTAGAAGCTAGGAAAGCAAGCATGTGGGTTGTAAAAAATACATCACAGGTTAGGCTCAGATTAGCCTTTCCAGGTAGTGTGAAAATCAACTGCTTTACACACAGGTTTGCGATTGCCTACAGTTTCACAGTGAAAAGGAAAGAACCTGACTAGCCGTGTAACATCTGCCGACGTACCAGGAAAACTACCCAATAATCGGGTTGCATCTTGCATGCATGTCAAAATCCACTGCTACAGCACCGACATTATACTATGAACAATAAAGCTGATCCGCTCTCGATATTCTGCTGGCTCGGTAGTAATTTAATCGTATCAGTAGGCGGTGGTGCTAAGAAAAGGACTGAATATCATACCAGAATAACAGATCGAGGTCAACGTGTGGTGTGGAGAAGAAGCGGGAGCCCAAACGGGCGTTGGCCACGCCGTCGCCGGCGTCGTCTTCCAGATTCAAGCGCCAAGTCCTCTGTCGGCATGTCCGGAAGGCCTCGTCGAGTGCAGCTAGCACCATATTTGCTCCTCCTGCTCCTAGCGGCGGCAGAGAGCGGCTGCAGGCACCGGGCCTCTCGCTCCTGGACAAGCGGGCAGGACGGGGCGCCGGAGCTCGTGCTCCTGTAGGCGGGCGAGCTCGGGGCACCAGAGCTCCTGCTCCTGTACAAGGGTGAATAGTAGCTTGCAGGCGAGCTCGGGGCTCCAGAGCTTGCGCTCCTGCACGAGGAGGAGAAGCAGCAGACCGGAGAGCTCGAGATGTGCTAGATCTGCGTGTCGGTGGGGAGAATCTACGCGGCGGAGGCTAGAATCAAGCGGGGCGGCGGTGATTCATCGTGGAGGTTGCAGGGGAGCCCGGGGCCGCCTTCCATGGCAGCTCCGGTGGTCGGAATTGACGATGAGCGTGGTAGTTCGAGAGGGGAGGGACGGGTCGAGGAAGAGGATACCAGAGAGTTGACCTACAGAGACGCATGAGGCACGACGCGCGCGTGATCAACTCGATCGGACGGTCGGAAAGCAATGGCTCGTTCGAGCAAACCGGGCCGTGCATTTTTTAGCGATTAGGAAAAACATATAGAAACGTTCTCTTCGCCATTCCAGCCCACTTAAAATCATTCCGTGCAACGGCAAATCGGGCCATCTAGGGCCCGTTCTGGTCTCATTATCCAGGAGGGGCCCTAGGGCTTCTCCTTGCTCGTTTGTTCTTGACGCCGACGCCGCCTTTGCTCCTCGAGCTGTAGTCATTGTCCAAAAGCCGCCGCCACGGCATGTCGCCGTCGAGGCCCCTCCTGCGTCAAGCCTCCCTCCGTTGAGCGCCCGTTGCCGCGTATAACACCTTCCGCGCCGTGCCACCAAGCTAGTTGCTAGAGAGTGGAAACCCGTCGCGCGCGCTGATCCGTGAAGTCAATCCCCTTCCTCATCGGCTCCGGCAGGGGCGCGCCGCTTTGAATTTGTCCCCGAGCTTTTCCATGCTTGATCTTGTGCTGCTCCTGTGTTTCTTGCGGTACCGTCACTGACGAGACGATTGCTGCGGCTAGAACGCGCGGAGCCACCTTGGCGGCAGGCCCGCAGCGGAGGGAGCTTTGGCCGGAATGGGACAATGAGATGGTACTCCGTATAAAGGAAGTGTTTCCCTCTTGTTTCCATCCTATTGCTGGCCTAGAATGACAGAGTATTGCAACATTTCTGTTGCCACTGCATCTGCAGCTGAGCAAAGTTCTCATGTGGTCAAGATACATGGCTACTCAAGAGCCAAGATGCTACTTGAGACGGGCAAGTACGTGAAATCTACTCCTTTCAGCGTTGGAGGTTATAACTGGTTTATCAAATACTACCCACATGGTTACCAAATACATGGCTGCACATCGATTTATCTGGCTCTTGATTCTTCTGATGGCAAGGATCTAATGGTCGAAGCCAGAGTTAGTCTGCTTGGCAAGGATGGAGAACCAGTGCCGTCATACAACCATACATCCTCTGGACATATCTTCCCAACCAAAAGTTCATCTCGGGAAATTTTACTTAATTCTATTGGACACGAGAATTTGGAGAAATCAGTGCATCTAAGAGACGATTGTTTCAGCATCAGGTGTGATGTCACTATCTTTAAGGATGCTAACAAAGGTAATCAGTTTGTCATGGTACCTCCAAGCAACTTGCATCAGCATCTTGGTGAACTCCTGAAGAACATGGATGGAGCGGACGTGACCTTTCAAGTCGGTGTGGAGAGATTCTCAGCTCATCGGTCCGTGCTTGCTGCTCGGTCATCTGTCTTAAAGGCAGAGCTCTTTGGTGGCATGAAGGAGAATTTATGTGATCCTATTAAAATCGGTGATATGGAAGCTGACGTGTTCAAGTCCTTGCTCCATTTCATTTACACTGACTCTCTGCCTGTGGTGGCTCATGAAGGAACTGATGAGGGAGCAACACAAGGAGATGTAGTGGCAGCTAGTCATCTACTCGTAGCAGCTGACAGGTACAACATCGAAAGGCTGAAGCTGATATGTGAGGAGAAGTTGTGTAACCACATTGACTCCAACATGGTGGCAACCGCTTTGGCTTTAGCTGAGCAACACAGCTGCAACGGACTCAAGGAAGCTTGCTTTGAGTTCCTTGCTTCTCCTTCCAATTTGGAGGCAATGGTGGCAAGTGATGGTTTTGAACATCTGAAGAGCAGTTGCCCATCTGTTCTAAAGGAGCTGGTTGCTAGACTGCTGCCTGTTGAACATAAAGCAGCCAAGTATATTATCATGGCAATCTAGTACTAGTATGTCTGAGAACTTATGATCGTATCATCTAGAAAATTTAGTATTTATTTTGCTAGTTCTCCATGTATGAATGTGCGAGTATGTCAAGAACCAGAACAAAAGTGCTATCAGTCCATATCTAATCATGCAAGTTATCGAAGAAGTGAAAAACACCACTTCTCTGTTTTTTCTAGTTTGATGACATAGAGCAGTATCACTGGATTGAAGTGATCTACATCTTACATAGATGATGTTCAGATCGTTCTCGAAAAATACTGTCATAATATAAAAAAATATTAGGTTTATGTTTAGATTTGGTGGAAACAATGCTCGAAGATTCATTTGGAGGCCTGTTTGGCTTTGGCTAAGCAGCATAGTTGCATTACTGTGGTAGGACAAAAATGTTATCAATCTATGTTTATCCATGCAACTAGGATGGCCATTGTTGGTAATTCCTGCATTTTTTGTGTTCTTTGCCTATTGTCTTGTCCAGGCTTCACGCTGCATAGCTGTTCTCTCGTAGTTAAAGCCTTCTTGTTTGCCAGTTTATGCACCATGAACCATGTTTATTATTCTGTTCTGGAAGTGGAAAATCAACACACCTCTGTTTTTCGAGTTTGACTTAACTGGTTCGACGGATTGATGTTAGATATACACCTTCTTAACTGATATAGTTGTATGAATTTGCTCATGCCAGGAATCAGGGAGGGATTCTGGTTGTGGTATAGAGATAGCACCTAAAGGGACCTGCTGACATGCTGACCACACCCCCCACCGCAGCAACTGGTATTGTCCAGTTTGGTACCTTCATCGTGCAAACTGAAATGCCACACATGCCGAACGCATGCCCAATTGAAATCCATATCAAACCCTGAACCACACCAACAAATTCGACCGGCCTCGGCCGTCGGGTCGTCCGGACTCGTCAGGCGATGGCCCCCCGGGCTGGTGGTGTGCCATCTGTTCAGGGGGCACCGATCGCATCTCGCGTGGTCCTGGTCCAGCACAAAGTTGCCTCCCCCGTACACGGACCAGGGATGCAGGAATGGAAATTTGGGGAGGCCCTCGTGTGACTGGAGCTGGGCTTTGGGGGAGGTGGATACATCGTCTGTGGGCTTTTCGGGGGCTCCTATATAACGACCGGTGTATACGCCCGGCCGCACAACCCTGTGCCTCTTGAGCCTGGCCCATTTAATCGCGAGGCGGTTTTCTGCCCCATTTTGTTTTGCTCTTTTCTTCGTTATTAATGGTTTTCGTTGGGTTTTTCGTTTTTGAAAAATACATGAATATTATCAGAAATTTGAATATTTTTTAAATCTGATTTTTTTAATCTAAGCATTTTTTAAAATGTGAAATTTTCAAATTTGAACACTTGTCGAATCTTAAACCTTTTTAGATTTAAATATTTCAAAAAATCTGATTTTTTTTAAATCTGAACATTTTCGAATTTACATTTTGTTGAACTTAAGCTTTGCCAAATCTAAAAAAGAAACAGAAAAAAAGTAAATAGAAAAAACAGTAAATAGAAAAAAAAGGAAAACGAAGAAACCAGAAAAAGGAGAAATAAAGCAGAACTGGGCCAGCCCATAGCACGTGCAGGGTGTGTGGCGCGCGGTACGAGCCGGCCTGGTTGGCATATATGATTTGCCAGGTTTTTCCAATGGGTGCTCTGCCCGAATGGCTAGTTTCATTGGGCGTCTCCAAATACAACCTACTAAGGAATTACAATTTTTTACTTTTCATTTGTTTTTATTTTATTAGATCATAAAAGTTTTATTAAGTTTTTATTATTTCTAAAGTTCAGTTTAGTGATGTAATCATTTTTTTAAACATGCAAAAAGAATTGAGAACCGATGGACTTATTTTAATTCTTGAATTTATTTTCTAAGAACCTTCGTGAACATTTTTTAGAACATCCTAATCTTTTTTGTAGCATGAACATTTTTTTAAACCATGAGCATTTTTTTACCCCACGAATGTTATTTACACAAAAAAGTAACAAAAAATAGAAAATACAAAGGTAATAATGAAAATATAAAATGTAAAAATATATAATGTGCCTTATTGGTTTCGGCCTATGATCCAGGCCCTTCAGGGAAAGAGGCAATGTAATTGAGCCGAGAATAGGATTTGCTCATGCCATATCCAAATTTCCTTTAAAAAGAATCAAGTACACATACACATGTATATTATAAACTTCTAGATCTAGACCATTAGATTGTGAAAATTTAATAAAGTAAAATAACAATCGCTAAGAAAAATCTTGAAGCCTGACCCACCACTGCATCTAGCGTCGTCTTCACTTTTGTAGATGGATACAAGCTATGAGAGAAATACAATAGGGTAACATTAGCTGGCTATAAGCCATTAAATAGAATATTTGTGCTAGTTGGAGGAGAGAAGAGGAGAGAGAACGAGAGTGGGCTCTAATGTAAGAGCTAGCTCTACCACGTGTTTTAGACACTTTGTAAGAGTGAATGGTGGACTAAGTGTTGATAAACTATATAATGCAATAGATTGCTATTGTACATGTTGACTATTGAGTTGGCTATAGATGACATGACACTACCTTATAGTCAACAGTTGGCTATATTGTTCTTGCTCTGATGCCACGCAAATTGTTTTCCACGGCTACTAAGACATTGTTCTTCTTTCCTGATGAATATACTTGATGGCGTTTGGGAGAGCCGAGGAGGCGGAAACAATGTCCTACTTATAAGGCCTTTCATAATGGGGTAGGAGTTATAAATACCTAAGAGACAACCTCTCCAACGCATTGTATCTTAGAGGTTGTATCTTAATTTAATGTTTTTCTCTCATGCATGCATTTGATTGGGCTATCAACTCTTTTTGCCTATGATTACGTACAAGAAGTGTATCTTAACTAAGATACAACAACAGTCTCTCTCCTCCTTAATTAACACGCCACATAAGTATTTTGCCTAGGATGTCTTCCTAAGAGACTCACATTGTCAAAGGTCTAAGGTGTCATGTACCAAGAGAGTGGGTACATGTGTCGATCATAGTTGAACCATGTTGTGTGACCATAATTGCAAAGTTGATGACACGCAACAAGGATTTGTACTCCCTTTGTTTCAAAATATAATGAACCTATACAGTAAAAGGGGTCTTGATACACTTTTTTCACAAAGCTAAAACATCTTATATTTTAAAACGGAGGGAGTATCTTCTTAGAAACATGTTGGAGATGAATGAGAATATGAGACGCCTATCTAATTTTTCGATAGAATATGCTTGAGCGATCCTATCATATAGTATTAGAGAAGAAGAAAGGGTGAAGAGGCACACCGGTAAAAAAATAACGCAACCCCTATACCTCTCCACCATTCCACCTTCATAACAACCGGACAAAACAAGCCCTCCTCAGTCCACGCCACTCAGAGCATCTCCACTCACCTCCCCATACAGGGTTTGGCGGTTGGCCTTATGGGGGGCACCAGCATAGGTACCTCCTATCGGGGGTCACCGCCCCCAAAAAAAACCCCCAAATCACAATTGCAAATTCAAATATTTAAAAGGTCACCGGAAATTTAACATAGTTTCACCGCCACTGGGCACAGCATAGTTCTGGCGATGCAATCGTCGCAAATCACTAGAATACAAGTCCATCGGTCAAAATAAACATGTGAGGAACATGAAAATCAAACGGGGGATCATCCGCGCGGTAGGAGGCACCTCCGGGGTTACCGGCGGCGGAACGGTGGTGCTGGCCTAGGCGCCGATCGGGATCGGGGTCACAATCGTCGGTGTCGGGCTGATGTTCTGGTTGGCTCCTGCTCGGTTCTCGGAGAGGATCAAGGCACGCTGGTCAACACACCATGCCTTTACCTCGGTGTCCATGTCCTTCGTGTCGACCATCAAGATCGTGATGTCCTCCCTCCTCTTATTTGCCACCATGTTGGCCTTGATGAGGCCGAGCTTGATGTCTTGTCGCTCGACGACCGACGCCCACCTTGTCACGGCAATCTCCTCCAACCTGGTGGCTTTCCCTGCCCTTATGGTGGCATGCTGATACATTGCAAATGTATCTATAATTTTTGATGTTCCATGCTTGGTTTTATCTACTTTCTTATGTTTTGTCCACACTTTGGAGTACTTTTCATATAAATTCTTGGACTAACCTATTAACAAGAGCCACAGTGCCAGTTGCATGTTTTCTGCTGTTTTTGGTTCCAGAAAGTCAGAAAATGAATATTCTCGGAATTGGACCCGACAAAAACCAAAGTTGATATTTTACCGGAAGACTCACGGAGCCAGAAGACAGACAGAGAGGGGCCACAGGGTGGCCACACCATGTGGTGGCACGGGCTAGCCCTGGCCGCACCACCAGGTGGTGTGGTCCCCCTGGCCATCCACCGACCTTGCCTCTTCGCCTATAAGATGCCTCCCGATACCAAAACCCTAGAT
The DNA here is from genome assembly GCA_910589775.1 of Avena eriantha. Lineage (NCBI taxonomy): Eukaryota > Viridiplantae > Streptophyta > Magnoliopsida > Poales > Poaceae > Avena > Avena eriantha. The sequence goes on from OU342743.1 coordinate 242,598,546, forward strand.
AATCAAGCCTCCAGCCACGAAAAGTCCCGCAGTGCCGCCGCCATCGAAGGGGATATTCGGGGGACAGAAAGTCTCTGTTCCGGTACCCTGTCGGGACGGGGAAGTGCCCCCGGAGCCATCTCCATCGATCTCCATCACCATTGCTGATTCCCATGATGAGGAGGGAGTAGTTCTCTCTCGAGGCTAAGGGTTCTACCAGTAGCTATCTGTTCATCTCTCTCTCTCTATGCGTGATCATATTGTGATCATGAGCTTTGTAATCAATTAGATCTACATTGCTACTCAAGTGCTTTAATAGATCTCTGCTCTCCCCATGTGTGTGAAAGTGACAGCGTGCACACCATGGTGGCACTTAGACTAGAGATTACAAATACTTGTTATGAGTTATATTTGGAGTTGGATGTCTTTATGAAATTGTGGTGTTTGTTGGAACCATCTAGTGCTCAAGGTGACAGTGTGGGGTTATCTAGATAGGAAAGGCTTACTTTGAGGAGTGTTGTTATAGCCCTACCATGGATTAGAGTGTTCAACAGGAGAGTAGTTAAGAGTAGTATCATAAAGAGAAGATATTTATATGAGAGTGTTCACTAGTGAAAGTATGATCCCTAGGCCTTGTTTCTAAGCATTGATACACCGTTTGCAATTAGATCATGTTTGCTTGCTTCTATCTTTATTTCAGTTTGCCTTTAGTCTTTTTCACGCCTTCAAGCTATTTTCTATCACCGTTATATTATATCCATACCACTTGTATTTCACTATCTCTTCGCCGAACTAGTGCACCTATACACCTGACAAGTGTATTAGGTGTGTTGGGGACACAAGAGACTTCTTGTATCTTGATTGTAGGGTTGCTTGAGAGGGAATACCTTTGACCACTTCCTCCCTGAATTCGATAAACCTTGGGTGATCCACTTAAGGGAAAATTTGCTGTTGTTCTACAAACATCTGCACTTGGAGGCCCAACAACTGTCTACAAGAATAGAAGTGTGTAGACATCAAGCTATTTTCTGGCACCGTTGCCGGGGAGGTAAGGTAAAAGGTATTCACACCAGAGGATTAAAGAAGAAGAACCTCCCACGGCAAACGCCTATTTTGTGGCGCCGTTGCCAGGAAGGTAAGGTAAAAGGTACTCACATCATCCGGTGTGAGTGCTCGAAGTTATTTCCTTTAGATTCTGCAATCATATCTTTTTGTTTCTTGTTTTTTACTAGTTAGGCTTAATGGAAAACAACAACAAAAATAGAGAGCTTTATAGTATTTATCTTGAGTTAGGACATGAAGTGTTTGAAGAGAAAATTAAAAAACCTATGGAACTTTATTTGCATGCTAATAGCAATGTTGTTAGTATGAATTCTTTGGACACCATTATTGCTAATGCTATGGAAAATTCTAAGGTTGGGGAAGCTAGTTTTTATGAAAATGATCTTTTTAGTCTCCCAAGCACGGAGGAGAAAATTTACTTTGATGATACTATGCCTCCAATATATGATGATTACAATAATGAGTATGATATTTTCAGTCTACCTACTATTGAGGAGAAAATTAATGATTACAATATGCCTCCTATATTTGATGATTATGGTGATGATAATAACAATGATAGCTATTTTGTTGAATTTGCTCCCACCATAATTAATAAGAATGACTATGCTTATGTGGAGAGTAATAATTACATGCATGTGGCTCATGATATGAATGTTTTATGTGATAGTTATATTGTTAATTTTATTCATGATGCTACTGAAAGTTATTATGAGAGAGGGAAACATGGTTTTATGCATCTCAATAATATTAGGTTTCCCCTCTTTATGTTGAAAGTCTTGAAGTTGCACTTGTTTTTCTTTCTTATGCTTGTTGCTTTGTGCTTTCATGAATTGTTTCTTTACAAGATTCCTATGCATAGGAAGTGGGTTAGACTTAAATGTGTTTTGAATTTGCTTCTTGATGCTCTCTTTTACTTCAATTCATATTTCTTATGTGAGCATCTTCTCAAACTATCATGCCTAACTTAAAGGCGTTAAAGAAAAGTACTTATTGGACGATAACCCAAAAGTTTTAGATGAGTCTTGGAAGTTATTACATCAGTAATAACCGCTCCTTATCATTTTTATTTGCTTTTTGTGCCAAGAGTAACCTCTAATGAGAGAGAAGTAATGATTGGGAAAGTTGCTGTCCCGAAACAGATTTCTGTGCTTCACCGTAAAAATTCGTGTGAAATCTCTGTACGTCCTTTTGAGGCGTGAATGTTTGTGCTTCTGCCCTAGGTTGTTATATAACTTTCATTAGTTCAACACTTTTTGATTTGAGCAACAGAAGATCTTCGAAAAAAATCGTCTTTACCTGCTAGTCTGTTTTGACAAATTTCTGCCATTATTTGCATTTGCTTCTTGTTGGTTCCTTTTTGAGTTCTTTTGGGGAATTAAGCTTTTTGAGGGAAGTGCTACAGTAGCTAGTGTTCTAGTGGAAGTTTATTGGTGTTAGAACTGAACCTAAAGACTTATTATCTTGAGTGCACTAATGTTGCTAATAAAGATTGTGTGAAGTTTTGTATGAAGGAAATATTTCAGGTGTATGGAAGGAATGAGTAATGAGATGAAGGATGGTCTAAAGCTCAAGCTTGGGGATGCCACGCGTGTCACTCCAAGAAATATCCAATAATTACAAGCGTCAAAGCTTGGGGATGCCCAAGGCATCCCCTTCTTCATCAATAAAAATCTCAGGTTTCTTCCAAACGCTTCATTTTTATTGTTTCATGCACGGTTGTGTTGTTCTTGGAGCGTCTTCTTTTTCGTTTTTGGTTTTTCGTTTGCTTTGGTTTTCTTAGTTTGCTGAATAAATTGGTTGGACCCCCTCTTTCATACATTGGTATTCAAATAGTTTGGTTTGGTTTGGAAAAGAGTAGGAAAGTTCATGCTTAAGTGGTAAAGAGAGCTTGTTTTTGACTGTGGCATATGCTTTGTCATGCCATGCTCGATATTGTTTTGGCTTTATGCTTAGTATTCTTTGCTGTAGCATGACTTGTTATAAACAATTGAGATTGCTTAATGTGCCTTGGATGAATCATGCGTTGTTTTAGCATATTAAAGCATAGTATAGTGGTATTCTCCTTTGATGCTTTTATTTGGGTTGACTTGGCGCATGCTCACACTATGTTATGACTATCTCAAGTCACCATAAGCCTTTATGATCCTTTGGTTTTCAACTTGTAGTATCACTTTATGCTTTGATCAATGATGTTTTGTCGCTCTGCATGATTATAGCCATTATTGCTCTCTTAGTTTGTCGCTCCCAGTCTTTTGCTAGCCTCCACAACCAAGTATGAGTTCCACTCATGCATCCAACTCCCTAAACCAAGTTATTCCAAAGAGTCCACCATACCTATCTACTAGCTTATGCTATTCCAAGTACATTCATGCTTTTGTTTACCTTCCAAATTAAACTTGTTATAAGAAACTAGTGATTGAAGCTCTCACGAACTTGATGGCACACTTTACTTTTCTTGCCCTTAATAAACTTGAACCATTGTGTCGTCTATGTTGTATATGCTGGCATTTATTTGTTGGGGATTAGCAGAACCATGCTTTCATGGGGAACGCTTTCAACATTGCACTTGGTACTTGTACCTAGTTGATATCATGCTCTTTTGTATATGGATGTCGTCGGTGTTAAATGAATGGGGATCTTGTAAGTCCATGGAGTTATGTATATGTGTTAGAGAAACGCCTGGGCCGCTGGTCTAATCCATGCTGACATGGTGGAAACTTGCAGCATAACCATGATGAGCTGTCTATGAAGCATTCTTCTTATAAAAAAGGGTCCTATATTGAGAAAAAAGAGAAAAAGAAAAAAAGAGATATTATGAAAAGAGGAAAGAGAGAAAAATGCACCATATTCGCATGGTAAATTAAATAAGAAGATTGCTGAGATGCTTGTTGTCTGCTTGCCTTGTCATTTTGATATGGGGATTCTTCCATATCATCGGGCAAGGGGTACCCCGTTGGCGGTTCTCTATGATACACATATACTTACAATGACAAGAACTTACCGGTGACTAAACTTGAGTAGAATGAGGAGCGGCTCTCGTATACAAGGGACATGAGATTCCTAACTTATACTTCATCAAGCATGTACACCATAGTTTGTTCACTTTAACCTTAATCACCTTCAAGATGCTTATGATAGGGGCAATGAGAGCTGAAAGCTATAAGTACCATAATTTTTGGAAGCTCTTTATGAGACTTGAGTCCCTACTTCCTTTTATAAAGGCCTTTCTTCCACCATTATATTGAGTCTCCACCTTCTATCTTTATGCACCTACTTTGAGAGCATAGTGGCCATTCTTAGTTCTATGTGCATTGTCCCAAGACTAGTTGATTGATGCATAACTTGATATTGCTTGTTTTAAACTATTTGTATCTAGTCACCCTTATGAACTTTGAAGGTGTCCTATGCATTTATATTTGCTACTCTATGAGGGACAAGCTGAATGCCATTATGCTATGTTTTCTTTATGTGAAACAAACAAATGTCTTACAAAGCATTGTTATTCATGAATCTTTTGTTTGTGCCTTTTCATGTTGCAACATAGTTGCTTTGCCTTATTGTTAGAACTTTGTCTTTCTTGTTATGATTGAAGTACTATGATCCTAGCTTTGAATGTTTTACAAATACTTTGATCAAGTTTATGATGGTGCATGTCACCTCAAAAATTATTCTTTCTTTTTATCACTTACCTGCTCGAGGATGAGCAGGAGTTAAGCTTAGGGATGTTGATACATTGCAAATGTATCTATAATTTTTGATGTTCAATGCTTCGTTTTATCTACTTTCTTGTGTTTTGTCCACACTTTAGAGTACTTTTCATATGATTTCTTGGACTAACCTATTAAAAAGTGCCACAGTGCCAGTTGCCTGTTTTCTCCTGTTTTTGGTTCCAGAAAAGTCAGAAAATCAATATTCTTGGAATTGGACCGGACAAAAGCCAAAGTCAATATTTTACCGGAAGACTCACGGAGCCAGAAGACAAGACGGAGAGGGGCCACAGGGTAATCAAGCCTCCAGCCACGAAAAGTCCCGCAGTGCCGCCGCCACCGAAGGGGAGATTTGGGGGACAGAAAGTCTCTTTTTCGGCACCCTGCCGGGACGGGGAAGTCCCCCCGGAGCCATCTCCATCGATCTCCGCCGCCATCTCCATCACCATAACTGATTTCCATGATGAGGAGGGAGTAGTTCTCTCTTGAGGCTAAGGGTTCTACCAGTAGCTATGTGTTCATCTCTCTCTATGCGTGATCATATTGTGATCATGAGCTTTGTAATCAATTAGATCTACCTTGCTACTCAAGTGATTTAATAGATCTCTGCTCTCCCCACGTGTGTGAAAGTGACAGCGTGCACACCATGGTGGCACTTAGGCTAGAGATTACAAATACTTGTTATGAGTTATATTTGGAGTTGGATGTCTTTATGAAATTGTGGTGTTTGTTGGAAACATCTAGTGCTCAAGGTGACAGTGTGGGGTTATCTAGATGGGAAAGGCTTACTTTGAGGAGTAATGTTATAGCCCTACCATGGATTAGAGTGTTCAACAGGAGAGTAGTTAAGAGTAGTATCATAAAGAGAAGATATTTATATGAGAGTGTTTACTAGTGAAAGTATGATCCCTAGGCCTTGTTTCTAAGCATTGATACATCGTTTGCAATTAGATCTGTTACATGTTTGCTTGCTTCTATCTTTATTTCAGTTTGCCTTTAGTCTTTTCCACGCCTTCAAGCTATTTTCTATCAAACAGGGGATCATCAGCGCGGTAGGAGGCACCTCCGGGGTTACCGGCGGCGGAACGGTGGTGCTGGCCTAGGCGCCGATCGGGATCGGGGTCACAATCGTCGGTGTCGGGTTGCTGTTCTGGTTAGCTCCTACTCAGTTCTCGGAGAGGATCAAGGCATGCTGGTCAACACACCATGCCTTTACCTCGGTGTCCATGTCCTTCGTGTCGACCATCAAGATCGTGATGTCCTCCCTCCTCTTCTTTGCCACCATGTTGGCCTTGATGAGGCCGAGCTTGATGTCTTGTCGCTCGACGACCGACGCCCACCTTGTCACGGCAATCTCCTCCAACCTGGTGGCTTTTCCTGCCCTTATGGTGGCATGCTGATACATTGCAAATGTATCTATAATTTTTGATGTTCCATGCTTGGTTTTATCTACTTTCTTATGTTTTGTCCACACTTTGGAGTACTTTTCATATAAATTCTTGGACTAACCTATTAACAAGAGCCACAGTGCCAGTTGCCTGTTTTCTGCTGTTTTTGGTTCTAGAAAGTCAGAAAATGAATATTCTCGGAATTGGACCCGACAAAAACCAAAGTTGATATTTTACCGGAAGACTCACGGAGCCAGAAGACAAGACGGAGAGGGGCCACAGGGTGGCCACACCATGTGGTGGCGTGGGCTAGCCCTGGCCGCACCACCAGGTGGTGTGGTCCCCCTGGCTGTCCACCGACCTTGCCTCTTCGCCTATAAGATGCCTCCCGATACCAAAACCCTAGATAATCAAGCCTCCAGCCACGAAAAGTCCCGCAGTGCCGCCGCCATCGAAGGGGATATTCGGGGGACAGAAAGTCTCTGTTCCGGCACCCTGTCGGGACGGGGAAGTTCCCCCGGAGCCATCTCCATCGATCTCCATCACCATTGCTGATTCCCATGATGAGGAGGGAGTAGTTCTCTCTCGAGGCTAAGGGTTCTACCAGTAGCTATGTGTTCATCTCTCTCTCTCTATGCGTGATCATATTGTGATCATGAGCTTTGTAATCAATTAGATCTACATTGCTACTCAAGTGCTTTAATAGATCTCTGCTCTCCCCATGTGTGTGAAAGTGACAGCGTGCACACCATGGTGGCACTTAGACTAGAGATTACAAATACTTGTTATGAGTTATATTTGGAGTTGGATGTCTTTATGAAATTGTGGTGTTTGTTGGAACCATCTAGTGCTCAAGGTGACAGTGTGGGGTTATCTAGATAGGAAAGGCTTACTTTGAGGAGTGTTGTTATAGCCCTACCATGAATTAAAGTGTTCAACAGGAGAGTAGTTAAGAGTAGTATCATAAAGAGAAGATATTTATATGAGAGTGTTCACTAGTGAAAGTATGATCCCTAGGCCTTGTTTCTAAGCATTGATACACCATTTGCAATTAGATCATGGTTTCTTGCTTCTATCTTTATTTCAGTTTTCCTTTAGTATTTTCCACGCCTTCAAGCTATTTTCTATCACCGTTATATTATATCCATACCACTTGTATTTCACTATCTCTTCGCTGAACTAGTGCAGCTATACACCTGACAAGTGTATTGGGTGTGTTGGGGACACAAGAGACTTCTTGTATCTTGATTGCAGGGTTGCTTGAGAGGGAATACCTTTGACCACTTCCTCCCTGAGTTCGATAAATCTTGGGTGATCCACTTAACGAAAAACTTGCTGCTGTTCTACAAACCTCTGCACTTGGAGGCCCAACAACTGTCTACAAGAATAGAAGTGCGTAGACATCACATGCATGGCAGCGTCGGCCATGCATGCCAGGATGGACGAGTGTAGTTTCTCGATGGACGGCGCCGCGTCCCTCATGGCCTTGGCCTTCCTGTGGCCAATGGGTCGACCTTCCGAGTTTGCCGATGGTGCCACTCCGGGGTCGTAGGCGGTAGTCTTGGCCTTGGTGAGAGCGGTCCGTGTCTCCGCCCATTTGTCGCACCCCTCGATCCATGCAAAGACATGGATGAACTTAAACTCGTTATCATCATTGTCCTTGCGATAGGCGTCGATCATGGTGCGCTTGTACGAACAATACCAACAATTTGACACAAATTTCAAATGGGTGGGAGCGGGCGGCGACGGGAGCTGCTTACTTGATCGTCATAGTTGGTGCCGCTGACATGGACGCGACACATCTCCTCCATGACACCATGCCACTTGTTGTAGGCATGCTAGATCATGGCCCAACAGTGAGACATGCCGGAGTCGTTGCGGTCGTTGCACAAGGATTTGAAGTAGGGATCCAAGAGTCACTGCTCATCATACGCCGCCTTCACCCTCTTCTAATAGCAGTCTGAATTCTGGTTGGCACTAGTGAATGGGTCTATGTTGATGGTCTTCCAAGCTTCGGCGAGGCACTCGTCCTCCCTCGAGCTCCACTTGGGGCCGTGGCCGCCGCCTCCTTTCTTGTTTTTCTCCTCCTCCACCTCCACTGCCTTCTTCTTCCCTTTCGTGTCGGCCGCGATGGTGACCAGCACCTCCACCACCTCATCCCCGGCCTCCGCCTCCGCGTAGACGTAGACCTTGTCCTCCCAAGGCTCCCCACCATCTTCCTCCTCACCCGCGTATGCAACATCTTCTTTTGTGTGAAGGCGTGGGCGGAGCCACCGTTGATGATGTTGATGGAGTCGTCGTGGTGCGCTCCACCGAACAGGTTGGGGGTGCTCTGGCTTCTGCACTGACGTGGTTCTGTACCCTTGGTTTGTCGTATCACGATGAAGTTGGGTGTACGCTTCTTGGAGTTTCTGGAACTCACGACAGCCTTTGAGGAGGTGGCTCGATTTTTTTCTTATCGTCCTTGTTGTCAATGTAGAATTGGACATTGCAAGGTCCCGATAGACTCTCCATGGCGTTGGGTGCATGTAATGCCCGGGAAAATATCCCCAATTATATTTGCCTATTTTTTCTATTTTGTGCATCATCATGACATCGTGCATATTTTTGCCCTAAAATATTTTCACCAAAATCCTATTTTGTTTTCTAATTAGCCCCTTCTTTAATTTGAAATTTAAAACCCTGGTATTTTCTTGACTTTTATTTGTCTAAAAACTATTTACAATAAATGTTTTGTGGAGGAGTCAGCCAGCTGCCAAGCCCAGGAGCTAGTCAACTACTACCGCATGACTTAAACCCTAAATCCCTAGCGCCACACGCCCTACCACCAGCCGCGAGCCACCCTGGCCCCGCTCGCGCTACACCTAGCCCTGCACCGCACCCCGACCCAGCGAGCCACAGAGCCACGCAACACACTGGTCACGCATACACTCAGCCGCAACCGCACGCAACGAGACCCACGTGGTGGCACGACCCAATTCCCTAGCCCCGATCGATCCCCTCTTCGACCTCACCACCAACCCCGCGTCTCTGTTCGATCCCCAGCGTCGCCGCCAGGATCTCGGCCTCTCTCTCCGCCGCTGGACCTCGCCCCGTCCCTGACCCTGCGTGGCCACCCTCCTCCTCGGCCCGCGAGTACGCTCCTGCGCCGCTCGTCCTGAGTCGGATCTCCCTCGCCGCGGCACCCCAATGAGCAGCGCCCTGCATCCCACCGCCGATCACACCTCGTCGTCCATCGAGGACCGTTGTCGCCTGCACGGTTCCTCTCCACCGCCAAGGACACCACCAGCCTTCACCGGCCTCCCTGCACGTTGCCGCCGCCGTGGTCCCTCTATGGTGCCGCCTTGCCGTCAACAGCCACTGCGAGCACCGCCACCTTCCACTCGTCCTCGACTCTCTAGCGGCACTGCCGCCTGGGACTCGTCGACCGCCGGCCGCCCGAGCACGTGCCCTTCCGCTTCGGACCCCGCTGCCTCTACTCCGTTTGGTGCCAGCTGCAGCAAGCCGCATCGTGCCTCGCGCGGTCGCCCCGATGTTCTCCTGTCGGCAAACACGACCACACCCCTCTGCTTTGCCCGGCTCAGCTCATTCGTCGTCCATCGTTGAGTTCTACGTGTCGCTACGAGTCTCGGTCGGCGCCACAGACGACTCTGTCTATGAACGCCAAGGGTCGTGCCCACTAAAGGGATACCAGCTTCAACTCCTCTGTTCGCCTCGACATTGATGATGTTCTACAAGATCTTCGAGAGAGAACCTAAAGGCCACCAACGCTGAACCCCGAGACCCTCGACATGGAACCTGAGCACGGCGATGCCTACACCCAAGATCTTCGGCATGGATCGCCATGACCTCCATCACGGAGACCGAAGACCCCAAGGATCCGAAGGCCGATCACGGCGAGCCCGAACCTAAAACCTTGACGAACCCCAAGATCACCGATACCCGATGTGTGATCCCTTTCTCGAATCCCTATTTTATAAATGATATATACTTGTTGCATTAAATCGTTCATCTTGCACTCATATTATTGTTGTTTGGGGGTATTTAGGCGATTCACCTAAATTAAATATGGAGACTATATGAGGGCTATTCTAGTCTTATATTGTCTCTATTTAAATTTATGTAGTGAACTGATGCCATGTTGGCCTTGTTAATTCAACATTTAATTTGTGGGGTAGTTAGACAATTTGAATCATACTATTTAATTGTTGGGATCCCGATCCCGCTTAATATTGCTAAGTGGGACCGCATCTTTGCCATGTCATGCATCATATCATGTTCATGTCGGATCTTCTGTCGTAGTATTAAATATTGCACCGGTTGTTCTTTCTAGTGGTTTGCTTCTTCACCGGATAGGACGATGAGTCGATGTGACATACAACAAGCCTTTGGATGATCTCCTCAGGCGAGCATCCTTCCCTCTTCTACCTATTTTGCATTTATAGTTTTTACTTGCTTCCTTTGATCTATTGCTATCCTTATTGTCGATGCTTTAGTATTGTTTCCCTTATTTACATGCTCCACTATATTTCCTTGGTTATCCTACTGCCTTTGTTTGAGTAGCTAGCTTTGGCCCATGCGAGTCGTAGCGCATGCTTAGGTTTGCTGCACGATCTCATACATGTGAATCACGACATCTGGTTATGGTTGATAACATGATAAGTTAAATTGGTGATGTTGGTTATGGCTATGGTTATGGTTTCACCTAATGATAAGGCCCCGACAGGAACCACCTTTGGGAACTGCTTGAGCCGACCTAGGACCCATTCGTTCTACGATACTAGTTCTGAGTTGATCGCACTAACCAAACATGGGGGCCCCTGGGATCCCCGCCTCAACTACCGGCGCTATTCGTTTATCCAGAGGGTCACAAAATTGGCGTTCCATTTGGTGCATATGCATAATATATCCTCGGACATGGGTGAGTTGATATGTCTTCGGACTTGGTGATGATATGATTTGGTGGACAACCGGGCATTGCATACATAAAAGCGGTACATGTCGGCGGTTCAAGGGGAGCTCTACAAGTTATCTTCTAGGGCCGTTCGGTATAGTAGGTGCAAACGATGTGCCTTCCTTGAGAATCGTCGTACATCTTGGTTGGTTCCACACAGTAGGTGATACCTTTGGATACACGCGCAGTTATGGGACAATTCTTGTTATGAGATTTGGACGGCACGATATGTTGCCTGAAGGGTTGAACATGCGTCTGGGTACAGCAGTGCGCCCCTGTAGGGTAAATCTTTTCGAGAAGCCGTGTGTCCACGGTTATGGACGCCTCAGGAGTACGGTGTCGTGATCGTAGATAACGCCACTAATGTTTTGCCTCTAATAACATGACTAGTAATTAGCCTTATCAACTAAACACCTGCTTAATTAAAATTGACACCGTGTGTGTTCAGCAAGTGGACTTCCTCGACTGGTCTTCGAGGGGGATACCTTCGGATGGGTTATGTTTGGTGCTATATTATACTTATCGTATAGCGCTCTCTTATCTCCATCTAATAGCCAAAGTTATAGTGTGTCTCTATAAGTTAGATAGTGCAAGCTTTGCTGCCGCTAAACCCACCATACCTATGTAGGCGAGGACCGCCGAATTCTAGCCTCGCCGTGTACTGGCCTCAGCACTGACTGCTCTCTTTATGTTTTCCTTTGCCCTTTGCTGGCACCCTTTGGCTTTGATAGGTATGTGATTGACGACATTAGCAAGGTTACCCTTCTGGCTTGGCCTGAGCAGGGTTATGGACACCACTTGGTTATTCTTCGGGACTCTTAGTCTAATTTGGATCTTGTCCGTACTCGGATACTATTTGGCTTTCTTCCTAATTCGTATCTTTGTATTGTATCATTTGTATTCTTGACTCGTTGAGTCGTTGTTGTATATAAAATTCTTGTGGACTATGTTGTAAACTACTGTGATGTAACTACTTGTAATCAAATCCCACCCACACAAAAGTGTCTGGTGGGCGTCTTTAAATCGCTTCTATGCGGGTTTTGGTGGAAAATGCTAAGATCTGCATAGACCCGATTCTGGAGCGTTACAAGTGGTATCGGAGCAAAGGTTTACGATACCCCACTGGTCCAGCCTGTAGGTTAACCTTGCCAACGGTCGATGTCTAGTGTTAAAACTATTTTGCTACAAAAGCGTTAATAGATCTAATTAGTTCTGATTTTACTCCTCACCTCCATTCTTTCTCCTCTTATCTTTGCGTGTTTTTAATCTGATCTCTTACCTTCTTCAAGTCTAGGATTTCCCGTGGTTGGGTTTTCGTCGTACCTTTAGGGTTTCGCTTCCTTCCTTTTGTAACGGTGGTGCTACATCCAAATTTTGCTCTATTTGATCCCTCTTCATGTGTTTTGGTGTTTTTGCGACTTCCGAGATAGCGACATCATCATCTTTTTGAATCTTTGTTAATACGATTGTCAAGATCTGCAGTCTTAATTCTGAGAGTTTAGTTGCACGATCCTCCTATTCTTGTACAGAGTAATGCTTAGAGTGCGGGATGGACTCGCGACCATACCACTACTCTTATCATTAGCTTTGGGCATTGAACAGGTGGATTAATGGGACTACTACTCCTTTAAAAGTTAGAGATGACCCTATGACCTCTTTCTTCCTCCTTTGTCTCTCGGAGTGTTCTCCCGAAGAACGTGAGCAACAACCTTTGTTAGTGGTGTCGAGAAGTTCAAGACGGAGCGAGAATTCTTGTTAATGGTGTCGCGACCATCAACCTGACGCAAGAAGAACCGATCATCAAACCCTCTTCCCCACGGTGTCTTTGCTTGGATCTTGGGACGACATCCTTTGTTAGTGGTGTCGAGTTGTAATGCCCGGGAAGATATCCCCAATTAGATTTGTCTGTTTTTTCTATTTTGTGCATCATCATGACATCGTGCATATTTTTGCCCTAAAATATTTTCACCAAAAGCCTATTTTGTTTTCTAATTAGCCCCTTCTTTAATTTCAAATTTAAAACCCTGGTCTTTTCTGGACTTTTATTTGTCTAAAAACTATTTACAAAAACCTCTCTAAAAATAAAACAAACAAAATAAATGTTTTGTGGAGGAGTCAGCCAGCTTCCAGGCCCAAAAGCCCAGCAGCCAGCCAACTACCACCCCACGACCTAAACCCTAAATCCCTAGCGTCGCACGCCCTGCCGCCAGCCGCGAGCCACCCTGGCCCCGCTCGCGCTACACCTAGCCCTGCACCGCACCCTGACCCAGCGAGCCACAGAGCCGCGCAGCGCACTGGTCACACATACATTCAGCCGCAACCGCACGCAACGAGACCCACGTGGTGGACACGACCCAATTCCCTAGCCCCGATCGATCCCCTCTTCGACCTCACCACCAACCCCGCGTCTTTGTTCGATCCCCAGCGTCGCCACCAGGATCCCAGCCTCTCTCTCCGCCACTGGACCTCGCCCTATCCCTGACCCCGTGTGGCCACCCTCCTCCTCGGCCCGCGAGTACGCGCCTGCGCTGCTCGTCCCGAGCCGGAGCTCCATCGCCGCGGCACCCCCGTGAGCAGCGCCCTGCATCCCGCCGCCAACCACACCTCGTCGTCCGTCGAGACCCACCGTCGCCTGCACGGTTCCGCTCCACCGCTAAGGCCACCACCAGCCTTCGCCGGCCTCCCTGCACGTCGTCGCCACCGTGGTCCCTCCATGGTGCCGCCTCGCCGTCAACAGCCACTGTGAGCACCACCGCCTTCCACTCGTCCTCGACTCTCCAGCGGCACCGCCGCCTGGGACTCATCGACCACCGGCCGCCCGACCACGTCCCCTTCCGCTTCGAACCCTCCTGCCTCTGCTTCGTTTGGTGCCAGCTACAGCAAGACGTGTCACGCCTCGCGCGGTCTCCCCGATGTTCTCCTGCCGGCAAACACAACCACGCCCCACTGCTCTGCCCGGCTCAGCTCATTCATCGTCCACCGTTGAGTTCTGCGCATCGCTGCGAGTCTCGGTCGGCGCCACAGACGACTCTGTCTATGAACGCTAAGGGTCGTGCCCACTAAAGGGATACCAGCTTCAACTCCTCTGTTCGCCTCGAGCTTTGATGATGTTCTACAAGATCTTTGAGAGAGAACCTAAAGGCCACCAACGCCGAACCCCGAGACCCTCGACATGGAACCCGAGCACGGCGATGCCTACACCCAAGATCTTCGGCATGGATCGCCATGACCTCCATCACGGAGACCGAAGACCCCAAGGATCCGAAGACCAATCCCGGCGAGCCCGAACCTGAAACCTTGGCGAACCCCAAGATCACCGATACCCGATGTGTGATCCCTTTCTCGAATCCCTCTTTTATAAATGATATATACTTGTTGCATTAAATCGTTCATCTTGCACTCATATTATTGTTGTTTGGGGGTATTTAGGCGATTCACCTAAATTAAATATGGAGATTATATGAGGGCTATTCTAGTCTTATACTGTCTCTATTTAAATTTATATAGTAAACCGATGCCATGTTGGCCTTGTTAATTCAACATTTAATTTGCGGGGTAGTTAGACAATTTGAATCATAAAATTTAATTGTTGGGATCTCGATCCCGCTTAATATTGCTAAGTGGGACCGCATCTTTGCCATGCCATGCATCATATCATGTTCATGCCGGATCTTCTGCCGTAGTATTAAATATTGCACCGGTTGTTCTTTCTTGTGGTTTGCTTCTTCACCAGATAGGACGATGAGTCGATGTGAGATACGACAAGCCTTTGGATGATCTCCTCAGGCGAGCATCCTTCCCTCTTCTACCTATTTTGCATTTATAGTTTTCACTTTCTTCCTTTGATCTATTGCTATCCTTATTGTCGATGCTTTAGTATTGTTTCCCTTATTTACCTGCTCCACTATATTGCCTTGGTTATCCTACTTCCTTTGTTTGAGTAGCTAGCTTTGGGCCATGCGAGTCGTAGCGCATGCTTAGGTTTGATGCCTGCTCTCATACAGGTGAATCACGACATCTGGTTATGGTTGATAACATGATAAGTTAAATTGGTGATGTTGGTTATGGCTATGGTTATGGTTTCACCTAATGATAAGGCCCCGACAGGGACCACCTTTGGGAACTGCTTGAGCCGACCTAGGACCCGTTCGTTCTACGATACTAGTTCTGAGTTGATCGCACTAACCAAACATGGGGGCCCCTGGGATCCCCCCTCAACTACCGGCGCTATTCGTTTATCCAGAGGGTCACAAAATTGGCTTTCCATTTGGTGCATACGCATAATATGTCCTCGGACATGGGTGAGTTGATATGTCTTCGGACTTGGTGATGATATGATTTGGTGGACAACCCGGGCATTCCATACATAAAAGCGGTACATGCCGGCGGTTCAAGGGGAGCTCTACAAGTTATCTTCTAGGGCCGTTTGGTATAGTAGGCGCAAACGATGTGCCTTCCTTGAGAATCGTCGTACCTCTTGGTTGGTTCCACACAGTAGGTGATACCTCTAGATACACGCGTAGTTATGGGATAGTTCTTGTTATGAGATTCAGACGTCACGATATGTTGCCTGAAGGGTCGAACATGCGTCTGGGTACAGTAGTGCACCCCTGCAGGGTAAATCTTTTCGAGAAGCCGTGTGTCCACGGTTATGGACGCCATAGGAGTACGGTATCATGATCATAGATAACGTCACTAATGTTTTGCCTCTAATAACATGACTAGTAATTAGCCTTATCAACTAAACACCTGCTTAATTAAAATTACCACCGTGTGTGTTCTGCAAGTGGACTTCCTCGACTGGTCTTCGAGGGGGAAACCTTCAGATGGGTTATGTTTGGTGCTATATTATACTTATCGTATAGCGCTCTCTTATCTCCATCTAATAGCCGAAGTTATAGTGTGTATCTATAAGTTAGATAGTGCAAGATTTGCTGCCGCTAAACCCACCATCCTATGTAGGCGAGGACTGCCGAATTCTAGCCTCGCCGTGTACTGGCCTCAGCACTGACTGCTCTCTTTCTGTTTTTCTTTGCCCTTTGCCGGCACCCTTTGGCTTTGACAGGTATGCGATTGATGACGTTAGCAAGGTTACCTTCCGGCTTGGCCTGGGCAGGGTTATGGACACCGCTTGGTTATTCTTCGAGACTCTTAGTCTAATTTGGATCTTGTCCGTACTCGGATACTATTTGGCTTTCTTCCTGATTCGTATCTTTGTATTATATCATTTGTATTCTTGACTCGTTGAGTCGTTGTTGTATATAAAATTCTTGTGGACTATGTTGTAAACTACTGTGATGTAACTACTTGTAATCAAATCCCACCCACACGAAAGTGTCTGGTGGGTGTCTTTGAATCGCTTCTATGCGGGTTTTGGCGGGAAATGCTAAGATCTGCATAGACCCAATTCTGGGGCGTTACAATGCATCGTCACAAGCGCCGCGCTACCACACTTGCATTGTTTTTGAAGGAGATATATCATAGAGGCAAATAATAAAGTGTTTTATTTGATGTATCTCTTATATGTTCATAATACGTTTCATGCCGTGCTATAACTGTGTTAATGTGACACGTTAATACACGTGTGGTATGTAAACAAAACGTGTCTCTAGTTACCTCTATCAAACTAGCTCATTGGTCAAATAGATGATCAAGGGTTTTGAGATCATGGGCATTGATGCCAATTGACAATGAGGTCATATCATTGGTTGAATGATGTGATAGAAAACACCCAATAGTTATATCATAATGAGATCTAATTACAAACGTTCATCATTAATGATAACAAATAAACCTCGCAACCTGATCCTTTGACTCTGAGATAATACAGATCACCATTATTAGAGGGAGCTTTGATGGTATCAAGTATCAAGCCGTGAAAGGGTGATCAAAAAGGTGCCACTCAGGTATCCAATGAAACGTGTAGAGGAGTACATATCAAGACCAGGATTTGCCAATCCAAGTAATGGATAGATACACGTGGGCCATCTCGGTGATGTTGCATTAACGAAGCTTGCAAGCGTGTGATTAGGTCATGGAATGCAACGGCATGGTAACAAGATCGAACTAGGTGGAGATACGAAAGATCAAATCTTGGATGAACTAGGTATCAAGTGACAAAGGGAATGAGACGCGACGTTGAATGTTCAAGCGATGAGATTCGTGAAACGCACGGGGGTCATCATGGGCATCCAGGTCCTGTTGATGATCATTGGTACGAGAGAGGTCTCGATCATGTCCAGAGGGTTTCGAACCGAAGGGTGTCACAATTAAGGGTGGGGACGCATCGGGATTGATATGGCACCACAGGAGAAATGAGAGAGAGAAACTGGAATAGTTCTGTGGGAGGGGAGAGGCGGGGGTGGGGAAATGGTGGGAGTGGGTGACGACAGGGGAGGGGGAGAGGGAATGTCGGGACTGGGCGGCCAGGGGGAATTGGAGTTGTGGATGGAAAAGGGAGGGAAAATTTCGGTGTCCCGCCGACAGGGCTCCCGCCAACTTTTTCAAATTGCGTCGGCGCCCCCGTTTGCCCCGCTCGGGTTAGGTTCGGCCTAGGGGCGCTAGATGTTGGGCCGCGCCAACGCGATTTCGGTTTAGGGAGGGAGGGCTGTTTTACTGCGTCGGCGCCCTTGTTTAGCCCTTAGGGCCTTTATGGGGGCCGAGTGCAGATGCTCTAAGTATCACTGTCTATAAAAAAGCTATCAACACCAATAGTATTTCAAAATAACACTTGTAGACACATAAACTACTATAGTATAGTACTCCCTTCGTCCCAAAATAAGTGACGTGGATTTCTCTAGATTCGAACGTATCTAGACACGTTTTAGTATATAGATACATGTGAATCCAGATAAACTCAAGTCATGGGACGGAGGTTGCTTGTTTACTTGGTAGTACTATCAATGAACACTGTGTACAAATTATTCCCGTACATCTGAAAATGATTCCATACGGCATTACGTCCAGCCATGGCATATCCTTGAGAATATAATGTTAGAAAAACCTTTATCGTACTACATAAATTTACCAGAAATTTTACTGTGTGTTGTTGATATGTTAGGAAGGAGACAATTCTTCTTTTCTAAGATCGGAACGAGACAATCCCGGAAAAGCAAAATAGGCGACGCGGCGCCCGGCAGCCCATATGCGTCGTCGGGTGAGGACGACTCCACGCACCGGCGGTACAGCGGTACATGTACATGGGGTGTGCCCAAGATGCCATTCGTTTGGCCCTGGTCGTTTCGAAAGCGCCCTTTGTCTGGCCTCCAGAGGAGAACAAACAGTGATGTGCTCCACTCATACTGGTGGGAACCGTGCTTGCTGAAACGGAAATTTTCTCATCACACGGGGAATATTCTTCGGCTTTTTTTTCCCCCAAAGGGACCTGTCAGCATGTTATACTTTTTGGGAAAAAAAGGAGAACTGAACCGGGTTTTTTTAACCTGTTAGTTAACCCCATAATTCTATTAGTACTCTAGGAACACGCACATGTGAATGGAGTGATTAGTGAACATCAAGCTTTAATCAGATGAAAAGGCTCTCCCACACCCAAGCAATGCCGGGAATATTCCGCGGCTCGATCCTTCCGGCCGTGTTGATAAGATCGCCTGAGCTCTGTGATCGGGGGCGCCGCCAGGTGTGCTCCGGGACGAAACGACGATTTGTCGCCGGGGACGCGTGTCGCCGCGCGCTGGTGGAGTCGACATAGGTGTGGACCTCGTGCTACGGCGGGATAGCGACGTGCGCGCAACCACCGGGTCGATCCATTTTTCTCTTCCTGGGACAACTTGCAGGCTTTCAGCCTGCGTATACTGGACGCGGCCATCCTGTGGCGAGTTTTCGCTTCGAGAGGTGCCACTTTTGCCCCTTTCCATTTTTACTTAGTTTTCACTTCTGCTCCTCCTTAGTTCTTCCATCGTTTTAAACTAGTTTTTAAAATGATGGAAAAACTAAGAAAAAATCTATGAGGTGTTTCAACATGTTGTTGAATTTATTATTATTATTTTATGTTGTGTTTATCTTAGTTATGTAGAGACCACGCGTAACTCTTTTACTTGCTTTGTCTTAATGAATAATGGCTGTTTGAGTTAATAAGAAACCCCGTTTATAGAAAAAGGTCTTTCTTCAGCTGTAGCATGTCGGCCGAAAACATCTCGATGTAGACCGGGCATATATGCCTTTGGTGATTGGTAACTAAATTTGTTTAAAAAAAATTGGTACGGATAATGCTTTCGTGAAATCTTCTTTGGTGCACAAGGTAGGAGGGCGACATTTTAAGGCATGCATTAGGCAAAAAAAGAAGGAACAATGATATCCAGAAATGAAACCGAGCGAAAAGTCTCGAGCTCGATGGTTGAGGAACTGCCGATTGGCTAGGCAATTGCTGTCTATGGCGGCTAGTTATTCGATAGATCTCACAATTTATGGTCTATGGCGGATTGTTACTCGATAGATCCGATAATTTATTGTCTATGGCGGCTTGTTAGCCGATACAACCAACAATTTATGATCTATGGCAGCTTGTTACTCGATAGATTCAACAATTTATTATCTATGGCGGCTTGTTATCCGATAGATCAATGTCTGCTTTTAACCTAATATGCAACACCCTGAAAACCAAAAGTGTTGGCTTTTGTTCCATATTTCGAGAAGACTCGACGTGTATTGGTTGTGAATCCCTGGTCCCTTCATGACCTACGAGACCCATATGATGATCGGTAGCGCCCACCCCATAAGAGGTACAAACACATGTACATCATCCATGTTTTGTTGACTAATTATCAACCAATGGGTCTGCCTAGGTATAGTTTCACCATGGACTTGTGGTCGGTAACAGATTTTCACGCCTAGGTGGTCACCACAAACTCGCACTTGTGCGGTAACTTTTTTCACTTGGTACATGCACGAGATGAACTTTGAGGACACATAAGAGTCATATAAGTTGGCTAGTGGCGCATACAACTCCTCCTCCATCCTGCAACCCTCGTTTGAGCTTGTGCCGCACTGTGTGCACCGACCTCTTAATATACTACCACATGGTTCCTTTTGTATTGGTCTACTACTCTCTCCGTTTTAAAATATAAGATGTTTTAGCTTTGTGAAAAGCTTTATCTAAATATCTTTAGTGTCTAGGTTCACTCCAAACCTAGATGAATCTAGACACTAAAGAAGCCTAGATACACTTTATTCATAAAGCTAAAACATTTTATATTTTAAAAAGTATTTAGCGAAATAGGCATCGACCAGTTGGCTAGGGCTCCAGAAGGGTGTATGTAAGTTGCTTCACTAGTTAATATATTGTCGGGCAGATCATCCCCCGTCTCACTTCTTAAATATGTTTTTATAATGTAGAATTATCTATATACGAGATAACATGCTTGTACAAATTTGATAGTCAAAGTACCATCATAAGACTTAGTCGATATCCTAAGGACCTACACGTTGTATGTGATGAACTCTATCTCTAATGGTTTTTCTAAGTTTTGACTTAATGCATATGATTTTCTTGTGATACTTCCATTTTTTTGTTCAGTGATCATTGTAAATTGGGTTGCATTAAGGCGAAACGAAAGGACAGTTGATGTGTCCTCTTCTGAATCAATAGATGTTTTCGTGTGCACTGTCTCAAACGGTACCATGTGTACCATGCTATGCTGCTAGAGGACGAGCAAAAAGCTACTACCTGTTTGTAGTTTTGTACGCAGGTGATCGAGATCTGTTAACTCTAATATCTGGTGCATGACAAGTCTAATTTTCTTGTTAATGGCAAGTCATATTAATACATGATGGGTGTATAAGGCATGATGGCTACTTGACAGGGACCTATTATTGTGCACTCCACTGTACTCTATGGTTTACTGCTCTGTATGACCTCTACAGAGCAAGAGTAAGACCGCAAATGCATCATGGATTTTGTTTTTCTGTATTTTTAGCCAGCCTAGTTAACCAAGAATTACCAAAAGCAATAATACTAGGTGGTGTGTCTAGGTGCAACCTGACCCACCAGGCCACTATCACCGTGCATGTGACAACTCGTCAGCGCATAGCCTATCCCCGGCCCTCCCCGGTCGCCATCGCGCGCTCCTCCCCGGCTGCAGGGCCAGCCACCGTCAGCAAATAACCACCGGACATGTGTCCCTGCATCTCAGGCCAGGTTTGCTTAGGCCACACAAATATTTTCCATTTTTACTTGGTAGTTTCCACGACAACGTAGTTTTTAATTACGATCGGAAGAACTAAGAAAAAAATCGCTGAGGTGTTTCATCAGCTTGTGTTGAACTTTTTATTGTTGTTTTTAGGATGCGTGCATTTTATTTATACAGAGACCATGCCTAACTCCTTTACCCGCTTTGTCTTGATGAATAATGATTATTTAGTTAATAAGAAACCCCTTTATCAAAAAGGCCTTTCCTCGGTTGTAGCATCTCCGTACATGATTAGTACTTCCTCTATTAGGGATTATAAGGCATATGGGCCACTATGACAGGATTAAGAAAATCAATAACTCACCTTGTTGATTACTGCATGCACCAATAGTTTTACATGCACGAGAGAAGAGAAAAAAAATCATGCATTGGAGGAAGGATGATAATAAATGAGAAATGCCTTGTAATCCCTAACATTCTTACAATCTCTAACGGAGAGAGTACACGCCAAAACATCTCTGTGTACGACTAGAAAATAACATCTTGGTGTAGACCGAGCATATATGCGTTTGGTGATTGGTAATTAATTTGTTTTTAAAATTATGGTTTGGATAATGCTTTTGTGAAATTTTCTTGGTGCACAAGGTAGGAAGACGACATTTAAGGCATGTATTAGGCATAAAAAGAAAGAACACCGATATCCAGAAACGAAACCAAGCGAAAAGTCCCGATCTCCCGATCTCGACGGTCGAGGAACTAACGATTGGCTAGACAATTGCTATCTATGGCGGCTTGTCATTCGATAGATCTGGAAACTGTTCTCTATGGCGGCTTGTTATCCGACAGATCTATATCCGCTTTTAACCTACTCTTCAGCATCCTTTAAACCATAACTATTGGCTTTTGTTCCATACTTCGAGAAGACTCGACGTGTATTGGTTGTGAATCCCTGGTCCCTTCATGAGCGATGAGACCCATATGACGATCGGGTAGCGGACAACTCATAAGAGGGACAAACCCATGTACATCATCGATGTTTTGTTGACTAATCATCAACCAATGGGGCTGGCTAGTTTTATTTTCACCATGGACTCGTTGTCGGTATTAGATTTTGACGCCTAGGTGGTCATCGGAAACTCACACACTTATGCTATATTCATTTTTTTTGCACTTGGCACACACACGATTCAACTAGTGGCGTGTCTTGCTCTGTTGTTCTCTTTAGAGAAATAGGCGTCGACCAGTTGGCCAGTGACGCGTGCACCTGTGCGTACCTAGTTCATCTGATTTGAGCCTAGGGTCCAAAGGGGTATACATAAGTTGTTTTAGTTGTTAATATATTGTCATGTGGCTCATCCGTACCCCCTTTCGTCCCGCCCAGTCTCAATTCTTAAATATTTTTTGTACTAAATAATTATCTACTATGTACTTCCACCATCCACAATATAAGTCTTTTGAGCAAGCTGTTTTAGTTTGCAAAGAAGACTTGCATTATGGAACGGTGGGAGTATGAGATAACATGCTTGTACAAAATTTGTAGTCAAAGTACCATCATAAGACTCGGTCGATATCCTAAGAACCTACATGTTGTATGTGATGAACTCTATCTCAAATGGTTTTTCTTAATGCATGATTTTCTTGTGATACTTCCATTTTTTGTTTAGTGATCATTGTAAATTGTGTTCCATTAAGGCGAAACGAAAGGACAGTTGATGTGCTCTCTTCTGAATCAATAGCTGTTTTCGTGTGCACTGTCTCAAATGGTACCATGTGTACTGTGCTATGCTGCCAGAGGAGGACGAGCAGAAAGCTACCCTGTTTGTAGATCTCTAAACTATGTGTACGCGTTAGTACGAAAATGGAAAGAAAGAAAATAATATCTGGTGCACGATGAGTGTAATTTCTTGTTCATGACAAGTGCATATCAAATACATGATGGGTAAGACATGATGGCTACTTGGCAGGGACCTAGTGTGGACTCCACTGTACTCTACGGTTTACTGCTCTGTCAGCACCTCTACATCATCGCTTTTTTTAATATTTTATTTATTGTCAGAGTTTTCTCATTTTTGTTACTCTTCACCTAGGAGGAATTAAAATCTGAAAATTGATACCCAGCTTGAGTAAGTCCGCAGATGCATCATGGATTTTTTTATGTTTTTTTAGCCTGCCTAGTTAACCGAAGAATTACCAAAAGCAATATTAGGTGGTGTTACCAGGTGCAACCTGACCCACCAGGCCATTATCGTGTCCGTGCGTGTGACAACTCGTCAGCGTATAGCCTATCCCCGGCGGCCCTCCCCGGTCGCCATCGCGCTCCTCCCCGGCTGCAGGGCCAGCCACCACTGTCAGCAAATGACCACCGGACATGTGTCCCTGCCTCCCTGGCCAGGTTTGCTTAAGCCACACAAAACTACATCATGGGAGATTGCCGGAGGGCGACGTCGCCCCGACGGGATTTTGCGCCTTGGATCGACCGAATGCGACGTCCCAGCCGGTCCTCGCGTGAGAAATGATTCGGACCTTGGAGATCCCAATTTATTTGGGAAGAAAGATGCTTTTTTTTCCAAGGAATAAAGTGAATTCAGAAATAGAAAAACTTACACGTGTGTTTTAACTAAGGTGTCCATGATTCGTAGCTAGCAAGTGGTACCAACAATGGTCTGTATGATCGGATGTATCTTTTTTTTCTTGATAAAGGTCGCTTTTATCATTTAAATAGTTTTTTTTGAGGGATCATTTAAATAGTTTTAAATATTGAGAGATAGGGTCAAGGGACCCGGGTCAACCCCCTCCCGTGCCGTCCCCGCTCGGGCGGCACCGGAGGCCAACCCTAGCCGCCGCCGGGGCCGGTCCCCACTCCCCTCTCTCCCCCGCCTCCGTCGGAGGACGCGGCCGAGCAAAGCTCGCGCCGCCGACGATGGGGGCGGGGCCTTTCTCCCCCGTGCAACCTCGGCGTGAGGGGCGTCAGCCTGGGCGGCGGCGGAGGTCCTCGACGGCACGGCGGCGGGTGGCGGCGCAGGGAGGACGTGTCGTGGCGGCGCGGAGGGCACACGGAGGAGGCTGCAGCAGGTGGAGGGCTCCCGTGCCCGCAGTCGCGCGTGGCGGCAGGGCTGGATCTGGGCCTGTACGTGCCGCGCGGGCCGCGGCTCCGGATGCGGTGGCGGCGTGAGGTGCCCCTGCTCCGGCACTCTGCGTGGATGCTGCAACAGTGGTGGCTGGCCGACATGGGGGGCCTCCTCCCCCGAGCCCATGTTGGCTGGCGGCTTGCCCGGCGGTGGCCAGCGCCCTTGGCGGTGCCGGCGGCCAGCCCAGGCGACGGCAGTGGCTGGGACCTCACCGCCCAGTCCCCGTTTCAGTGGTGGTGGGACGGCGATCAACCCCCCCGCTCCACCGACGGCATTTGTGGCTCTCTTCTCGCGGACGGCTAGTCCAAGGCGGCTCCTTGCTGCGTATCCGGTGATGTTGGGGTTGACAGCAGGGCCGGGGAGAAATCCCTGCGTGATGCTGGCGGCCGCGACGCTCGTGGGCGCCATTACCTTCTTGGAGGCGTTGTCTCGGCGCTGCCCGTGCTTCCCCGCCTCGAACACCGGGAGAAACCCTAGACCCGACTAAAGGATCGGGCGGCGGCGACACAGCTATGTGGTTCCCTCCTTGGGGGCGTCGCCTTGGTGGTTCCTGGAGTCCTCGGTGCGCTAGTTGGAGCCTAGCCTTGGCTGCCGCCTAGAGCTCGGGTTTCCGGGGCGCTATGTACACCGTTGATGGTGCTTCCTCGTCGACGCCTCCTCTAGTCGGGCTCGGTCCCGCCGTTCACTTGCCATCTCTTAGGCGCTATGGGCGAATGGTGCGTTGGCATGCGCCTCCCTTGAGTTGGATCGGTCTTGTGTAGCTCCTTTCTTCGGTTGTGACGCGGCCTAGAAACTCGGTGTGTCATCCTCTCGCCATTCTTGGTTGGAGATGGTTCAAGGAGAGTCTTTGTCGTGTGGTTGGTGTGGTTATGTTGTAGCCGTGTGGCGTTGTGTTTGTATCGTGTAGCCTTTTGGCATTGTATCGGCCATCTTGGCCTCTTCTTCTATGAATCCGATACACCTCCCAGGGTGTATCCTTGAAAAAGTTTTAAATATTGAACCTTTGTATAACTAGAATGCACACAGTCGAAACAAGTCCAAAGTCTCGGAACAAAAATAAATATAGACGAATTACACATCATAATGGCAAATTGCAAAAACACATAATGTGGAGGGCCGATCCGAAGTTTATGCTGTCATCCATGTCGGGTAAATAAATCTCGCACTATATCCTCCAGTCGTGTACACATCTCTGTAAAGAGATCGTGAAACTTCACACGGTATAGAGAGGAACATAAGGGAAAGGTACATGTACACCGGTAGATAACCCGCAAGAGGGACTTTTTATTAACTATACCGACCAGATAGTGGCAATCGACTTACACCATGCTTTTTTATTCAAAGAACAAAATGAATCCAGAAATAGAAAAACTTACATGTGTTTTTTAACTAAGGTGTCCATGATGTTGGAAATACTGGACCAATACTTTAGGTCCATGCTAGATTTCAGATTTTTCCTAAAATCCCAAAGCCCATGCGTGTAGAAACCTATATCTGATGTAGGCCAATTTGGTGGCGCCTCAAATGTGAGTGAAGTGGGAGCTAAAATTTAGTATCACATGGAAAGTGAAGGAGAGTTGTATCACCTTATAAGTGTTGGAAATATGCCCTAGAGACAAATAGTAGTAAGGACTATTATCATATTTCATATAGTTTATGATTAAGTTTTATATCATGCTATAACTGTATTGAGTGGAAACATCGATACACGTGTGATATACAAACAACCAGGGGTTCCCAGTGAAACTCTAGTCACTAGTTCATTGGTCAATGGATGATCAAGTTTCCTGATCATGTGGCATTTATGCCAGTTGGAAATGAGGTCATCTCATTCTGAGAATGAGATGATGAACCAATACCCAACCTAAACATTGTGACCCGATCATGTCACGAAGTTCACGTTACGATGATTAGAAATGGATCCTCGTAGACTATTCCTTAGACCGTGAGGCTATATCAATCACTGTCTCCCGAGAGTGCTTAGATAGCATCAAACGCCATCTGGTAAAACGGTGGCTATAAAGGTGCGTTCAGGTATTCGGAGGAAACCTTAGAGGCAATATATGTCAAGAGAGGGATTTGTCTATCCATGTGACGGGAAGATACTCAAGGGCCCACTCGGAGAAGTTATATCCAATAGCTGCGCAGCGTGTGATTAGATCACGGGGATATCACTTGTCAGAACGAGTTAAGTAGCGTTGTTCAGTAACGAGATTGAACATGACATGGGGATGTCATTGATCAGATCTCAGGCAATGCAAGTATCTCAGACAAAGGGAATAAGACACGACTGTCCCGGTTCAAACGACGAAAGATCTTCGTGGAACGCACAGGGGTCACATGGCCATCCAGGTCCCTCTGTCGATCATTGGTGCGGGAGTGTCCCGACCATGTCTGGAGTGTTCCCGAACCGTGGGGTATCACACTTAAGGGCTTGACGATTCTTAGAGAGTGTTTGTAGGATCGGTAGAATCACCGAAGAAAAGAAGAGAGAAAACCGGAAGGGTTTCGGTATGTCCAGAGGATGTCCGGAGTGGAGGTGGAAGGTGTTCCATGGCCACGGAGATTGAATAATATGTGAATGAATGTTAAATATTGATTTAATCATTTATTCATAATTATTTAATAAAGAGAAAATCAATTAAAGGTCAAAAAGGCTTAATGGGCCAATTTCCGAAGGGAGAGGGCCCATTAGGGGAAAGGAGAGAGGGAGAGGGGCCAAGGGGGAGGCCGGCTGGGCCTATCCCCCCCCCCCCCCCGCGCGGGGCCCACTAGGTGGCCGACAGCCACCTACCTCCCCCTCCTCTCCTTTAGTCCCACCCCAGGACTTTGGGGGAGGTAGTACCTCCCCCCTATATATAGTGGGGTATTTGGCCTAGAAAAATACACCAATAATCAATAAAGGTCTCCCCACTTTTGGGAGGACCTCTAATTGATATTTTCTCTCTCCCCCTCTCTCTCGTGACCGTGGTCCCAAGTCTGGACTGCGCGAGCGAGAGACATCTTCACCGCGGAGCGCCGTCGCGCTGCGGGATTCGAATCCAGGAGCTCTACTTCCACAACTGCTGCTGGATCGGCGAAGCGGGAGTCATCGTCAGGCACCGGACATGTGTAACTCCCTGCGAGGTGTCGCACTTGAGGCACTCAAGTCGTTGGAACCAAGGAGCGCAAGGACTTCATCGTGACCTTGAGGTCAGCTTTGGCTCGTCTACATCAACCACGCTCTCCTGAGCGCTGACAATGCTTTTCGGTCTTTAAGGGTAAGTTCGCGAAAAGCCCCTCCCGTTACTGTATTACTAATAGATAGGTCCTGGCAGCTTCAGAGGTTCAGAGGCGTAGAGTAAAATTTATTGTTTTTATGCGCGGAACCCCTACAATAAGGTGGAGTGTCTCACCACTTTGTAAGTGAGTAAGAAGAGAGAAGTGCTACACGTGCACTCCTCCTCTTACGCTCGCCCACCTTCCCACCCGTCTCATCACGACACGTGCGCGCCGCGGGTTGCGGGTATTTTGCTGCTTGGGAAAACATGTGCGGTTTTCACAAACATGTACACAATTAGTGGGTTTGAGTCGTTCCCGAATCATGGGCTATCTATAACCGACCCGAACATGCGCGACGTGGGCTTGGTCCACACTGTGTCTTGTGCAGGATTTCTCGAGCTGCTGTATATAAGTGCATGTGCAGCCTTCACCTAAAATAACACCAAAACCAATCTAGGGTTTTTCCATCCTCTCTGCTTGCGCGCGTCATTGTAGTCTATTCCATCCCGCGCACCGGTGTGCACCGACGGACGGGAGATCCGGTCTCCAGAACCACTCGTCTTTGCGATCCTATATGGGAGAGGGTGCATATGGTTTTTGGAAAGCGTTCTGCGGACTTCTCAAGTTCATCATCACGGCGCGTCTTCCTGGAAAGATCTTCAGGTCCACGGTGACTCGTCTTCAATGTCGTATCCTTCGAGAAGCTGATGCCACCACTGCACCAACGACAACTTCAGCGGCAACTGATCAGTACGTATACTGTGATTTAATCTGCTGGTATACTATGGCTGTTATTGCGTATATATTGCTACTATTCATGTTGATTAATACATCTAGTATGTTAGAGTTTCACGTGTTCGTAGCTGGTGTAGTCATGCTTTATATATTAGAATTAATCGTGGAAATTATGCCTAATAATCCAACAATCCAAAACCTTATTATAGAAAATTTCCTGAGTTAAACATGGGACACTTGGCTGATGCAATGAATCCGGATAAATTTACCGATGTTCATTTTAAAAGGTGGCAGTATAAGACCACTATGTGGCTGCAAGCTCTGAAAGTATTCGAGGCCAGTGAGGGTTTACCTAGAAGAATTATATCTGACGAGGTTCAGAACAAGTTAAAGGAAACCAATCTTACCTTTGTGGGATGCGCTTTGAGTGTTCTTGACAACAAACTGTTTGACGTGTATACGCACATCAGAAATGCAAAAGAGCTCTAGGAGGCACTGGATGCTAAGTTCGGTGTAGGAAATGCTAGCAATGAGCTGTATATTATGGAGAGCTTCCATGATTACAGGATGGTTAACAACCAGTCTATAGTCGAGCAAGCTCATGAGATATAGTGCTTTGCCAAGGAGTTTGAAATCCTTAAATGTATCTTACCCGACAAGTTTGTGGTTGGGTGCATTATTGCAAAGTCGCCACAACTTTTAAGCATAAGAGGCAAGAGATATCGGTTGAATGCTCGGCCAAGGACACTGCTGAGAAAGGAGGCGAGGGTCAGTCTAGTCCCAATATGGTTCAGAAGAAAACCTTCGGCAAGAACAAAGAGAACTATAAGCCCTCCTTCAACAAGCCTGAATAGACTAAAACCTTCAAGAAGAATAAGAAGCCGAACAAGGCCGAGCTAGGTTGCTATACCTATGGACATCTTGGACACTTTTCTAAGGACTATCGAGAACGTGCATGTCGTAGAGGGAAAAAGGGGAAGATAGTCAATGTTGTGACCACTAATAAGGTTGATGGGTACGGTAATATATTTACTGTTCTTTCAGTATTTCAATCATCATGTTGGTGGATTGATACATGTGATAATCTTTGTGTGTGTGCTGACATCTCTATGTTCACTTATTATCAGGTCGCTCGAGATTCCTCCATCCTAATCGGGAATGGATCGCATGCTTCTGTTCGTGGTGTTGGCACGGTGGATCTGAAGTTCACTTCAGGAAAAATAGTGCAGCTGAGAAATATGCAGCATACCCCTACTATGAACAAGAATCTTTTTAGTGGCTCCCTTCTATGCAGAGATGGGTCTAAGGTTATTTTAGAGTCTAATAAAGGCGTTGTTTCGAAACATGGATAAATTATTGGTAAAGGTTCTCAGTTTGGAGGCTTGTTCTGATTTTCACTTTCATAGTTTTGTAATAAATCCATGAATCATATGTGCGGCGGTGTTAATGATGATACCGGTGTTTGGCACTCTCGTTCATGTCACATTAATTTTGGTTTGATGTCTCGGATGTCCAGTATGAGTTTAATTCCAAATTTCACCATTGCCAAAGGCTCTAAGTGCCATAGTTGTGTGTAATCAAAGCAACCTTGAAAGCCTCACAAGGCTGTCGAGGAGAGAAACTTGGCACCTCTAGAACTCATACATTATGATCTATGCGAGATGAATGGTGTGTTGACAATAGGTGGAAAGAGATATTTTATGATGTTGATTGACGATGCTACTAAATTCTGCTATGTTTACTTGCTGTAAACTAAAGATGAGGCTTTAGGCTACTTTAAAATTTATAAGGATGAAGTTGAAAATCAACTAGAGAGAAAGATCAAGAATCTTAGGTCGGATCGTGGCAGTGAGTATTTTCCCAAAATATTTGATTAATTCTTTGATGAACATGGTGTTATTCATGAGAGGACGCCTTCCTACTCACCCAGTCAAACAGGGTTGCCGAGAGGAAAAACTGCACGTTGACTGACTTGGTGAACTCCATGTTAGTCACTGTTGTTTTATCAAAGGCATGGTGGGGGGAGGCTTTGTTGACTTCATGTCATGTCCTGAATAGAGTTCCGAACAAGAATAAATAAAATATCCCTTATGAGGAGTGTCTTGGGAGAAAACCATCACTTTCTTACTTACGCACTTGGGAGCGTTTGGCGAAGGTTAACAGGTTGTTCCCATGAAACGCAAACTTGGACCTAAGATAGTGGATTGTATCTTTCTAGGATATGATCTGCGGAGTGTAGACTATAGATTTTTAGTGGTTAAATCTGAGGTTCCTGATATACATGTTGATAATACAATGAAATCTGGTGCAACATTCTTTAAGAATATGTTTCCTATGAAAGTATGCATAGCATTGCTAGAATTTCTTCTGAAATACTTCGTGAATCTTGTGCATCTATTGAGAATTTTGAACAACCACACGAGGAAGTCTAGAGAAGGATTATGATGAACCTCTCATGAGGAGTAAGCGACAAAGGATTGCAAAATCCTTTGGTAATGATTTCATCATGTACCTTGTGGATGATACTCCCAGGTCCATTTCTGAGGCATATGCATCTCTTGATGCAGATGATTGGAAAGAAGCTTTCCAAAATGAGATGGACTTGATTCTTTCTAATGTAACTTGGGAATTATCAGAATGACCCTATAGCTGTATACTTGTGGGTTGTAAGTGGGTGTTCAAGAAGAATCGAAGGCATGATGGTACTATTGAGAAGTACAAGGCACAACTTGTAGAAAAGGGATACACCTAGAAAGAAGGCAAAGATTACATTGACACCTATTCATCTGTCGCTAGACAGACCACCATTCGATTACTACTTTCCCTGGCTACCACTTATGGTATTCTTGTTCATCAAATGGACATGAAGATAGCTTTCCTTAATGGATAGTTGGAAGAGGAGATCTGTATGGATCAGCCGTATGAGTTTGTGGTAAAATGTGAAGAGAGAAAGGTGTGCAAGATGTTAAACACTTTATATGGCCTGCAACAATCACCTAAGCAATGGCATGAGAAGTTTGATAGAACTCTACTTTCTATTGCTTTGTCATTAATGAGGCTAATAGGTGTTTACTATCACCATGGTGGGGGTGATAGTGTTATATTATATTTGTACATGGATGCCATTCTGATCTTTGGTACAAGCATGAACGTGATAAATGAAGCCAAGTTTTTCCTGTCAAAGAGTTTTGATATGAAAGATCTGGGAGAGGCTGATGTGATTCTGAACATCAAGCTTATTAAGAACAAGAATGGGATTACTATAACACAATCTCATTATGTTGAGAAGGTCTTGAGTCGATTTGGCTTTACTGATAGCAAGACTTCTTCAACACCTTATTGGCATGCACTTGAAAGGGTCATGCACTATCTATGTGGTACAATGAGCTGTGAGATTCAATATTCAAGGCACCATGTTGTGCTTGAAGGATATAGTGATTCTAAATGGATTTCTGATGTTGATGAACTCTACGCCACAAGCGGGTATGTGTTTACCTTTGGAAGTGGTGCAGTGTCATGGAGGTCACGTAGATAGGCCATATTGATGAGGTCAACCATGGAAGCGGAACTTACTGCTTTAAACACAACCACTATTGGGTCAGAATGGATGTGTGAGATCTTGATGGGCTTGCCTATGGTTGAAAAACCTGTGTGCCGGCAATCCTTCTAAATTGTGACAACCAAAACTGTTTTTGTCAAAGTGAACAATTCTAAGGATAACATGAAGTCATCAAGACATGTAAAGAGATGTTTGAAATCTGTTAGGAAATTGAGAAACTTGATGGCTCAATGCACGGCGCCCAGAAAAATGCTTGATGGCGGTGTTGATGTAGAGCTCGTTGGGAACCCCAAGAGGAAGGTATGATGAGCACAGCAACAAGTTTCCCTCAGTTATGAAACCAAGGTTTAATCAAACCAGTAGGAGCAAGGAAACACCCCAAAGGTGTTGCTAGCTGAGCCTTGGCAGGGCGCACTACCGGTGCTAGTAGCAACGTGGAGACCTGCACAACACAACCATAGAACTTTGTCCCCAACTTGCGATGAGGTTGTCAATCTCACCGTGTTTTGCGGAAAACAAAGGATTAAACGTATCGAATGGAAAGAAGTAATAGTTTGCAGAAAGTAAACACAAAGAAGTAAACAGTTTGTCGATTGAATGTAAAAGACAAGGACCGGGATCCATAGTTCACTAGAGGTGGCTCTCCTTAGATAGATAACATGCTAGGTGAACAAATTACAGTGGGGCAATTGACAAACATCGAGAAAGCAATACATGCATATACTAATCATCTTGACTCCTTTGAGACTTGATTGGGCATTACAACATAATACATAGACCGCCATCCAACTGCATCTATGACTAATAATCCACCTTCAGGTTATCATCCGAACCCCCTCCAGTATTAAGTTGCAAGCAACAGATTATTGCTTTACGAACTGCGTGTAAAGTAAACAATACGATTGTTCTATGAACAAAGGATTGTTGTTTTCTCCCTAGTAGCAACATCACATCTAGTACCTTAGAGATTTCTGTCACTTGCCCAGATTACCAGAGGCATGAACCCACTATCGAGCATAAATACTAACTCTTGGAGTTGCTAGCATCTACTTGGCCAAGATAGCTACTAACAACGGAAATCATGCAAGATCACAAATAACAAAGACATGATAGAATCAATAATCAATCTGAAATATCATCTCAATATCCATCGGGTCCCCGTAAACGCAACATGCATAATTACAAATAGATGATCTTGATCATGAACGGAGCTCACAAGATCTAGACATGAAAGCACAAAGGAGGAGAACCAGCCATCTAGCTACTACATGGATCCGTAGTCCAAGGATGAACTACTCACGCATCACACCGGAGGCTTGCATGGTGATGAATAAGGCCTCCAGGGTGAATTCCCCTCTCTGGCAGGGTGCCGGGAAGAGCTTCAGATCCCTCCAAATCTAGGGATGGAGATGACGGTGGCTACAGACTCTTTCGGGGATTTTTGATCGGGCACTTAGGGTTTACGTCCTGAAGGCAATATATAGTCAGAAGGAGAGGCCGAGGGGGTGCTAGGGGCCACCACACCACCCCTGGCACGGGCCCAGCCTGGCCGCGCGGCCAGGTGGTGTGGCCAGCCTCTGGCCCCTCTCCGTCTCGTATGCTGGCACTTGATGACTTCCAGAAAAATAGGCACTTTGGCTTTTGTCCCGTCCAATTCCGAGAATATTCATTTTCTGACTTTCCTGGAACCAAAAACAACAGAAAACAGGCAGCTGGCACTGTGGCTCTTGTTAATAGGTTAGTCCAAGAAATCATATGAAAAGTACTCCAAAGTTGGAACAAAACACAAGAAAGTGGATAAAACTAAGCATGGAACATCAAAAATTATAGATACATTTGCAATGTATCAACATCCCCAAGCTTAACTACTGCTCGTCCTCGAGTAGGTAAGTGATAAAAAGAAAGAATAATTTTTGAGGTGACATGCACCATCAAAGACTTGATCAAAGTATTTGCAAAACATTCAAAGCTGGGATCATAGTACTTCAATCATAACATGAAAGACAAAGTTCTAGCAATAAGCAAAGAAACTATGATGCAACATGAAAAGGCACAAACAAAAGATTCATGAATAACAATGCTTTGCAAGACGTTTGTTTGTTTCACATAAAGAAAACATAGCATAATAGTATTCAGCTTGTCCCTCATAGAGTAGCAAATATAAATGCATAGGACACCTTCAAAGTTCATAACTGTGACTAGATACAATAGTTTAAAACAAGCAATATCAAGTTATGCATCCACCAACTAGTCTTGGGACAATGCACATAGAACTAAGAATGGCCACTATGCTCTCAAAGTAGGTGCGTAAAGATACAAGGTGGAGACTCAATATAATGGTGGAAGAAAGGCCTTTTTATAAAAAGGAAGTAGTGATTCAAGTCTCATAAAGAGCTTCCAAAAATTATGGTACTTATAGCTTTCAGCTCTCATTGCCCCTATCTTAAGCATCTTGAAGTGATTAAGGTTAAAGTGAACAAACTATGGTGTACATACTTGATGAAGTATAAGTCAGAAATCTCATGTCCCTTGTATACGAGGGCCGCTCCTCATGCTACTCAAGTTTAGTCACCGGTAAGTTCTTGTCATTGTAAGTATATGTGTATCATAGAGAACCGCCAATGGGTTACCCCTTGCCCGATGATACGGAAGAATCTCCATATCAAAATGACAAGGCAAGCAGACAACGAGCATCTCAGCATTCTTCTTATTTACCATGGGAATATGGTGCTTTTTTCTCTCTTTCCTCTTTTCATAGTATCTCTTTTTTTCTTTTCTCTCTTTTTTTTCTCAATATAGGACTCTTTTTTATAAGAAGAATGCTTCATAGAAAGCTCATTATGGTTACGCTGCAGGTTTCCACCATGTCAGCATGGATTAGACCAGCGACCCAGGAGTTTCTCTAACACACATACATAACTCTTGGACTTACAAGCTCCCCTTTCATTTCACACCGACGTCATCCATATACAAAAGAGCATGATATCAACTAGGTACAAGTACCAAGTGCAATTTTGAAAGCGTTCCCCATGAAATCATGGTTCTGCTAATTCCCAACAAATAAGTGCAAGCATATACAACACAGAAGACACAATGGTTCAAGTTTATTAGAGGCAAGTAAAGTAAAGTGTGCCATCAAGTTCGTGAGAGCTTTAATCACTAGTTTTCTCATAACAAGTTTAATTTGGAAGGTAAACACAAGCATGAATATACTTGGAATAGCATAAGCTAATAGGTAGGTATGGTGGACTCTTTGGAATAACTTGCTTTAGGGAGTTGGATGCATGAGTGGAACTCATACTTGGTTGTAGAGGCTAGCAAAAGACTGGGAGCGACAAACTAAGAGAGCAATAATGGCCATCATCATGCAGAGCGACAAAACATCATTGATCAAAGCATAAAGTGATACTACAAGTTGAAAACTAAAGGATCATAAAGGCTATGGTGACTTGAGATAGTCATATCATGGTGTGAGCATGTGCCAAGTCAACCCAAATAAAGCATCAAAGGAGAATACCACTATACTATGCTTTAATATGCTAAAACAACGCATGATTCATCCAAGGCACATTAAGCAATCTCAATTGTTTATAATAAGTCATGCTACAGCAAAGAATACTAAGAATAAATCCAAAACAATATCAAGCATGGCATGAAAAAGCATAGGACACAGTAAAAAACGAGCTATTTTTACCACATAAGCATGAACTTTCCTACTCTTTTCCAAACCAAACCAAACTATTTGCAAACCAATGTATGAAAGAGGGGGTACAACCAATTTATTCAGAAAACTAAGCAAAAAAAAGCAAACGAAAAACAAAAACGAAAACGAAAAAGTAGACGCTCCAAGAAAAACACAACTGTGCATGAAACAATAAAAATGAAGCGTTTTGAAGAAACCTGGGATTTTTATTGATGAAGAAGGGGATGCCTTGGGCATCCCCAAGCTTTGACGCTTGTACTTCTTGGATATTTCTTGGGGTGACACGCGTGGCATCCCCAAACTTGAGCTTTAGTCCATCCTTCATCTCATTACTCATTCCTTCCATACACCTGAAAATTTTCCTTCATACAAAACTTCACACAATCTTTATTAGCAACATTAGTGCACTCAAGATAAAAGGTCTTAAGGTTCAGTTCCAACACCAAATGAACTTCCATTAGAACACTAGCTACTGAAGCAATTCCCTCAAAAATCTCAATTCCCCAAAAGAACTCAAGAAGGAACCAACAAGAAGCAAATGCAGAAAATGGCAGAAATCTGTCAAAACAGACCAGCAGGTAGAATTTTTTCGAAGACCTTATGTTGCTCAAATCAAAAAGTGTTGAACTAACGAAAGATAGATAACAACCTGGGGCAGAAGCAAAAAAATTTACAGCTCAATCCGACATACAAAGATCTCTCAGAAATTTTTACGGTGAAGCACATAAATCTGTTTCGGGAGAGCAACTTTCCCAATCATTACTTCACTCTCATTAGAGGTTACTCTTGGCACAAAAAGCAAATACAAAGGATAAGGAGAGGTTATTACAGAGGTAATAACTTCCAAGAATCATATAAAACTTTTAGGTTATCTCCCAATAAGTACTTTTCTTTAACGCCTTTAAGTTAGGCATAAGAAGCAAGAAAGAATCAAGTGTTCTCAAATGAAGAAGCATTAAGATCAATACCAGAAATATTTTCAAGAAGGCAAGGTATATCATCCAAATAAGATCTAGAGGATCCTCTCTCAATGCTCTTAGGTTCACTATTCTCATCAAAAGTATTTGCAGGAACAATCCAATCAAGATTCTTTTCTATGGCATCATGTATTGCTACTAGTTTGAAGGGTATTGGCATCTTAGGTTCCTCCCCATTAGGTTCGGTTTTGTTCACCTTTTCTCGTGTACCAACAACATCTAAACATGAGCCTAGCATATTAAAACGCTCAAAGACTTTCCTAGCTTCCTTGGCAACATCATAGAACTCCTTAAACAAAGTTTCTAGAATAAAATCCCTCTTTTCAGGGTCCTCAATTTCTTTAAGCTTAAGAAACATTACTTGCATTAAGGGGTTGAGGTTAACAAACCTAGCTTCTAACATGTGAATTAAAGAAGCTGCAGCAATCTCATAGTTTGGAGCAAGTTCTACAAGGGATATATCCTTAGTATCCTCATGTTTGCTAACATGATTAAAGAATTCTTCAATATTATCTTTCCCAATTATAGAACCACTGCCAATTGAAATGTCTTTCAGGGTGAAAGTAGGGATCAACATGGTGAGCTAAGGAAGAGGTGACAACTAAAGGAGACTTAATTTTTGTGTGTTTTCAAATAAGAAAGCAAACTAGTAAAACTAATTTTTTTTGTGTTTTTGAAGAACAAAACAAGCAAACAAAGCAAAAAGAAAACAAAGCAAAACAAAAATAACTAAGTAAAGAGATTGGTTATGAGGGACTCCCCTTGTGAAGATGTCCTTGACTCCCCGGCAACAGCGCCAGAAAAATGCTCGATGGCTCAATGCACGGCGCCCAGAAAAATGCTTGATGGCGGTGTTGATGTAGAGCTCGTTGGGAACCCCAAGAGGAAGGTATAATGAGCATAGCAGCAAGTTTCCCTCAGTTATGAAACCAAGGTTTAATCGAACCGATAGGAGCAAGGAAACACCCCAAAGGTGTTGCTAGCTGAGCCTTGGCAGGGCGCACTACCGGTGCTAGTAGCAACATGGAGACCTGCACAACACAACCATAGAACTTTGTCCCCAACTTGCGATGAGGTTGTCAATCTCACCGTGTTTTGCGGAAAACAAAGGATTCAACGTATCGAATGGAAAGAAGTAATAGTTTGCAGAAAGTAAACACAAAGAAGTAAACAGTTTGTAGATTGAATGTAAAAGACAAGGACCAGGATCCATAGTTCACTAGAGGTGGCTCTCCTTAGATAGATAACATGCTAGGTGAACAAATTACAGTGGGGCAATTGACAAACATCGAGAAAGCAATACATGCATATACTAATCATCTTGACTCCTTTGAGACTTGATTGGGCATTACAACATTATACATAGAACGCCATCCAACTGCATCTATGACTAATAATCCACCTTCAGGTTATCATCCGAACCCCCTCCAGTATTAAGTTGCAAGCAACAGATTATTGCTTTACGAACTGCATGTAAAGTAAACAATACGATTGTTCTATGAACAAAGGATTATTGTTTTCTCCCTAGTAGCAACATCACATCTAGTACCTTAGAGATTTCTGTCACTTCCCCAGATTACCAGAGGCATGAACCCACTATCAAGCATAAATACTAACTCTTGGAGTTGCTAGCATCTACTTGGCCAAGATAGCTACTAACGGCGGAAAGCATGCAAGATCACAAATAACAAAGACACGATAGAATCAATAATCAATCTGAAATAGCATCTCAATATCCATCGGGTCCTCGCAAACACAACATGCATAATTACAAATAGATGATCTTGATCATGAACGGAGCTCACAAGATCTAGACATGAAAGCACAAAGGAGGAGAACCAGCCATCTAGCTACTACGTGAATCCGTAGTCCAAGGATGAACTACTCACGCATCACACCGGAGGCTTGCATGGTGATGAAGAAGGCCTCCAGGGTGAATTCCCCTCTCCGGCAGGGTGCCGGGAAGAGCTTCAGATCCCTCCCAATCTAGGGATGGAGATGACAGTGGCTACATACTCTTTCGTGGATTTTTGATCGGGCACTTAGGGTTTACGTCCCAAAGGCAATATATAGTCGGAAGGAGAGGCCGAGGGGGTGCTAGGGGCCACCACACCACCCCCTAGCACGGGCCCAGCCTGGCCGCGCGGCCAGGTGGTGTGGCCAGCCTCTGGCCCCTCTCCGTCTCGTATGCTGGCACTTGATGACTTCCAGAAAAATAGGCACTTTGGCTTTTGTCCCGTCCAATTCCGAGAATATTCATTTTCTGACTTTCCTGGAACCAAAAACAACAGAAAACAGGCAGCTGACACTGTGGCTCTTGTTAATAGGTTAGTCCAAGAAATCATATGAAATGTACTCCAAAGTTGGAACAAAACACAAGAAAGTGGATAAACCTAAGCATGGAACATCAAAAATTATAGATACATTTGCAATGTATCAAAACTCTAGAGTAATAACTGTTACATATATTAAAAAAGACAAAACCTTCTAGATCCCTTTGCAAAGGGACTATCACAAAATGTGATAGAAAGTGTATCGAGGAAGATGGGGTTGAGACCCATGGATGTCACACCATAGTGATAACCCAACCTATGTGATTGGAGATCCCGTGAATTAGGATCTGGGAAGAACAAGCTAGTGGTTTGACCGAGGAGAGTATTTTGTAACCCTCTCTACGTGAAGATGCATAACTCACATAATCTATAAGGCAGGTTGGCTACATGCCTTAATGTGTTTCTGTTGGCTATAACTAGCAAATATGCTATCCTATAGGGCATTCTTGAAAGAACACACCTATATGACCTCGACTGTAAATGTTGCAGTCTATGAGATTTGGATGATCTCTAGTAAACTCATGAAGATACTATGGAGTATGACACATATGCTCTAACCCTCGAGGCAGGCTACTGACAACCATGTACTAGTTATGATTTGAGTGAAATCTATTGGCACCAAACTTGCAATTCAAGCTTCATCCATTGTTCAAGTTGCTGATAGACGTAACTCAAGATTCTAGGTGGAAGTTTAAGTTATCAGTCTAGTGCATGTAAGAGCCATGGGCATTAGATGCTTAGACATGTGATATTGGGATGATTGACTCTAGTGCAAGTGGGAGACTATTGGGAATATGCCCTAGAGACAATCATGGTTGATGATATTTCCCAAAGTATTCATAAAGTAAATTTCTCCTTGTATGAACATCAGATATGTATCACTGAATACATGATTCAGTTGTGTAACTATGTATTCATGATTGTTCATACTAGTTTGTCCTTGGTCATTGAGGTTGTGCTGGACACACAACTTAGACCAATGTGTAAGTCAGTTGATGAAACGGTTCTACTTGTCATGGGCATGGTGATGCTATTCCAACTTACACAGACTTGGCTAAAGAGTTTATCAAGTCAGATTAACGCACAGTTGAGATGCAATGAGCATGTTGTCATTTATAGTCTCAAGCAATGGAATCCTTTGACCTAAGGTAATTGCATGATCCGAGTTTTGGATCGCCAACTTAGGTTCCATCAAACGTTGTTCCGTAACTGGGCAGTTATAAAGGTAGAGTTCAGGTTGGTTGTGAAGCAAGATGCGTGACATGGATTACCAAGTTGAGATTTGCCCCTTCATAATGGAGAGATATTCTCTGGACCCTCTCGTGTGATATAATTCAGAAGCATGACCATGCGCTACTCTGTTAAGTGTTAACTAAGGAGTCAGACTAAGTGTTAGTCCAGTGAATCATATATCATGGTACAAGAAGAGAGTTAAGATATTAAAGGGAAGGCAACTACTCGCTGAAATGGATCGTATGGGCACCTAGAGGGGGGGGGGGGTGAATAGGTGCTACACCAATTTTTAATTCTTTTTCAGTTTTAGGCTTAGCACAAAGGGTAAATTCTCTAGATAGACTATTGGGTGGAATTTCCCTATATGCAAACCTATCTACTAGCGAGTAAAGAGCGAGTGGAAGAGGAACGAGTAAACCGAAGTGAAGCACGCGGAGACACAGGATTTGTTTGACCGCAGTTCCTTCCTTGTTAAGGGAAGTACGTCTGCGTTGGAGGGGTGGACGGTACTAAGACCACCACGCCACAAAAGGGCTCACCCTGTTCTCCGATGGATCTCGCCACAACAAGCCTGATCCACCTTCCACTATAGGTACCCTTCGAGGCGGGCACCGGCGCCTTTACACAACTAGCAGGGAAAATACCCCACAACAACTTGGAGGCTCCTGAAATGACAACAAGCTGCCACAAAAACAAACTTATCAAGTACAATAAACAAGATCTAGGTATTGACAAGAATACTAGATCAAGGATTTCTCCAATTGAATGGAGAGGAGTTGAAGCGCTTGATTCTTGATGATGATGAACTTCTCCTCCTTCAATTCCACCAAAGATCAAGACCTTCGGGTGGTTGAAGTGGGAGATCGAGATTTAGAGCTCTTGCACA
Source organism: Avena eriantha (assembly GCA_910589775.1). Taxonomy (NCBI): domain Eukaryota; kingdom Viridiplantae; phylum Streptophyta; class Magnoliopsida; order Poales; family Poaceae; genus Avena; species Avena eriantha. Next base: position 242,639,599 of record OU342743.1, read on the forward strand.
AGGTCTGGTCAAATTCGAATGAATTAAGAAGACTGAACGTTGGGGAAGAAGAGATATTTATACCCCCTTCAGAAACCAGCCGTTGCAACCTTTGGGGGCCGGATTATCTGACCCAAGTGAGGGCCGGATTATCCGGTCTGGGGAAACACCGCCCCAGACTCGGAATATCCGGCAGATAATCCGCCCCCCGGACAGAGCGACGCGCCGAGCTTGCCCTTGATCAACTTCTGGGGGCCGGATTATCCGGCCTGGGAAAGAAAAACCACCCCAGTTCAGATTTTCCGATAGAAATTCCGACCGGATACCGAGCGACACGCCTTGGCTCCTTTTGCTCGAAAACTGGGGGCCGGATTATCTGGCCCATGCGACACCCGGATTATCCGGCCTGGGGAGGAAAAACCGCCCCAGTTTGGATTTTTCGGGAGAAAATCCGACCGGGTACCGAGCGACGCGCCTCGACTTCCTTGAGAGATGAGGTAGGCCGGATTATCCGGCCCTTAGTGGGGCGGATTATCCGGCCCCCCTCAAAACTTCCTGCACACTTAGCACACATGAAAAGTCTCCATAGTATTGTTATCTAACACGCAAAAGATAGGAAAACATGAAATGTTCTTTCAATCTCCCCCTTTTTGGTGTTAGATGACAATACTAGGATTTGCAGGAGAAAGACACAAGATGGACAGAGATAACTTATGAAAGAGACTCCCCCTCAATGTGTGCATAATAGAGTTTTGCATTGGAATACAAATGCACACAAATAGGAGAATCTATTCCATAGACATGTGAGGAAAAACACATACCACCGAAGTAGAGAATAGGCATCCTTGACATAAATCACAATTATTGCCGGATAACCAATATGAGTGCGCGCGCCTTCCGTGATATACCTCCAGCAATAGGATATGAATAGATAGATCCATAAGCATAATCCATGATATGAAGACCATAGGCATAGCATAATCCAGACAACTACAAAGATTCTCAAACAACCAAATCACGAATTTAAAGTTCAACGCTAAATGGGCATAAGCAGGAAATAACGAATAGAAAAATGCAAGTGCTTATGCCCGACCCATGCAAATCTACGGACAACCTAATAGAACTACTTCTGCCCTTTGGCATCGAGACACCAAAAAGGGAGAAGAGCGATGCTAGCGCCCCATGGGATCACTCATCGTAGTCCTCGTCCTCGTCCTCTTCTTCATTCTATTCCTCATCCTCATCTTGAAGTTCCTTAGTGTCACCTTCCTCATCTTCATTAGCAGTGGGCACAGAGGGGAACAAGTGACGCTCCAGCTCACCATAGTTCAGCCCGGAGGAAGAGTTCCACCGAGCATACGGAGTGGGAGGTGTAGGAGCCGGAGGAGCACCCGAAGCGCCGGACACGTGGTGGAGAATGAGCTGCTGGGAGTGAGCCAACTCATGGTGCTGCCTATAAGCCTTGTACTGACCCTTGCGCGTGTCCACGCCCATGCAGAGAATGTGACGCTGGAACCAGTTCAGCTGCTTGATCTCACGGGCCACGGGAGGCACATGGGGCCTGCGAGCATCCCTCATGAGACCCTCAGGAGTAGAGGAGGGGTGAGAGGTCTTCCGAACCTTGTTGTATATCTTCTTGGCCTTGTGCACCGAGTCAATGTGGAACTCCTCAGCAGGAAGCAGGTGGCGGATGAGCATCATAATGTAGGGCGCATAGGGAATGGACAGACGGTTGAACATAGCATCACACAGCTCATGGTAGATGAAGTCCATGCCATTCAGCCTGTACTGCACTGACTCGTCCTCGCAGGAGGCAACCTCATGAGAAAATTGAAGTAGCTGAACAAGGTGACCATGGATGCTGTCATTTTTGCCCCCACTCGGTGTAATAGAGTCACGGAAGAGACCCACTAATGCAGCATAGATGGGAGCAAGACCAGCCACAGTACCGACAATGCCATTGTCCATAGTGCAAGGAGAGAGAGCTGCATCCTTGTTGGGCTTCAACTAAGTGATGATGTGGTGGCCACTGGCTCTATCCCTGCCGCGGAAGGAGTACCCCAGAACCTCAGCAAACATGTGAAAATCAGCAGTCATTGGCCTGTCATGAGTCATCCACTTCATAGTGCGACGCTCATCCCCACAAATCACCAACGTGGAGAAGAACTGCTTCACCACCTCAGAGTCAAAGGAGCACTAGAGAGACATGAGATGGGCAGCCCCATCCTCTCAGCCACATACATTGCATCCACAAGATGCGCCTTCTCCAAAGCATCAGCAAGTACCAGAGGGTGCATAGGCCTAATGTTCAGCCTGGCATAGATGTCTTCATAAATCCCCTTCTGTTCTGCACACCAAAAACGGGTATCCCCCAGCTCAACATCACGAGGCAACTCAGCAAACAAGTCACGGTGACGGATGGCGGAAAAGGAGACTGCATCGAAAGCCCTGTAGTTGATCTTGGGCTCCTTGCCCTTCCTCTTGGACACCCCCTTCCTAGTCCTCTTGGATTGTTTAGCCATTCGCCTCTCTTCGTTCTTCCTTCTCCTCAAATCAACTTCGTCCACTAGGTTACCTTGACCGTCGTCCCGAAAGTACTTGGCGCGAGGACGGCGCTTGTAGGTCTTGGAAACACCGGAACCACCTGGGAGGAGAATAAGGGCGATAGCAAGGGGATAAGCATACACACAAGTCCAGGAGAGAGCATGGAAAAAGTAGTCAAAAAGTTCATAGGACAAAACTACTCAATGCATACACATAGTGAAACTGAAGCAGAATCGAATCTGGCAGGCCGGATTATTCGGCCTGGCCAGGGGCGGATAATCCGGCCCTGGCAGAAATTTTCGATTTCACCTAGACTGCATGCAAAAAGGTAGATCGGACCTAGAAACTGCAAGACTACGATTTCTATGCGAAAACACATCCTTCTAGACAATGTTCCACCCAACAGGATACACATCTTGCCAAAGATGGGAAGAGAGAGAGTTACCCTCACTCATTGGAGGAAGAACATGGAGGAGAAGGTACTTGAAGGCGTGGAGAAGAAGATCCGGGGAGGCCTGGAAAATTCGGTGGCCGGAGAGGCTCCGGGGAGGGTGAGGGGCGGCAGGCGGCGGCTGTGGAGGAGGAGAGGGCTGGGGGAGAAGTGCTGCTCGATATGAGCCCTTCCCCCGAGCCCTACCCTTTAAGATGAAATCCGCCAGGGCCGGATTATCCGGCCAACACTTGGGCCAGATTATCCGGCCTAAATTCTGGAATTCTGTTGTACACAGAACCAGGCCCGCGCGTCCCCAAACAACACCCCCACAAGGTGTACAAGGGACTTGTGTGCAAGAATAGATGGCTTAGGGGTAGGGAAGTCTTAGGATTAAGAGAGCCAAACTGAGATGGTACTAGACACTCAAAATTGCCAAATCCAAATCAAATAAAAGCCAAGATTGAGTGTGATTCCCATAAGAACATGAGAGAGCAAATAACAACCAAAAAGATCCAATTCTCCTCAAGGGAGAGAGCGGTGGCCGAAGCCACCTTGTTGGAGTGTATGGTGTGACACCGCGAAGATATATCTTGGGTTCACGACCAATACTCATCAATAAGCTCACATATCACAGAATGATATTAAGAGAAATGATTTATCTTGCTTTTGGCATTATGGGGGGAGGGTTAGCCCAGTGAGTTAGGACCACACTCCCCCTATATCCATGCCCACACCTAGACCAAACACGGATTGAGATGTACGAGTGAGTGCATGGGTAATCAAGACAAGCTCCCGGAATCAATGATATTTAGCTCATTCGTCAAATAGCAGAATCTTGCTTCATCAAGTGGCTTTGTAAAGATATCCGCCAGTTGGTTCTTCGTGCTCACAAAGGATAGATCAATATCGCCGCGAGCAACATGGTCTCGAATAAAATGATTCCGAATCTCAATATGCTTCGTCCTTGTGTGCTGAACGGGATTGTACGCAATTTTGATTGCACTTCCATTATCACATAAAAGAGGCACTTTTTCACAATTGACACCGTATTCCTTTAAAGTTTGCCTCATCCACAATAACTAAGTAAAAGCGCTGGCAGTAGCAACATATTCAGCTTCGGCGGTAGAGAGAGATATACAATTCTGCTTTTTGGAGGACCAACATACAAGAGATCTTCCCAAGAATTGACAAGCTCTAGAAGTGGATTTCCGATCATCCTTATCACCAGCCCAATCTGAGTCAGTATAACCACATAAAGAGAAATTGGAGCCCTTGGGATACCAGAGACCAAAGTTGGGGGAATGAACCAAATATCAAAAGATCCTCTTAACCGCCACTAAGTGGCTTTCTTTAGGAGTTGCTTGATACCTTGCACACACTCCCACACTCAACACAATATCAGGTCTAGATGCGCAGAGGTAAAGAAGAGAGACGATCATGGACCGGTATACCTTTTGGTCCACATCTTTACCATGAGGGTTAAGTTCAATATGACACTTTGTTTGCATCGGAGTGGCGACACCATTTAGATCCGTCATCTTGAATCTCTTGAGAATGTCTTGGATGTACTTTGCTTGATTAATAAAGGTTCCTTCTCTAAGTTGTTTGATCTCGAATCCAAGAAAGAACCGTAATTCCCCCATCATAGACATCTCAAACCTGTCAGTCATAAGCTTTGAAAATTCATCGTTAAAAGCTTTGTTAGTAGAACCAAAGATGATATCGTCTACATATAGTTGGCATACGAAGAGCCCCCCTTAACCTTCTTAGTAAAAAGAGTGGGGTCGATTTGCCCAACTTCGAAGCCACGATCTAACAAAAGCTCTTTAAGGTGCTCATACCACACACGTGGGGCTTGTTTAAGGCCATAGAGTGCCTTATCGAGTTTGTAGACATGGTTCGGAAAGTTAGGATCCTCAAACCCCGGGGGTTGCTTTACGTATACCAACTCATGTAGAGGACCATTAAGGAAGGCACTCTTGACGTCCATTTGCTGCAGCTTAAAATTGTTATGAGCAGCATAAGCAAGAAGGATACAGATGGACTCAAGGCGAGCCACAGGAGCATAGGTCTCGCCGAAGTCGATGCCCTCAACTTGGGAGTACCCTTGTGCCACAAGTCTTGCCTTGTTCCTCACAACAATGCCATTCTCATCTTGCTTGTTCTTGAAAATCCACTTGGTGCCGATGACATTGCGGCACTCTTTGGGTTTCTCCACTAGTTTCCAGACTTTGTTGCACTCGAAATTATTCAATTCTTCATGCATAGCAACAACCCAGTCTGGGTCTTCAAGAGCTTCAAAGACCTTCTTAGGTTCCACCATGGATATATGAGCTTGATGCTCACCAAAACTGGCCAATTCTCTTCTTGTAGAAACCCTTCATCGAAGATCACCAACAACCTTGTCGAGAGTGTGACCCCTCAACTCAAGGTTACGATCAGCCTGAGCCTTGCGACGAAGTTCTATAAGTTTGTTGTCTCTTGGAGGAGGAGATTCATCACTTGAGTCTTCATTGGAAGCATTTTCTCCACCTTGATCAATAACTAGAACATCAGTAGCAGGAGGTGGAGACGCATGCCCTTGAGGTGAATCCGTAGCCGTAACAGGAGGCTGCAGAACTAGAGAGGCAGGGCCGGATAATCCGGCTGATGGAGAGGCCGGATAATCCGACCTAGGAGTACTTGCCGCAGCTTCTTCAGGAGGCCTGGGACTTGCTTGAACTGGTGAGGGGCCGGATAATCCGGGGCTAACCGGAAAATCCGGCCTGGAGCTTGCGTTGAAATCTTCACCAGCAGGAGCAACATGGTCAGCTGTAGCAGGGTGGCCGGATAATCCGGTGTCAACCGGAAAATCCGGCGTGGAGCTTTCTGGAACATCTTGACCTTCAGCATTTGATGGAGATGGTGTAGAAGTTTCCCCCGTGGTTGGAGCATGTTGAGTATGTGTAGATGAGGGCTCTATATGAGTAGAGCATTGTCCTTCCCGGTCCGCCACAAGGGGTTCCTCAATGGGGCGGAAGAATCCCATGACCATTCTTCTTATGGCATCTTGGGGTATTTCAACATCTGCATCACAAACACCAACTTGCTCCACACAGGAACCGTCATTTTCCTCGAACACCACACTACAAGATTCTATAACAGTTCCGGAGAGCTTATTGTAGACTCTATAAGTGTGGGATTCGACACCATAACCAACAAAAATACCTTCTAAAGCCTTAGATTCAAACTTAGATAAATGAACTCCTTTAATAAGAAAGAAACACTTACACCCAAATACCCGAAAGTATGAGATGTTTGGCTTGTTACTGGTAAGTATTTCATACGGAGTCTTGTCCAAGATCTTGCGGAGGTATAAGCGGTTAGATGAATGACAAGAAGTAGAGATTGCTTCAGCCCAGAAGTTATATGGAGATTTAAATTCGTCTAACATTGATCTTGCCATGTCCATTAGAGTTCGATTCTTCCTCTCGGCTACACCATTTTGTTGAGGGGTGTACACAGCGGAATATTGATGTCTTATCCCCTCTTCACTTAGGAACTCATTTAAGGTGTAGTTCTTGAACTCCGAGCCGTTATCACTCCTTATAGCCAGAATGGGGACATTGTGTTGACGTAGAACCTCGTTGGCGAAGTCGATGACAGTTTGTTGAGTTTCACTCTTCAACTTGAAGAAATAAACCCAAGTGTATCTTGAGTAATCATCAACAATCACTAGACAATACTTCTTCCCACCGAGGCTTGGATGTGATGGAGGTCCGAAGAGGTCCACATGAAGGAGCTCCAAAATCCTTTTTGAAGAGATAATGGTTTTCCTTCGATGAGGTGAATCATGCATTTTCCCTTCAACACACGCCCTGCAAACACGATCTTTGGCAAAAGAGACATTTTCTTTTAGTCCAAGAATGTGGCCACCCTTGTGGAGACTTTGCAAAGTTCTCATATTGATGTGGGCTAGTCGGCGATGCCATAGCCAACCCGCGTCAAGCTTTCCGAAAAGACACATCGGGCCTGTAGTGGTTTCCCCGAAAAGTCCACCACGTACAGGTCGTTTTCGACATATCGCACGAAAGCGACTTTTAGAGACTTGCTCCACAAGAGTACCACTAAATCAGCATCAATGTAAACTGCAAAGCCCATCTTACCAAGGGCACAAACTGAAAGTAAGTTATACCCGAGGGTCTCAACAAGCATGACGTCCACGAGAGAGATATCGTGAGCCACCACAACTTTGCCGAGACCTAATATCTCAGATTTTGACTTGTCACCATAGGAGACGGTAATGTGATCAAGGTTTGGCCGCATCTCCGTGATGATCTCCTTGCTTCCGGTCATATGACTCGTACAACCGCTATCAAGTACCCATTTAGAACCACCGGAAGCATAGCCCTGCAAGAAAATTACTTCTTGGTTTTAGGTACCCATTTTTCAATGGGTCCTCTCATGTTAGTAACAAGGGTCTTGGGAACCCAAATAGACCAAGGAATGTAACAATCATAAGGCCTTACATAACTAGCATAAACATCACCATAACAATCACAATATAGTTCAAAGTTAGGATTGTTGATCCCTGCAAAACCATCATGATTAGTCTTGTTATTGGTAATGTTGCTAGTCTTCGATTGAACAGTCTTGTTCTTGTTCTTCTTCTTCTTGTTGTTTTTCTTGCTCTTTGTCTTGGGTATGTAACCAAGACCTTCTTTACTATTGTTTGTCCTTTGCCTGCTCAGTATCTCATCAATAACCCCTTTACCTTTGTGTTGAGAACTTCTTGCAAGATCTTCTTTTCCAAAGGATGAAGAGGAGGTACTTGGCACATCATACCGTTTCAATTGAGTTTGGAGCTGGTCATGAGACTCATTTAGAGTAGAAGGATCACTCTTCAATGCCTTGTGAGCACTTTCAAGATTATCAAACTTCTCCAAAAGTCTAGCATGAACAGCCCCAAAATCAATCTTTTCTTTCTTTAGTTTCTTTACCTTGGCAAGAGCATGATCACGTTCTTTAATGAGCTGAGCTACAGCTTCTTCTTGTGACTCCTCAAGGGATTCAAGTCTTTCTTCCAAAGAAACTCGAGCTTCCACTTCCTCTTCCAAGGCATTCTTCAAAGAAGCTATCTCCAAGGCATCTTCTCTTTCAATTCTGCCCTTTTCTTCAAGGAGATCTTTGGCTTGAGCAAGTTGACTCATAAGAGCATCAAAATGGAGTTTGTGCTCACCTTGTAGGTTAGTGAAAAAAGTATCCAAGGCAATAACTTCTTCTTTCATTACAATACTGTCATGATCATCCATATCCAAAATTATGTTAGTCTTAGGAAATGAAGAGCTAGAAGTTGATACCTCGGATTCTCTTGCCATTAGGCAAGTGGCGTTGTTGTTGATGGTGTTCTCATTCGGTGAGTCGAAGAGAGAGGAGGGAGTCGATGTGGTGGCTATAGCAGCCACTTCACGGGAACTATCATCATCCTCTTCATCTTCACTTGCGGAGGAGTATTCCTCTTGAGCTACAAGGACAATCTTGGGTTGCTTCTTGAAAGGGCCATTCTTCTTAATAAACAGCTTCTTCTTAGGAGCTTTAGATTTCTCTTTAAGAATGAGCCTGCCACCATTGTCTTCTCTATTTTGATAAGGACACTCGGCAACAAAGTGCATTCTATCTCCACAGTTGAAGCAAGTTCTCAATCTTGGGCCACTTTCTCTTCTTCCATTTGACGCGTTCTTGCGCTCAAGATCAGACTTGGCTTTGGCATGGTCCTTCCAAAAGTTCCTTGCATAGAATGCCATGTACTCACCATGAGCACGTTTGACCTCATCGGGGCAGTCCATGGATACCCCCTCAAAAACTCCTTCATCTTCCTCTTGCTCAACAACATTGGCTTTGAGAGCCACATTGACACCCTTTTGCATCCCAATGGCCCGAGCATGGGCATCTTCAGCATTCTTTGCCACCACTTTGAATGACGCCATTTCTTGCATGACTTCGTTGGATGTCATTTGATGATAGTTGTGTCTACCTTGCAGGCTCTTCAAATCCATTGGCTCGAAAGGCGTTAAGGCACTCACATATTTTCTTTTTATCCATGCATCATCAATGTGAGTGGCCCCATGCTTCCGAAATGTTGTTGCGATGCCCTTGAGTCTTCTATACATGTCCTCATGGTTTTCACCATCCAACATGTAGAATCCCTCAGCTTCATTACTAAGGGCATCATACATGTTTCTTCTCATGCTTTCATTTCCAACGAAAAGGTCCGTAAGAGCATCCCATGCCTCTTTAGCTGTGTTGAGATGTTCAATGTGTGGCATGTCCTTGGGACCCACACCCAGCTGTATCATGTGGAGAGCGGTGGCATTCAACTGGCTATCCACAACTTCCCTTCTCGTTAGATTGGTTTGATCTCCAATATGAAGACCTTCTTCAATAATCCTCCACAATTCAATAGAGGAGCTGCAAACATGAGATTTCATTAGGAATTGCCATTGGTTAAAAGAAGATGAAGTGAGCTTGGGTGGATCACCCCTATTGTTTATATGAGGATGAGGGATAGGTGGATCGGGGGAATATACGTGGCGAACCTCACTATATTCCTCCTCACCATTTCCCTTTTTGGAGGTGGAGCCATTTAGTTTTTCACCTTCCACATCATCATCCTTGGATCCGATGTTACCCTTTTCCTTAGATGATGGTGTGGGAGCCTCAGAGAAGGATGGAGATGGAGCTATGGATGATGTAAGGTGAGCAATCATTTGATTCATCTCCTCCATCTTGGCCTCAAAGGATTTCAACAAGGTTGTTTCCAACGACTTGAGATCATCCATTGTGACCTTATCCACAGACTCATTTCCATCATCCTTGGTACCCATACTACTCTTAGGCGGTTAAGCCCGAATTAAGAGCCGGGGCTCTGATACCAATTGAAATGGATCATATGGGCACCTAGAGGGGGGGGGGGGTGAATAGGTGCTAGGGTGGAATTTCCCCATATGCAAACCTATCTACTAGCGAGTAAAGAGCGAGTGGAAGAGGAACGAGTAAACCGAAGTGAAGCACAGGGAGACACAGGATTTGTTTGACCGTAGTTCCTTCCTTGTTAAGGGAAGTACGTCTGCGTTGGAGGGGTGGGCGGTACTAAGACCACCACGCCACAAAAGGGCTCACCCTGTTCTCTGATGGATCTCGCCACAACAGGCCTGATCCACCTTCCACTATAGGTACCCTTCGAGGCGGGCACCGGCGCCTTTACACAACTAGCGGGCAACAACTCGACAACAACTTGGAGGCTTCCGAAATGACAACAAGTTGCCACAAAAACAAACTTATCAAATACAATAAACAAGATCTAGGTTGGGGAAGAAGGGATATTTATACCCTCCTTCAGAAACCAGCCGTTGCAACCTTTGGGGGCCAGATTATCCGGCCCAAGTGAGGGCCGGATTATCCGGTCTGAGGAAACACCGACCCAGACTCGGAATATCCGGCAGATAATCCGCCCCCCTGATAGAGCGACGCGCCGAGCTTGCCCTTGATCAACTTCTGGGGGCTGGATTATCCGGCCCTATGCGAAGGCCGGATTATCCGGCCTGGGAAAGAAAAACCACCCCAGTTCGGATTTTCCGGTAGAAAATCCGACCAGATACCGAGCGACGCGCCTTGGCTCCTTTTGCTCGAAAACTGGGGGCCAGATTATCCGGCCCATGCGACACCCGGATTATCCGGCCTGGGGAGGAAAAACCGCCCCAGTTCGGATTTTCTGGGAGAAAATCCGACCGGGTACCGAGCGACGTGCCTTGGCTTCCTTGAGAGATGAGGTAGGCCAGATTATCCGGCCCTTGGTGGGGCGGATTATCCAGCCCCCCTCAAAACTTCCTGCACACTTAGCACACATGAAAAGTCTCCATAGTATTGTTGTCTAACACGCAAAACATAGGAAAACATGAAATGTTTTTTCACTCGCCTATAGCTTAACAGGTATATCGTGAGGCAAAGGGACTTGGACAAAAGTCACATTGAAGGTTCGTCTTCTAACTTTACGACACTTGGGAGTTGACACGTCTTGCTAGATGCCACTACCATCTATCGATTTGAGACCGAGTGTTCATGGGAGTGAGTTGGACTCAAATCCATGACGAGATAATTGGAGGAGTAGGTCATGTCGTGTCCAGGTGTACGTAAACCTACAGGGTCACACACTTAAGGATAAGGAGACCATGTGGATTTGATCCATGTGGAGATTGGGGTACAACCTAGATGTGCCTCAAGCGTTGAGCCCAGCTAGGGGTGTATATAAGTGGAGTGACAAGAGATAGTCCCTGACCTAGCCATCACCCTCTCCACTTCCATTTCGGGCTAGACAGGATCTAGCAATCCTCTGTCCGAAGCTCCTTCCTATACGTGTGGATACCGGTAGAGGTGTTCCATGTGCGGCGATGGAGGCGAAGGTGTTTGTGAGGATCTGGAGAAGGAGTTCGTGGGACCCAGAGGAGCTATCCGTGGAATCGTTCGGCACTGCTTTGTCATGCTACATCAAGTTCCGTATCTGCGCATCTAGCGGTAATCTCGTGGCCTATAACCAGAGCTAGATTTTGGGTGTACTGCGTAAGGAAAAAAGTTTTTTGTTTATCTCTGTGTGGCCCAACAACTTTGGGCCCATGCTAGATTTCAGATTTCCCCTAAAATCTCAAAGTCCATGTGCGTGGAAGTCCATATGTGATGTAGCCCAATTTTGTGGCAACTCAGATGTGAGTGAACAGGGAGCTAAAGTTTAGTCCCGCATGGAAAATTAGAGGAGAGTTGCACCACCTTATAAGGTGGAGTGTCCCACCACTTTGAAAGTGAGTGAGAAGAGAAGTGCTACACACGCGCTCCTCCTCCAACGATGCCACACTCGCTCATCATGTCATCTCACGTCACGCGTCGCAGGTTGTGGGAATCTCGCCAAGCCGAGCTTTATTTTGCTTCTTGGAAAAAATAGTGCGGTTTTGTCAAACGTGTCAACAGTTAGTGGGTTCGGCTTACTCCTGGATCATGGGTTATCTGTAACCGACCTGAACGTGCGTGATGTGGAATTGATCCACGCTGTGTCTTGTGTGGTATTTCTCGAGATGCTCTATATCAATGCTTGTATGGCCTCCACCACCTATAATACCAAAACCAATCTAGGGTTTTGCCATCCTCTCTGCTTGCACCGCCACTGTAGTCTACTCCATCCCACGCGTCGGAGTGCACTAGTGGACGGGAGAGCAGGTCTACGGAACCACTCGCCTTTGTGATCCTGTACAGGAGTGGATGAATAAGGTCTTTGGGAAGTGCTCCTGGCGACTGCTCAAGTTCATCATCATGATGCATCTTCCTAGGAAGATCTCCAAGTCCACGGGCAACTCGTATTTAACATCGTCTCCTTTGAGAAGCTGCTGCCATCGATGCACCAATAGTGAATTAATTGGAAACCAATCAGTATGTATACCATGATCTGATCTGTTGCTATACTATGTCTATTATTGTGTATATATTTCTACTATTCATGTTGATTAATACATCTAGTATGTTAGAGTTTCACGTGTTCGTAGCTAGTGTAGTCATGCTTTATATATTGGAATTAATCGTGGAAATTATGCCTAATAATCCAACACACAATTCATATAACTAACAAGTGGTGACAACAATGATCGGTGTAGAATGATAGAGAGATTAGCGGAACACGATGGATGCATTATTGAGCCTCATGTACGAGTATATTTAAGCGTACATGGGATCATCTTAGAGTACAAGTCAAGTTAGGATTGGGATCCGATCGTAACTATACTAAACGAATGTAATAATCATATATGTGTCAATAATCTAACATCCTTCGCGATCGTAGCAGTAGCGTCATGAATACATATGGCAATGGGTACCAAAACCCACTTACCCGATAGGTACCTGTGGGGTTTGGGAATACCCGTGGGGCTGCTTAGCGGTAAAAAACTAGACCCGTCAGGTCTAGCGGGGGCGGGTATGGAGGTGCCAAATCCATATCTGTAGACCCACATACCCGGTTGTGATATGTATTCCCACATGTCATTGACCTATTACCTAACCTACCCCTAACCCAACAAACACACACACTTACCCAACAACAAACACACACACAACTCCGGATGGCACAACTCATGCACGCGAGTCACGCATGCACACAACCCATGCCCGATGCCTCCACCTACCATTGAGACATTTCCCTCACTCGGTCGATCTTATCCCCTCCCCTCGTGCCTGCCGCCTCTAGTAAGCGCTCCCGTATCCTCTCCATCATCCTCTCCACATCCGTACTGCGGGTCTAGAGAAGATTTGGACCCGCGGGGAGGAGGGGCGAGTATGGGTATGGGGAGCTGATACGTCCAAAACATATCTACTTTCCCGAACACTTTTGCTATTGTTTCTCCTCTAAACTTGTGTGATTTGGATGCAACTAACATGGACTGATGTTGTTTTCAGCAGAATTGCCTTGGTGTCTAGTTTTTGTGTAGAAAATCAACTATGAGGAAAAATACCGGAAAATATGCCTAAAATCCTATTTCACCAGAAGACTCCCGGAGCCAGAATAAGAGACGGAGTGGGGCTGGGCCCATGCCACACCACCTGGCTGCGCGGGCTAGGCCTGGCCACGCCAGGGGGTGGTCTAGCCGCCCCAGACACCCCCTCGGTCTCCCTCTTCGCCTATAAGATGCCTTCTGACCTAAAAACTCGGGGGGGGGGGGGGGGGGGGGGGGGGGGGGGGGGTTCGACGTTTTTCCAGAAGGAGTTCCGCTCCGCCGCCACCACTAGATTCCATGAAACAACACCAGAAACTCCGTTCTGGCACCCTGCCGGGATGGGGAATTGGAGGAGATCATCGCCATCATCATCACCATCGCTTCTCCATCGACCATCCATGTTTCCCCCATCTATGTGTGAGTAATTCCCCGCTGTAGGATATGGGGATGGTAGGGATTGGATGAGATCGTTCATGTAATGGCATCGGATTGTTAGGGCATGCTGCCTAGTATCTATTATGAGTGGTTTTTGACTTTTTTGCGTATTGTTATGCTTAATTCTTGTCACTAGGGCCCAAGTGCCATGATTTCAGATTTGAACATGTTATTGATTCATTATGATATTATTGTTTTTGGTCTTACCTACAAGTTGTATACACACGTTGTTGTCTGGAACCAATGGTCCCGAAGTGAAAGAAATCGGGATAACCGGAGGGAATGGCTTTGATGTGAGGATCACATGTGTTCATGGAGTGTTAATGCTTTGCTCCGGTGCTCTATTAAAAGGAGCACCTTAATTGACAGTAGTTCCCTTGAGGCCTTGATGACCCACAAATATAGGGGGTGTATCACAGTATTTTTGAGGGAAGTGAAACCCAATTTATTGATTCGACACAAGGGGAGCCAAAGAATATTTATAAGCCTTAAGAATTGAGTTGTCAATTCAGCTGCACCTGGAAACAATCTTGCTCATAGCAGTTTATCAGTAGCAACAGTTTTGTAATAGGAAAAGTAAAGTAACAGCAATAGTAAAGCAAAGACAGTAGTAACAAAAGCAGTAAACAGTGGGATTCGAGTGCGGTAGGCATAATAAAGAGTATGCAACTGAGTCTACTTAATAGTCATTGCAAGCTATGAAGAGATTCCAACTCAAGAATAATAAGTAGCATGGAGCACAAACATAAGAAACATTACAATGCTCATAAAAAGGTATGATAGAGTGGTATCTCGCTTGCCTTTGATTATGAATGCCAAGGCACCTCTAAAGTTCAAGTGATGACTAGAAGTAAAGATATCAAGGATACAAGCACAACAGTCATAACACAAATAATCAAGTAATGGAACAAACACAAAGAATGACAATTATGCTCTCAAGAAGGTGCTCAAAGAATATGTGGAGACTCAACAAGTAGAAGAAAGAAAGTTTTGAATAATTTTAAAAGGCTTCCAAATGCTGAAAGTATGGTACTCGTTAGCTTTGAGCTCTCATTACCCCTATCATAAGCATCTTTAATGTGGTTAAGGTGAAAGTGAGGTCCAATCTGAGTTATATGCTTGACAGACTATAAAATGAAAATCCCAAGTCCCTTGAGTACGAGGGCCGCTCCTCATGCTACTCAACTTTAGTTACCGGTAAGTTCTTGTCATCGTAAGTATGTGCGTATCATTGAGAACCGCCAACGGGGTACCCCTTGCCCGATGATACGGAAGAATCCCCATATCAAAATGACAAGGCAAGCAGACAATGAGTATCTTAGCAATATTCTTATTTACCATGGGAAATTGGTGCTTTTTTCTCTCTTTCCTCTTTTCATAAAACACCTTTTTTTCCTTTTTCTCAATAGCTATCTCTCTCTTTTTTTATAAGAAGAATGCTTCATAGATATCATTATGGTTACGCTGCAGGTTTCCACCATGTCAGCATGGATTAGACCAGCGGCCTAGGCATTTCTCTAACACACATACATAACTCCATGGACTTACAAGCTCCCCTTTTATTTCACACCGACGACATCTGCAAACAAAAGAGCAAGGTATCAACTGGGTATATATTTACAAGTGTTGAAAGCGTTCCCCGTGACATCATGGTTCTGCTAATCCCCAGCCTATAATTTGCAAGCATATAACTTTCATGGAGAGTTCACAATGGTTCAGGTTTATTAAGTGCAGGAAATAAAGTGTGCCATCAAGTTTGTGAGAGCTTTACTAACTAATTTTCCCATAGCAAGCAAACATTTTATTCGGAAGGAAACAAGGCATATTGAATATGCACGGGAGCATCAAATGATGCTAATAGGTAGGTATGGTGGACACTTTGGAAAAATTTGGTTTAGGGAGTTGGAAATATGAGTAAAACAATTAGTAGAAGTGAAGGCTAGCAATAGTAAGGGAGCGACAAACGAGAGAGCAATAGCTGTCATTATCATGCTTGCAACAAAACAGGACTACTCATGGCATGAAAGTGATTCAAGATCCTCAAGGCAAAATAATTCATCGAGGCTTAACTGTCTATTACAGTCATGTGCATGCGTGAGCATGTGCCAAGTCAATCAAATGAAAACATTCAGAGGAGGATACCACGGTGTCATACCAATTTATGAATAGAGTAATGCAAGCAAACATTCATAAGACATGCTACAAACTATTAGCGAGCTGGAGCTAATCATAAGAAAGAAAGAACTACTAAGCATCCAAAGATAACATACACCCTACTTGAATGGGCTAAGCAAGCTCACAATGATGAGTATATGTACAAAAATGAAGACAAATAGAGTTCGTTACCAGCCTCTTACCATGCCTCAAGTTGTCATTGATCCTAATTATTGCTCTTGATTGTGTAACTAGAATAGAAATATGAAACCAATATCCACTGAGGACTGCCGAACCCTGTAGCAAACTCGCAAAAACCAAAGAAGAACGACAAATATTTTTGGTGTTTTCTATTTTTAAACAAGAACCAAAAGGGAAAAATAAACAAAGAAAAATCTTTTTGGGTTTTTCGAATAGTTCAAACAAAGCAAAAAGGGAAAATCAAACCAAGGCAAAAATAAGAAGCAAACCAAAGAGAAACAACAGAAATATTTTTGGTCTTTTTGTGTTTTTAGAAAGCAAAAACAAAGAAGAACGAAAACTAAAAAGAGAACGAAAACATGAATATACAAAGTACCGACGCAACATGATATGGAGATGAGTGCGGTGTCGGCGTACCTCCCCCAAGCTTAGGCTTTTGGCCTAAGTGGGTATCAATCCCAAGCTGGCCAGGATGAAGTGTCACCCTGGTACGACAAAGAGGTCCCCTCATCCTGGTGCGAGCTCGAGTACGTCCCTCCGTAATGTGCGGAGTAATCATAGGAGGGCACATCCTCCTGGTGCTGCTCGTGGAAACCCAGCAAGAGAAGCTGCTCGTCCACCTCCTCCTTGGAGCGCGACCATGGTCTCCTGTGAACACTAAACAAAGCAGGCTGTGGCAATAGGATCTCCCTTTCATCCCCGTCAGTGAAAAGCATCCTATATACTAGATTGTTCAAATCAGAGGTAGCAGTGACAAAGTGATGAGTTTTCCTGGCAACAAGGTCAAGCCTCTGTGGTGCCAGCATAGCATCATAGGGATCCACTGAAAGACCTAATGCATTGACTATGCGCGATGCAATGATGCCCCCATAGATAGGCCCCCTAGCAGCTAGGCGGTGAGAAATAAGCGAGCCAAGATTGTACCGAGTATCATTGTTAAGTGCAACAACAAGGAATGCTAAATGATAGTTTGAGATATTACTAGTGTTCTCCCTACCCAATACACTAGTGGCAAGATAATATGCAAAGTATCTAAGAGCAGGGAGTTGGATATTTCTTATCTTTCCACGCTGCGCCACGCGGTCATCATTATTGGTCACCCCTCGGTAAAGCTCCAACAAATCAGCGGGTCTCCCTTGAATTTTCTTCACGGTCCCTGTCATACGCGCACCTACAATACTGCAAAATCTCTCCAAAGGCATGGTGAAGGGTAGATCATAGATTTTAAAAGAGACAGTAGACTGATAGGGTGTGTTAGTAAACGTGAAGCTCTCAACAAAAGTTTTGGTGAGCATAGCGTATTGTGCACTCTCATCTTGCATATATGAGGTCAAACCAACCCTCTCAATCAGTAGCAAGAAATCATCAAGAATACCTGCAGCTTGCAAGAAAGTAAAACAAGGAAAAGAGGATGGGTGAGCATCCCCATCATCCCTTTCACTGCCAATACGGGTTGCAATGAGGTCTTCATTGTATGATGGCCTAGCTTGAGAGGCTGTTCTTGAGGGCCTCGACCTCCTAGGTGCATCACTCTCAAATATCTCTCCAAAAGTATGGTTGTTCATGCTTGGTATTCTCAAATTTAAACACCTATTAAACAAGTGATTGCAAAGTAAATATAATGAAGGATTCTACTCATAGGGACTTGCAAGAGGCCTAAACATGCATCAAAACTATATATCTAAGCATCAAACAAGATTACAAGCTCTCATAACCAGCCACCTACAGTAGCAAAATACTCAACATATAATCCACTAAACACAAATCTACTTGGACAAGGGGAGGAGTCACATACTAGGGAACAAATGCTCCAAATTTCAGCAAGAAAGATGAGCTGAGCGAGGAGATCGAAAAAATCGAGAGCAAGCACAACAAGAACGCGATTTTGAGCTATGAACTGGAGCTTACTCGGGAGAGAGAAGAAAGTGGCAGGTGAGAGAGTTAGTGGGGGGCCAGGGGTAGCCCACACCAGGGCATGGTGCCACCCAAGGCTGGCCGCGCCACCATGTGGTGTGCCTGCCTGGTGGGCCCCCCTGGTACCTCCCAGGTACTCCTCTGCCCCTTTGTTCACGTAAAAATTTAATATGAATTTTCTGGAATTTTCCGAGACACTTTATTTTTGGGCATTTTTCAGAAATAGAAGAATGGTTTTTCTGACAGACAATTTTTTTTTGGAAACATGATGCAAAGACAAAACAAGGTTAGAACTACAGAAGTTCTAACATGCAAGCAACTAACAACACAAAGAAAATTAAACGAAAGCAAAAACTAAAAAGCAAAAGATAGAAATAAACGGAGATAATCATAATGAAAACATTGTTTTGTTCAATGGAATCCTTTTGTTAGCAAGGTTGATCAAGTCTTGCTACCAAAACAATTGCATATGATACAAAACTTTGTACTCCACTAGTGATTATGTTACCTTAACCTTGATAGCAATGGTCCCAATCATAATAGTTCCAAATTTTTCTCTTGGTATGGGACAATATATTTCTCCAACTTGAATGCCTTCAACATCTTCAATTGAATTCAAACCATATGTCCTTTCAATCTTCTTGGGGAAATATATAGTATGTTCCTTGTCATTAACATTGAAGGTCACCTTTCCTTGATTACAATTAATAATAGCTCCTGCAGTATTAAGAAAAGGTATCCCAAGAATAATAGACATATTATCATCTTCAGGCATTTCAAGCACAACAAAATCAGGTAATATCAAGCAATTGTGAGCCTCCTGAACAGGTACATCCTCACATATCCCCATAGGAATGGTGGTAGATTTATCAGCCATTTGCAAAGATATATCAGTTGGTATTAATTTTTCAAGTTGAAGCCTCTTATAGAGAGAGAAAGGCATAACACTAACTCCAGCTCCCAAATCACACAAAGCAGTTCTAACATAACTGTTCTTAATAGAGCAAGGGATAGTTGGAATCCCTGGGTCTCCAAGTTTCTTAGGAACCTTACCATTGAAGGAATAATTAGCAAGCAAAGTAGAAATTTCTTCATTAGGGATCTTCCTTTTATTCGAGACAATGTCCTTCATATACTTTGAGTAAGGAGGCAATTTAATAGCATCAGTCAAAGCAATTTGCAAGAATAAAGGCTTCATCCACTCACAAAACTTATTATAGTGTTCATCTTCCTTTGACTTGTGTTTCTTATCAGGGAAAGGCATAGGTTTTTGGACCCAAGGTTCTCTTTCACTACCATGTTTCTTAGCAATAAAATCTTCTTTGGTGTATTTAGTATTCTTAGTGTGGTTTTCAGGTTCTTCTTCAACTTTTTCTTCATTAGGAACAACATTTTCTTCATTACCACTTTCAGTTTCAGCATCAGAGATAGATATACTATTAGGATCTATAGCAGGTTCAGAGGGTTCTACAACAATTTTATGTTTCTTTTTCCTTTTCTTACGAGTAGAACCACTATTTTCAGCTTGTTGAGAATCCTTCTTAATTCTTTTGGGATGCCCCTCAGGATATAGAGGATCCTGGGTAACATCACCACTTCTAGTTCTAATTTCATAAGCATGTTTTTCTTTAGCAGCCTTAACTAGCAAGTCGTTTTGCACTTTAACGAGTTGATCTATTTGAGTTTGAACCATTTGAAAGTGTTTAACAATCATTTTAACATCATTAGAGGTTCTTTCCACAATATCTTTCAACTCAACAATAGCTCTAGTGTTTTCCATTAGATGATTTTGCACCCTTTTATTAAAGTTATCTTGCTTAACAATAAAGATATCAAATTCTTCTAAGCATTGATCAGGAGGTTTAGAGTAAGGGATATCACCTTCATCAAAGTATTGGATAGAGTGTACCTCAATAGTGGGTGAGTAGGGAATAGGCTTACATAATTCTTCTATAGATGGTAAATTCTTGACATCTACAGATTTGATTCCCTTCTCCTTAAGATATTTCTTAGCTTCCTTCATCACTTCATCATTTAATTCAATAACTCCCCTCTTATTTGATGTTGGAATAGGCATGGAAATAGATGGTTCAGGTACAATTACTTCAGGTATAGCTTGTTTAGGAGGAGTCCAATCTTCATAATTCTTGCTTATTTTAGCCATTAATTCCTCAGCTTCCTTAGGAGTCCTATTCCTGAAAACACAATCAGTACAACTATCTAGGTATGTCCTAGATTCCTCGGTTAGTCCATTATAAAATATATCAAGAATCTCATTCTTAGGTAATGGACTTCCATCCTGTGCATGAATCAAAGCACAAAACCTTTCCCAAGATTCGGGCAATACCTCTTTTTCGCCCTGTTTAAAATCAAAAAGTTCCTGCAAAATAGCATGTCTAGCACTAGGAGGAAAATATTTCTGCAGGGAAGTACTAATCAAGCACTCAGGGCTATCAATAGATCTAGGAGGTAAATTACTAAACCAAGTTTTAGCTTCTCCTTTCAGTGAAAAGGGAAAAATCTTAGCAACAAAGTAAGTACGCATCTTAATATCATCAGAAAACAAGCCACTCATGGTACAAAGTTCATTCATATGTGCTACAATAGCTATGTAAGATAGATCGAGAGAGAAATCATAATCTTCATCTATGATGTTTATGGGAGAAGCAGCAAACTTAGCATCAAGAGATAATTTGGGTCTAATAGTACGCCTCTCAAGGAGACTCTTAGCAGCGCTCCTATCATGGGTGTTCTTACATTCTTTAATAAACTCATCGGTCATCTCAACATAACCATCTTCAATATCATAACTCTCACTAGACTCAGGTGAGCTAACAGGTGTGGTAGTGTCTTCATTAGGAGTTTCGGTATTTCCAGCTATAGTTCTAGCAATCGTAGCATCTAGGAAAGGACCTAATGAACCACTTTTATCAAGCACAGTAGAAGCAGCATTATAAGCATCAGAAGTTTCAGATTCAGCAGTAGTAGCAATGTGTGTAGCATGTGTATGTGGTGGTGTAAGGAACTTACTCATAACAGACGGTGAATCAAGAGCAACAGAGGTGTTTAGAACCGTACCTCTTCTTGTAGTGGATGGTAAAATAGGAACCTTGCCATCACGAGACTTACCCATGATGGATGGATAGCAGCGAGCAATAGACAATCCAAGTGAACTTGATAAATAAAGCTATGCTCCCCGGCAACAGCACCAGAAAATAGTCTTCATGACCCACAAGTATAGGGGGTGTATCGCAGTATTTTCGAGGGAAGTGAAACCCAATTTATTGATTCGACACAAGGGGAGCCAAAGAATATTATAAGCCTTAACAACTGAGTTGTCAATTCAGCTGCACCTGGAAACAATCTTGCTCATAGCAATTTATCAGTAGCAATAGTTTTGTAATAGGAAAAGTAAAGTAACAGCAGTAGTAAAGCAAAGACAGTAGTAACGAAAGCAGTAAACAGTGGGATTCGAGTGCGGTAGGCATAGGGATGGATGGACGGGCGTTGCATGGACAAGACAATTCAAATAGCAATCAGAACATAGGGTAATTGCAGATAAATAAGATAAAGCATCCAAGTACTAGACAATCCTAGGTATGTGTTCCATAAATAGTCATACGTGCACGCAATGAGAACTTGCACAACATCTTTTGTCCTGCTAGCCCGTTTGCAGCGGGGCCTCTAGGGAACTACTGGCAGTTAAGGTGCTCCTTTTAATAGAGAACCGGAGCAAAGCTTTAACACTCTGTGAACACATGTGATCCTCACATCAAAGCCATTCCCTTCCGGTTATCCTGATTTCTGTCACTTCGGGGCCATAGGTTCCGGACAACAACGTGTGTATACAACTTGTAGACAACACCCAAAACAATACTATCATAATGAATCAATAACATGTTCAGATCTGAAATCATGGCACTCGGGCCCTAGTGACAAGCATTAAGCACAACAAGTCGCAACAAAGTCATAAAGCACTAATAAAAGATACTAGGCACCATGCCCTAACAATCTGATGCCATTACATGAACGATCTCATCCAATCCCTACCATCCCCATAGCCTACAGCGGGGGATTACTCACTCATAGATGGGGGAAACATGGATGGTCGATGGAGAAGCGATGGTGATGATCTCCTCCAATTCCCCGTCCCGGCATGGTGCCAGAACAGAGTTTCTGCTGCTGTTTCGTGGAATCTGGTGGTAGCGGCGGAGCGGAACTCCTTCTGGAAAAACGTCGAACCCCCCGAAGTTTTTAGGTCAGAAGGCTCCTTATAGGCGAAGAGAGAGGCCGAGGGGGTGCCTGGGGGGCCCACACCACCCCCTGGCGCGGCCTGGCTTGGCCCACGCCACCAGGTGGGGTGGCCACCCCCTGGCTCTTCTCCATCTCGTATTCTGGCTCATGGAGTCTTCGGGTGAAATAGGATTTTTGGCATATTTTCCGGGATTTTTCCTGATAGTTGATTTTCTGCACAAAAAGTAGACACCAAGGCAATTCTGCTGAAAACAGCGTTAGTCTGCATTAGTTGTATCCAAATCACACAAGTATAGAGGAGAAACAATAGCAAAAGTGTTCGGGAAAGTAGATACGTTTTGGACGTATCAGGTCTCGCTGCAAACGGGCTGGCAGGACAAAAGATGTTGTGTAAGTTCTCATTGCGAGCACGTATGACTATTTATGGAACACATGCCTAGGATTATCTAGTACTTGGATGCTTTATCTTATTTATCTACAATTGCCCTATGTTCTGATTGCTATGTGAATTGTGTTGTCCATGCAACGCCCATCCATCCATCCCTATACCTACCGCACTCGAATACTACTGTTTACTGCTATTGTTACTACCGTCTTACTTTACTACCGTCTTACTTTACTACTGCTGTTACTTTACTATTGCTATGACAAAACTGTTGCTACTGATAAACTGATGTGAGCAAGATTGTTTCCAGGTGCAGCTGAATTGACAACTCAGTTGTTAAGGCTTATAAATATTCTTTGGCTCCCCTTGTGTCGAATCAATAAATTGGGTTTCACTTCCCTTGAAAATACTGCGATACACCCCCTATACTTGTGGGTCATCAAGACTATTTTCTGGCGCCGTTGCCGGGGAGCATAGATTTATTCATCTAGTTCACTTGGATTCATTATTGTTCGCTGCCATCCATCCATCATGGGTAAGTCTCGTGATGGCAAAGTTCCTATTTTACCATCCACTACAAGAAGAGGTGTGGTTCTGAACACCTTTGTTACTCTTGATTCACCATCTGTTATGAGTAAGCTCGTTACACCACCACATACACATGCTACACACACTACTACTACTGCCGAATCTGAAACTTCTGATACTTATGATGCTGTGATACATTGCAAATGTATCTATAATTTTTGATGTTCCATGCTTGGTTTTATCCACTTTCTTGTGTTTTGTTCCAACTTTGGAGTACTTTTATTATGATTTCTTGGACTAACCTATTAACAAGAGCCATAGTGCTAGCTGCCTGTTTTCTGTTGTTTTTGGTTCTAGAAAAGTCAGAAAATGAATATTCTCAGAATTGGACGGGACAAAAGCCAAAGTGCCTATTTTTCCGGAAGGGATCAAGTACCAGAATACGAGACGGAGAAGGGCTGGAGGCTGGCCACACCACCTGGCCGCGCGGCCAGGCCAGGCCCGCGCCAGGGGGTGGTCTGGCCGACCCTAGCACCCCCTCGGCCTCTCCTTCCGCCTATAATTTGCCCTCGGGATGAAAACCCTAAGTACCCGATCAAAAATCCACGTAAGACTCTATAGCCGCCATCGTGTCTGTCCCTAGATCGGGGGGGGGGTCTGAAGCTCTTCCCGGCACCCTGCCGGAGAGGGGAATTCACCCCGGAGGCATTCTTCATCACCATGCAAGCCTCCGGTGTGATGCGTGAGTAGTTCATCCTTGGACTACGGATCCATGTAGTAGCTAGATGGCTGGTTTCTCCTCCTTTGAGCTTTCATGTTTAGATCTTGTGAGCTCCGTTCATGATCAAGATCATCTATTTGTAATTCATACATGTTGTGTTTGCGGGGATCCGATGGATATTGAGATGCTATTTCAGATTGATTATTGATTCTATCATGTCTTTGTTATTTGAGATCTTGCATCCTTTCCGTTGTTAGTAGCTATCTTGGCCAAGTAGATGCTAGCAACTCCAAGAGTTAGTATTTATGCTCGATAGTGGGTTCATGCCTCTGGTAATCTGGGGAAGTGACAGAAATCTCTAAGGTACTAGATGTGATGTTGCTACTAGGGAGAAAACAACAATCCTTTGTTCATAGAACAATCGTATTGTTTACTTTACACGAAGTTCGTAAAGCAATAATCTGTTGCTTGCAACTTAATACTGGAGGGGGTTCGGATGATAACCTGAAGGTGGATTATTAGTCATAGATGCAAATGGATGGCGGTCTATGTATTATGTTGTAATGCCCAATCAAGTCTCAAAGGAGTCAAGATGATTAGTATATGCATGTATTGCTTTCTCGGTGTTTGTCAATTGCCCCACTGTAATTTGTTCACCTAGCATGTTATCTATCCAAGGAGAGCCACCTCTAGTGAACTATGGATCCAGGTCCTTGTCTTTTACATACAATCTACAACTGTTTACTGCTTTGTGTTTTCTTTCTACAAACTTTTACTTCTTTCCATTCGATACATTTAATCCTTTGTTTTCCGCAAAACACGGTGAGATTGACAACCTCATCGCAAGTTGGGGACAAAGTTCTGTGGTTGTGTTGTGCAGGTCTCCACGTTGCTACTAGCACCGGTAGTGCGCCCTGCCAAATCTCAGCTAGTAACACCTTTGAGGTGTTTCCTTGCTCCTACTGGTTCGATTAAACCTTGGTTTCATAACTGAGGGAAATTTGCTGCTGTGCTCATCATACCTTCCTCTTGGGGTTCCCAACGAGCTCTACATCAACACCGCCATCAAGCATTTTTCTGGGCGCCGTGCATTGAGCCATCATGCTGCTTCTACTGTGCTTGATAAGAGTAGTTCATTAGGTCCTTTCCTAGATGCTACGATTTCTAGAACTATAGCTGGAAATACTAAAACTCCTAATGAAGACACTACTACACCTGTTAGTTCAGCTGAGTCTAGTGAGAGCTATGATATTGAAGACGGTTATGTTGAGATGACCGATGAATTTATTAAAGAATGTAAAAACACCCATGATAGGAGTGCTTCTAAGAGTGTCCTTGAGAGGCGTACTATTAGACCTAAATTGTCTCCTATTGCTAAGTTTGCTGCATCTCCCATAAACATTAAAGATAAAGATTATGATTTCTCTCTTGATCTATCTTACATAGCTATTGTTGAGAAAGAACCTTTTTGTGGGACTAAGAATGAAAGTGCAGTAGCACATATGACTGAGCTTTCTACCATGAGTGGATTGTTTTCTGATGATATTAAGATGCGTACTTACTTTGTTGCTAAGATTTTCACATTTTCACTGAAAGGGGAAGCTAAAGCTTGGTTTAGTAATTTACCTCCTGGATCTATTGATAGCCCTGATTGCTTGATTAGTACTTTCCTGCAGAAATATTTTCCTCCTAGTGCTAGACATGCTATTTTGCAGGAACTTTTTGATTTTAAATAGGGAGAAAAAGAGATATTGCCTAAATCTTGGGCAAGGTTTTGTGCTTTGATTCATGCACAGGCTGGAAGTCCATTACCTAAGAATGAGCTTCTTGATATATTTTATAATGGACTAACTGAAGAATCTAGGACATACCTAGATAGTTGTGTTGATTGTGTTTTCAGGAATAGGACTCCGAAGGAAGCTGGGGATTTAATGGCTAAAATAAGCAACAAATACGAAGATTGGACTCCTCCAGAACCAGCTATACCTGAAGTAATTATACCTGAACCAGCTATATCTGAAGTAATTATATCTAAGAAGAGGGGAGTTATTGAATTGAATGATGAAGTGATGAAGGAAGCTAAGAAATGTCTTAAGGAGAAGGGAATTAAAGTTGCAGATGTCAAGAATTTACCTCCTATAGAAGAATTATGTAAGCCTATCCCCCATTCATCCACTATTGAGGTACACTCTCTCCAACAATTTGATGAAGGTGATATTCCTTACTCTAAACCTCCTGATCAATGCTTAGAAGAATTCAACATCTTTATTGTTAAACAAGATAATTTTAATAAAAGGGTGCAAAATCATCTAATGGAAAACACTAGAGCTATTGTTGAGTTAAAAGATATTGTGGAAAGAACCTCTAATGATGTTAAAATGATTGTTAAACATTTTCAAATGGTTCAAACTCAAATAGATCAACTTATTAAGGTACAAAAAGACTTGCTAGTTAATGCTGCTAAAGAAAAACATGCTTATGAAATTAGAACTAGAAGTGGTGCTGCTACCCAGGATCCTCTATATCCTGAGGGGCATCCCAAAAGAATTGAGCAGGATTGTCAACAAGCTGAAAATAGTGGTACTACTCGTAAGAAAAGAAAAAAGAAACATAAAACTATTATAGAACCCTCTGAACCTGCTAAAGATCCTAATAGTACATTTGTCTCTGATGCTGAAACTGAAAGTGGTAATGAATAAAATGATGTTCCTGATAAAGAAAAAGTTGAAGAAGAACCTGAAAAGCACACTAAGAATACTAAATACACTAAAGAAGATTTTGTTGCTAAGAAACATGGTAGTGAAAGAGAGCCTTGGGTCCAAAAACATATGCCTTTCCCTGATAAGAAACACAAGTCAAAGGAAGATGAACACTATAATAAGTTTTGTGAGTGGATGAAACCTTTATTCCTGCAAATTCCTTTGACTGATGCTATTAAATTGCCTCCTTACTCAAACTATGTGAAATATATTGTCTCGAATAAAAGGAAGATCCCTAATGAAGAAATCTCTACTTTGTTTGCTAATTATTCCTTTAATGGTAAGGTTCCAAAGAAACTTGGAGACCCAGGGATTCCAACTATTCCTTACTCTATTAAGAATAGTTATGTTAGAACTGCTTTGTGTGATTTGGGAGCAGGAGTTAGTGTTATGCCTTTTTCTCTCTACAAGAGACTTCAACTCAAAAAACTAATACCAACTGATATATCTTTGCAAATGGCTGATAAATCTACCACTATTCCTGTTGGTATATGTGAGGATGTACCTGTTCAAGTGGATCATAATTTCTTGATATTAACTGATTTTGTTGTGCTTGAAATGCCTGAAGATGATAATATGTCTATTATTCTTGGGTGACCTTTTCTTAATACTGCAGGAGCTGTTATTAATTGTAATCAAGGATAGGTGACCTTCAACGTTAATGACAAGGAACATACTGTCTATTTCGCCAAGAAGATTGATAGGACTTATGGTTTGAATTCAATTGAACATGTTTAGGGCATTTAAGTTGGAGAAATATATTGTCCCATACCAAGAGAAAATTTTCAAACTATTATGATTGGGACCATTACTATCAAGGTTGAGGTAACATAATCATTAGTGGAATACAAAGTTTTGTTTCATATAAAATTTTTTTGGTAACAAGACCTGATCAACCTTGTTAACAAACGGATTTCATTGAACAGAACAATGTTTTCACCATGATTATCTCCACTTACTTCTATTCTATCTATTTTAGTTTTTGTTTTCGTTTAGTTTTCTTGTCTATTGTTAGTTGCTTGCATATTAGAGTGTCTTAGAACTTCTGTAGTTCTAGCCTTGTTTTGTCATTGCATCATTCCAAAAAAATCTTTCTGTCAGAAATTCATTCATTTATACCTGAAAATGCCCAAAAATAAAGTGTCTCGAAAATTCCAGAAAATTCATATTAAATTTTTACGTGAAAAAGGGGCAGAGGAGTGCCTGGAAGGTACCAGGGGGCCACTAGGCAGGCACACCACCTGGTGGAGCGGCCAGCCCTGGGGCGCGCCTGCCTATGGTGTGGGCCACCCCTGGCCCTCCACTCACTCTCTCACTTGCCACTTTCTTCTCTCTCCCGAGTAGACACGAGTTCATTGCTCAAAAATCGCGTTCTTGCTGTGCTTGCCCTCGATTTTTTGATCTCCTTGCTCAGCCCATCTTTGCTGCTGAAATTTGGAGCATTTGTTGTCCGGTATGTGACTCCTTTGCTTGTCCAAGTAGATTTCTGTTTAGTGGTTTATATCTTGAGTATTTTGCTGCTATAGGTGACAGGTTATGAGAGATTGTAAGCTTGTTTGATGCTTAGAGATATAGTTTTGATGCATGTTTAGGCCTCTTACAAGTCCCTATGAGTAGTGCCCTTCATTATATTCACTTTGCAATCACTTGTTTAATAGATGTTTAAATTTCAGAATATCGAACATGACCAACCGTACCTTTGGAGAAATATTTGAGAGGGAGATCCCTTTGCTGCAATCTACTTTGTTTAGTGTTCACAGGAAACCGTGGTCGCGCTCCAAGGAGGAGGTGGATGAGTAGCTCCGCTTGCTGGGTTCCACGGGCAGCACCAGGAGCATGTGCCCTCCTACGATTACTCTGCGCACTACGGAGGGACGTACTCGAGCTCGCACCAGGACGTGGGTACCTCCTCATCGTACCACGGAGACACTTCATCTTGGCCAGCTTGGGATTGATACCCACTTAGGCCAAAAGCCTAAGCTTGGGGGGAGGTACGCCGACATCGCACTCATCTCCATATCATTTTGCGTCGGTACTTTGTATATTCATGTTTCGTTCTCTTTTTAGTTTTTGTTCTTTCTTTGTTTTTGCTTTCTAAAAACACAAAAAGACCAAAAATATTTTTGTTGTTTCTCTTTGGTTTGCTTCTTTCTTTTTGCCTTGGTTTGCTTTTTTCCTTTTTGCTTTGTTTGAACTATTCGAAAAACCCAAAAAGATTTTGCTTTGCTTGTTCTTCCCTTTTTTGGTTCTTGTTTTAAAAATCAAAAACACCAAAAATATTTGTTGTTCTTCTTTGGTTTTGTGAGTTTTGTTGTAGGGTTCAGCAGTCCTCAGTGGGATTTGGTTTCATACTATTATTATTCAACCCACACAAGTGAAGGGCAATAATGAGGATTAATGACAACTTGAGGTGTGGTAAGAGGCTGGTAACGAACTCTATTTGTTTTCATTTTTGTACATATACTCATCATTGTGGGCATGCTTAGTCTGTTCGTTTAGGATGTATGTTATTCATGGATGCTTAGTAGTTCTTGCTTTCTCATGATTAGTTCCAACCTGCTAATAGTTTGTAGCATGTCATATGAATGTTTGCTTGCATTACTCTATTCATAACTTGGTATGACACCGTGGTATCCTCCTCTGAATGTTTCACTAGAATTGACTTGGCACGTGCTCATGCATGCATATGACGGAAATAATCAGTTAAGCGTCGATGAACTATTTTGCCTTGAGGGTCTTGAATCACTTTCATGCCATGATTGGTCCTATTTTGTTGCAAGCATGATTATGATAGCTATTGCTCTCTCGTTTGTCGCTCCCTTACTATTGCTAGCCTTCACTTACACTGAGTATGTTTTACTCGTGTTTCCAATTCCCTAAACCCAAATATTGCCAAAAGTGTCCACCATATCTACCTATTAGCATCATTTGCTATTTTCGTGCATATTCAATATGCCTTGTTTTTCTTCCGCATAAAATGTTTGCTTGTTATGATAAAGTTAGTTAGTAAAGCTCTCACGAACTTGATGGCACACTTTATTTCTTGCACTTAATAAACCTGAACCATTGTGACTGTCCATGAAAGTTATATGCTTGCAAATTATAGGCCGGGGATTAGCAGAACTGTGCTGTCACGGGGAACACTTTCAACACCTGTAAATATATACCCAGTTGATACCATGCTCTTTTGTTTGCGGATGTCGTCGGTGTGAAATAAAAGGGGAGCTTGTAAGTCCATGGAGTTATGTATGTGTGTTAGAGAAACACCTGGGCCGCCGGTCTAATCCATGCTGTCATGGTGGAAACCTGCAGCGTAACCATAATAAGTATCTATGAAGCATTCTTCTTATATAAAAAAGAGAGAGATAGCTATTGAGAAAAAGAAAAAAAGAGATTTGAGAAAAGAGGAAAGAGAGAAAAAAGCACCATTTTCCCATGGTAAATAAGAAGATTGCTGAGATACTCATTGTCTGCTTGCCTTGTCATTTTGATATGGGGATTCTTCCGTATCATCGAGCAAGGGGTACCTCGTTGGCGGTTCTCTATGATACGCACATATTTACGATGACAAGAACTTGCCGGTAACTAAAGTTGAGTAGCATGAGGAGCGACCCTCGTACTCAAGGGACATGGGATTTCCAGTTTATAGTCTGTCAAGCATATAACTCAGATTGGACCTCACTTTCACCTTAACCAAATTAAAGATGCTTATGATAGGGGCAATGAGAGCTCAAAGCTAATGAGTACCATACTTTCAGCATTTGGAAGCCTTTCAAACTATTCAAAACCTTTCTCATTTCCTTGTTGAGTCTCCACTTATTCTATGAGCACCTTCTTGAGAGCATAGTTGTCATTCTTAGTGTAATGTGCGTGTCTCAAAACTTGATTATTTGTGTTATGACTTTGATGCTTGTATCTTTGATATCTTTACTTCTAGTCATCACCTGGACTTCAGAGGTGCCTTGGCATTCACAATAAAAAGGCAAGCGAGATACCACTCCATCATACCTTGTTATGAGCATTGTAATGTTGCTTATGGTTATGCTTCATGCTACTTATTATTTTTGAGTTGGAATCTATTCATAGCTTGCAGTGCCTAATAAGTAAACTTAGTTGCATACTCCTTATTATGAATTGTCTAAGCAGTTGATCACATGCTGAGAATATGTACATCATATGAAGCAAATATGTTCGTGAAAGTTTCTTTTATCGCACTCAGTTTTCAACGGAATTACTTGAGGACAAGCAATAAGCTAAGCTTGGGGGGAGTTGATACATCCAAAACGTATCTACTTTCCTAAACACTTTTGCTATTGTTTCTCCTCTAAACTTTTGTGATTTGGATGCAACTAACACGGACTGACGCTGTTTTCAGTAGAATTGCCTTGGTGTCTTGTTTTTGTGCAGAAAATTAACTATCAGGAAAAATCCTAGAAAACATGCCAAAAATCCTATTTCACCAGAAGACTCTCAGAGCCAGAATACGAGACGGAGTGGGGATGGGCCCAGGCCACACCACCTGGCCGCGCGGGCTAGGCCTGGCCGCGCCAGGGGGTGGTCTGGCCGCCCCAGACACCCCCTCGGTCTCCCTCTTCGCCTATAAGATGCCTTCTGACCTAAAAACTCAGGGGGTTCAACGTTTTTCCAGAAGGAGTTCCCTCCGCCACCACCACCATATTGAACTAAACAGCACCAGAAACTCCGTTCTGGCACCCTGCCGAGACGGGGAATTGGAGGAGATCATCGCCACCATCATCACCATCACTTCTCCATCGACCATCCATGTTTCCCCAATCTATGAGTGAGTAATCCCCCGCTGTAGGCTATGGGGATGGTAGGGATTGGATGAGATCGTTCATGTAATGGCATCGAATTGTTAGGGCATGGTGCCTAGTATCTAGTATGAGTGCTTTTTGACTTTGTTGCGACTTGTTATGCTTAATGCTTGTCACTAGGGCCCGAGTGCCATGATTTCAGATCTGAACATGTTATTGATTTATTATGATAGTATTGTTTTTGGTCTTACCTGCAAGTTGTATACACACATTATTGTTCGGAACCAATGGCCCCGAAGTGACAGACATCGGGATAACCGGAGGGAACGGCTTTGATGTGAGGATCACATGTGTTCACGGAGTGTTAATGCTTTGCTCCGGTGCTCTATTAAAAGGAGCACATTAATTGCCTGTAGTTCCCTTGAGGCCCCGCTGCAAACAGGCTGGCAGGACAAAAGATGTTGTGCAAGTTCTCATTGCGAGCACGTATGACTATTTATGGAACACATGCCTAGGATTATCTAGTACTTGGATGCTTTATCTTATTTATCTGCAATTGCCCTATGTTCTGATTGCTATGTGAATTGTCTTGTCCATGCAACGCCCGTCCATCCATCCCTATGCCTACCGCACTCTAATCCTACTGTTTACTGCTATTGTTACTACCGTCTTTACTTTACTACTGCTGTTACTTTACTATTGCTACTACAAAACTGTTGCTATTGATAAACTGCTGTGAGCAAGATTGTTTCCGGGTGCAGCTGAATTGACAACTCAGTTGTTAAGGCTTATAAATATTCTTTGGCTCCCCTTGTGTCGAATCAATAAATTTGGTTTCACTTCCCTCGAAAATACTGCGATACACCCCCTATACTTGTGGGTCATCAGGAGCCAAACCTGGACATGAAACCGACGGGTGCCATCTAGAGTCATGAACAACTGGAACTTCTAGGACGATCAGATTGAAGATAAACCGAAGTAGAACTAGTGGGCTGACATCCCCCTATAGTTGGAGCAGGAACATCATGGACGGTGTCTGGCATGGTAGCTTGCACTATAGAGGAAGCTGGTGATGCTCAAGCAAGGTGGTAACCCTTGCGCCGATGTCGAGGGAGACGATAGCGTGGGGCAGTGTCATGGTCGATGTTGTTGGTGGGTGCCAATGTTGAGGTAGCTGCACATGAAGTCACATGCGCACAGTGCGTGAGGATTATGAAAGAGACGCGTCGAGGCAATCATCGAGGGTGTCGATGCTAGAGCTGATGCAGTCTAAACCATCGAGGACTAGGTGTAGGCATAGTTTTGCCAAAACTAGGCTCACGTCAGGGACGAAGGCGTACTCCGGTTTTGCCAGAACCGAGTATGCAAAGAAGAACTCGCCGGTGACGTAATCGAGGGAGTCTTATAGGAGGTAGTCGATGCTGAAGAAGACATTGTCGATGCTGATGAAGACGAAGCGTCGGTACAAGCTTGCTAGACTCGGGGACGCATCGAGGATGAAGGCACGCAATGGTGTTGCCAGTACCAGGCGTGCAAGGGCAGGGACCATCATGAACTTTGGACATGTCAGAGAGACTAGCATATGAGGCCTCCATAATGGTTGCAAGGCGTACAATAGCAAAAGGAGAGAGGCCAATGTTATTTGTGGTGTAGTCGGGAATGAGGCGATGACATTGGTGGCGAAGTTGTAGTGGATAAAGACATAGAGGCTGGCAAAAACAGTGGCGACCTGGGGTGGTCTTGTTGGATGCCTAGATTGGCGATGGGATAGTTAGCGGGACATGCGGTAGCAAGAAGTCGCCCTCTAGTTTACCTTCTAAAGCACGGTGGCGGTGCTCGAAGTAGGCGAGGAAGAACCCAGGGGCGTGACGAAGACCAAGTGCATATGGCGGCGATCCTCGCCGTAGGATATGGCATGGTGGAAGACGAGGATGTCGATGTGCGGGGATGTCAAAGTAGACTTTGTGCAGCGACGCTATGACCCAAGGGGGCACCATCTACAGGGCGCGAGTCGGCGTAACGACTACGAGACCACCAGCGGTGTACACGCCAAGGAAGGCGAGTTGGAAGCTAGTGGCATGGACTGAAGATAGTGGCGTTGTGGCCCGAAGGGGCGACACAGTAGCAACCCATGGCTCGGTCAATGGTAGGCACGTGCTAGGATACATGCTTGACATGGATGGGTGATGTCTACACACGCTTCTATTCTTGTAGACAGCGTTGGGCCTCCAAGTGCAGAGGTTTGTAGAATAGTAGCAAGTTTCCCTTAAGTGGATCACCCAAGCTTTATCGAACTCAGGGAGGAAGTAGTCAAAGGTATCCCTCTCAAGCAACCCTACAATCTGGCGAGGAGAACTTGCCCGAGCCGCGTGCTCGGCGGTCTGGCGAGGAGTCGGACGGGGATGGGGATGCCTTCCCCAGCCGAAACGACGAACCGGCCGCCGACCCCCACGCGGAGGTTGACGAGGAGGAAGAGGCCGCGCCGGCCTCCGATCCGGCGCATCGCCTTGCGACGGACGGTGGCTCCAGCCAGTCTGGCGCTAGCGGGAGCGGCTCCAGCCGTTCCAGCGCCAGCCGGCCTGCCGTAGAGGAGCCGGCCCCTAAGAGGAGCCAGACCAGCGCCCTTCCACCGAGTCGCCTTGGCCGGAAGACGGGGCCGCCTCCGGTGCTACAGGGGTAAGTTCTTCTCTGGGCGCCCTTGCTATTTTTGCTTCTTTCGTTGTCTTTGGCTTACTTGTTTCTTTTTCTTTCTTCTCTTCTTTTGCCTTTTTTAGCACGCTGGTCTCCTTTGGAGCCGCGAGCCTGGCGCGAGCGCCGATCGTGTCGCCACCTCGTGCGCCGGCCACATCCGTCTCCACCCCTTCTTCTTCCGGGGTGCCGCCTCCGCCGCCACCTCGAGTCGAACCGGTTGCCTCAGCCGGAGCGGAGGGCCCCGAGTCGGACCTGGTGCCCCAGCCGGAAGCGGAGGGTCCTCAGCCGGGTGGCTCTTCTGCGGGCACGCGGGGGGCAGCAACCAGCAAGGAGCTCGTGGTTGTCAGCGACGACAACTCCAAGGACGAGCCAGGAGAGGAGTGGAGGATAGCGGTGGTTTCCACGAAGGAGTCCCTGGCCGCCAACGCCGTGGATGATGATGCCTCCTCTGCCGCCTCACTGACAGATCTTGTCGCCACCCTCGAATTGGCGGTGAAGGAGATCCGGCTGCCGGAGGCCGCAGCCGACGGGAACCGGTCCCTGGAGCAGAAGCTTGCTGCTGCCAATGGGATTTCCCAGAGTAAGTTTACCTCAAACGGCTCTTTTTTTACTGATAGTCGGCTTTGTTGCAGCTATCCTCGTGTGCGCTCAGCGCGAGATCGATCGCTTGAAGAAAGCGAACGGCCGGTTGGGCAAGTCCAACTCCACTCTGCGGCTGCAGAACAAGGATTGGCACGCGAAGGTGGACGGTCTGGAGGCCACCGTCAAAGAGCGCGACGCCTCGCTCACCAGCCGGATTGAAGCCTTCAACCTTCTCGAGGCCCAGAACAAGGACCAAGAGAAGGAGATCAAACGACTGGCAACGAAGGAGAAAGCCTTGTTGGAGGAACTGATGCAAGTCGGTCACACGGCTAAGGGTAAGTTCCCTTTTTCCATATCCTCTGTCTTTCTGGATCCGGTAGCCGGATGTGACTATCTTTTTTCTGACAGCCTTTCATCTCGGCATAGACCTACTGGCGTACAACCGGCTGCAGGAGAACTGGCCGGGAGCGCAGCCGACGCCCCAGGAGCTCGTCGTTCTTCTCGGCGAGGAGGCTGCCAACCTCCGCCAAGCGGCACAGGCTATCTTCTTGTTTCTGTGGCCGGATGCTGCGGTCCCGGAGACGATGGCGCAGCTAGCTGCGAAGGTGGGGGAGGTGCTGGCTGCGATGGACTGGCTACGAGACTTGGCGGCGCGAGCCGGAGCAGAGATGGCTCTGGCCCTCATGCTTTTATGGTACAAGGACGCCCGCGTCGAGAAGATCGACGGAGGCTTTCACGCCGGCGCCGACCTTGCCGCTATCTGCCAGTCCCATCCGGAGCTCCGAGGCTCTGCCATCAAGATCGCTGACTACTTGGATCCCGACGAGGTGCTCACCGACTTGGAGTCCGTCGGTACTCCGGATGCAGAAACCTCGACGCAGCTGCCTGCGGGAGCCGGAACCGGGTCGAGCGCCGCGCCTCCTCCTCTACCTGATGCTACCGCCAACCAAAGCACTCCGCACGGCAAGGGTCCCGCCGCTTAGTTACTGCCCCGGGATGTCGGGTGTATTTGTTTGTCTTGTTTTGCCTTGGAACTCGTCTGTCTGTACCGGCTGCCTCTGGCGCCGGGTAAACTTATGGGAGTTTCGTCTCCTCCTTTCCTTTTAGTGTTGATTCTGGACTAGCTTGGTTTCCCTTCAACTTGTGTGTTTTTCATATTCTTTCAATATTTCGCCGGTTCACTTTATCCGGCTGACTTCGATCGGCTACACGCCTTTAGCCGGGGGAACTGCACCTCTAGTGGGGGCGCACTAGCGCACCCACTAGGTGTAGCCCCCGAGATTCGGAATAGCTGGCGTAGCCAGGTACTTCGAATCTTCCTTCTTTTCCCAAATCCTCTAGCTTTATCTGACTAGACGCGTCATAGTCGGTTTCTTCCGCTGGCTGAACACCTTCAGCCGGGGGAACTAACATTCCAGTGGGGGCGCACGAGCGCACCCACTGGGTGTAGCCCCCGAGATTCGGAGTAGCTGGCGTAGCCAGGTACTTCGAATCTTCCTCGTCTTCTCTTGCTCATGCCCTTGCCCTCACCTGGGCTCCGAACGCCCGGCTAAGCGCTCTTAGCCGGTCGGGAAACTACAAGATTCCACTGGGGGCGCACGAGCGCACCCAGTGGGTGTAGCCCTTGAGATTCAGAGCGCTTGATGAAGGCAAGGACTTCGAATCTTCTTCTTTTTTCTTCCTGAATTCCGATTCGAAGTAGTCGTACAAGAATATACATACACATACATTCTCATATGTTAATAGGTTAGTCTGCTAAACTGTAGCTGGGAGGCGGATTTGTTTTTTGAAAACTAGCTTGCGCCTTTCTGGACACTTGGTCACTTTCCTGTGTGCTATGCTGTTTTCGCTGTGTCCTTGCCGGGCAGCCGGGTTGTGGTCTGTAGCCAGAATCGAAGGGAGCTGACAGTACATCACACACGGTACTAACAGCTCAGCAGCCGGATTGTCTTAAGCTAGTTGCGAGGCCGGGATGCCCGATCTGTCACGTCTCCTCCCCGTTTTTCATGTGGGATGCCTCGGGCTTTTGCTCTTGCTAGCCGGACAGCCGGGTTGCGGTCTGTATGTGGAACCGCTAGAGGGCCATGTTTGCATCACGGGCGTCCCATTCTCCGGATACTTGCTACATCACCAGATCGGAATCGCCAAAGCAAAGGATCCGGTTGACACCAATTTCTCTAGCTAGCGGAGGCCATGCGCCAGTGCCTCGTATTCGGCTACGTTGTTGGAGGCCTTGAAGTAGATCTGCAGGACGTACTCC
Source organism: Avena eriantha (assembly GCA_910589775.1). NCBI lineage: Eukaryota > Viridiplantae > Streptophyta > Magnoliopsida > Poales > Poaceae > Avena > Avena eriantha. Next base: position 242,676,722 of record OU342743.1, read on the forward strand.
AGTCGGTCTCCTTTGGGCGAGGTGAGCACGATGCCGGCTCCCAAGCCCCCGAGCATCTTCGACCCGTCGAAGTGCATATTCCAGTGGTCCGAATCTAGAACCAGTGGGAGGTATTGGGTCTCAGCCCAGTCGATGAGGAAGTCCGACAGTGCCTGCGACTTGATCGTGAGCCGAGGCTCGTACTGCATGGAGTAGGCGGCGAGCTCGATGGCCCACTTGGTGACTCGGCCGGTGGCGTCCTTGTTGCCCATGATTTCCGCAAGGGGTGCGGTGCACACGACCTTAATCGGATGTTCCTGGAAGTAGTGCTTGAGCTTCTTGCATACCAGGTACACACCGTAGCACATCTTCTGGTAGTGGGGGTAGTTCTGCTTGGAGAGGGAGAGGACCTCACTAATGTAGTAGATGGGCCACTGAACTGGCTGAGCCTTGCCTTCCTCAGGGCGCTCCACCACCAGGACGACACTGATGACCCGGCTGATGGCTGTTATATAGAGCAACATCGCCTCCTTGCTAGCCAGCGTGGCTAGAATCGGCGCTATGGACAGCATGCGCTTAAGGTCATGAAATGCGGCGTCGGCTTGCAAAGTCCAGGAGAACTTGTCCATCTTCTTCATCAGATGGTACAACGGGAGTGCCTTCTCCCCTAGCCGGCTGACGAAACGACTGAGGGAGGCCAGGCATCCGGTGAACTTCTGGACTCCAAGTAGGTTCCTGGGCGGCTGCATCCTCTCGATGGCCGTGATCTTCTCCGGATTTGCCTCGATACCTCGTTGTGATAGGAGGAAACCGAGTAGCTGATCGGATGGCACTCCGAAGACGCACTTCTCCGAGTTCAGCTTCATCTGGTACTGGCAGAGGTTGCCAAATGTCTCTCCCAGATCTTCGAGGAGGGTGCGCTTCTCCTTGGTCTTGATGACCACATCGTCCACATAGGCGTGCATGTTTCGGCCTATCTGCGAGTGCAAGCACTTCTGCATGCAACGCTGATAGGTAGTGCCTGTGTTCTTCAGACCGAAAGGCATGGTTACATAGCAGAAAGCCCCGTAGGGGGTGATAAATGATGTGTTAATCTGATCAGCCGGGTTTAACCGGATCTGGTTGTAACCGGAATAGCAATCTAGGAAAGACAAAAAATCACAGCCGGCCGTGGAATCGATGACTTGATCGATATGGGGCAATGCGAAGGGATCTTTCGGGCATGCCTTGTTCAGGCTGGTGTAGTCGATACACATGCGCCAGGTCTTGTTCTTCTTCAGCACCAGGACTGGGTTCGCCAGCCAGTCTGGGTGGTACACTTCCATGATGAACCTGGCTGCAAGGAGCCGGGTGATCTCGTCACCGATAATCTTTCTCTTCTCCTCCGCAAACTGGCGCAGAGGTTGCTTAACCGGTTTAGCATCCGGCCGCACATGAAGTGAGTGCTCGGCGAACTCCCTCGGTACACCTGGCATGTCCTTGGGTGACCATGCAAAGATGTCCCGATTCTCACGGAGGAAGTCGACGAGCGCGCCTTCCTATTTGCTATCCAAGTTGGCACCGATGGTGACGAACTTGGTCGGGTCGGAGGGGTCGAGCAGGATCCTCTTCGTCTCCTTTTCCAGCTGGAAGGCTTCTTCTCTAGCCGGTTTGCTGCTAGCTGGTATGTCCTGCTGGGCCATGGCCACATTGCGCATGATCACGCGCTTCTCCTCGGCTATGAGGAGGGCCTCTACCAGTTTGGAACCGGCTGAGGCGCACTCCATCGACCGCTTGAAGCAGCCACCGACGGTGATCACGCTGTTGGGTCCCGGCATCTTCGTCTTGAGGTATGCGTAGTGGGTGACGGCCATGAACTTGGCGAGGGCGGGGCGCCTAAGGAGAGCATGGTAGGAGCTCGTCAAGTTTACCACCTCGAACCAGATCGGTTCACGGCGGAAGTTCTCCTCGGTCCCGAAGATGACGTCCAGCTGGATTTTACCCAGCGGGGCGCAAGTCGGCCCAGGCAGCACGCCGTGGAATGTTGTGGTAGTCAGGCACAGGTCGCATTCGCGAATGCCCAGCTTCTCCAGCAAGGACCGGTAAAGGAGGTTGAGGCTACTGCCTCCATCGATGAGGACGCGAGAGAAAGGACAGGTACGCGCGTTGGAAACGATGAGGGGGTCGAGCACCATGGCGTAGCCCCCGGGAGTCGGCACCTGCTCCGGCTGGTCTTCAAGGCTCCAGGTGATGGGGGTTTCCGACCAGTTCAGGTACTGGGGGACCGGAGAGACGATGGCGTTGACCTCCTTGGAGCGTCGCCTGTGGCTGTGCTTGTCGTCCAGCTCTGTCTCAAAGATGTGGTAGGCGGCATGCGGCTGGGGGTAGCCATTATTGTTGTTGCCGCTGTTGCCGCCACTACCATCATTGCCGGCTCCCCTAGCTGGTGGCGGTGGTCCACCAGGAGGGGGCAGGGGGAGACGTGGCTGGCCGCCCTGGTCTTTTAGCTGGCGAGTCCAGCTGCAATTCCGGGTGGTATGCGTAGCCGGTTTGAAGGGACCACTGTGCCACTTGCACATGCCGTCAAACATCTGGTCGAAGGTGAGTCGTGGCTTCTGCCTCCTTGCATCGTTAGCCGGCGCGTCGGGCGCCCCTTCCACAACATTGACCTGCCGCGCGTGGTAGCGGGGCTTCTGCTGTCCGGCTTGGCGGTCCCCATGGAACCGGTTGTCGTTGCCGCGGCGTCTGGAGGATCTGGCTTCTCCAGCCGGATTGCTCAGACGGTCGCGAGCCGGCTCCGTAGGAGTCGGACGCCCGTCAACGTATACCCAGAGGGGTTTCTTCATAGCGGCATCCGCCGTGACGTACTGGTCTGCAACCGTCATGAGGTCCGCCATGGATTTCGGCTCATCACATAGTAGCCGGTGGTGAAGCATGGTGCCTTCTCGGCAACCCTCGATGAAGAAGCTGATGGCCTGGCTCTCCAGGATGCCCTCGCAAGTGTTTCCCAGCTCCGTCCACTTGGCGAGGTACTCGTGGTCGGTCTCGCGGTCACCTTGGATGCACAAGGCTAGGTCGTGTGGGCGTCCAAGACGCTTGTACGTGCCATTGAAGTTGCGGACGAACACATTCTCGAAGTCTGGCCAGGCGTTGATGCTATTGGGCGCAAGGCTGTTGAGCCATGTCCTTGTCGACCCGGTTCGCATAAGAGGGACGTAGCGCACGACTGTGCGCTTGTTCCCATGGGCGATGCCGACTGCCGTAGCATAGTCGGTCAGCCAGTCTTCTAGCTTCATACTATTGTCGTACTTGGGGGTGTCCCTAGGCAGGGTAAACTTATCCGGAAACGGCTCGTTCCGGATGCGGGGTCCGAAACAAACCGGTCCCGTGGAGTCTTCTTCCTCCATGACGCGCGCTTGAGCGAGGAGCTCGATGCGGTCACGGGAATCAGGAAGATCTGGGTTGGGCGCTCCCACCCGGCCTGAGAGACAGGAACAGGCGGGTCTAGGTGCTCCGGTTGGTGAAGGGGGAGGCGGTGGGTTGTTGTTCACCGTTTGCTCCTGGCGCGGCTGGCCTTTGTTGCCAGAGCTGCGACGTCTGCTGCGGGCCTTAGCCGGCTGAGGGGAGGACGCCTGTTGGGTGTCGCGGGGCGCGCCCCTGCTGTTGCCGGGCGGCCTACTCCCCTTGGAGTAGCTAGGGTCCTCCTACATCTGCCGGTTGGCGTTGGCCTGCTCGTCCGTGATCCGGAGGAGCTCCTGCACCCGAGCGTGCTGGCGAGCTCGCTCCTCGCCCTCCAAGTTGGGCAGCTCTTCTGCTGTGGCTCACGCCGCGTGCAAGTTCTTGATGGGCATGCTGTAGGTGGGCCGGATGAGGGCGGGCGCGAGATCCGGCTCCCCATCCTTTTCCATTCTTCCGCCCAGCTCGCCGCCTTGGCGCCGCACCTAGCCACGTCGGCTCGGCTCAGCGGTAGCCGGAGTGAAGCCATGCGCGTGGTCGTACTCGTGCCGGGTGATCTCGAGTTGCTTGCGGGTTGCCGCCAGCTCCACGGCCTCCTGGAGGAGGATCTGTCTCTCCATGGCGAAGTTGGCTTCCGCTTCCTCCGGGTTATCCCCGAGGTTAACCGGCATCAGGAGCCGGTCAATGGCCTCCTCCACCGGATTCCAAGGCTGTGGAGGCGCGGAGGTTCCGCCCTCGTCCGCGCCTCGCTCCCGCAGCTGGCGGGTGTGGGAACTGGAACCGGCCATCATGACCTCCACGCCACAGGAAGCGACAGAGGCGCTGCTGCCCGGATGCGGTAGCTCCGTGATGGAGACGATCTCCCTAGGGAAATGCTCCGGAACGGTGGCGACATAGACGGGGAGGTCGCCGAAGAGCAGGATGGAGCGGTTCGCCGGGAAGGTGGTTCCGGCGAAGCAGGAAGCGTTGTCGATGACGCAGTCAAACTTGCCGAGCGTGAGCACCAGGCCAGAGGCCACGCGCTCACCGGCTGAAGTGCGGGGTCCCGTGCTGTTGGGGGGATACCCCCGGGTAGGGTCACGTCGTGGTATAAAGGCCGAGTTAGCCGAGGTTTGGCAAGGCCAAAGCAGATGCTGGCCGGGTCACCTCAAGGCAGGCCGAATCACGGGGTAATCCGGACCTAGGGGCGTTCGCCTAACTAGCCCTCATCCGACTTAAGCGGTAAGTCGGAAGCGTATGTCTAACCTATAGGCAGGAAAAGGGTGTGGCCGGATGAACCATCGTCCGGGTCGTAGTAACCTTCTAGGAGAAGGAAGGAATCTCGCTGGTCAAAAGGAGCCCCGGTACGCACTGCCTGAGCGAAGAGAGCAAGGACTGGACCACCGGGGCATGGCCGACAAGCGTGACGACGCCCGTGTCAGCTGACGAGGGCGTCGTCAGTGGCTGACGTAGCTAAAGCGTAGCTGACGCGGGGGAAAAGCACCCCGGTCGGTTTACCACTTTGGGAGAGGGCATATTCTTAGGAATATGCCTCCACGTATGCCCTAGGCTGAAACCGAGCCTCCCCTATAAAAGGGGGGCTAGGGCTTCAGTAGGGGGGGTGGCTGTTTGTTCTCTGGACAATTCGGTTAAGGTCTAGGGTTTTCAGGTGAGATCTGTGGGTGAGAGTAAGAGAGCTTCTTCTTCCTCCTCTCGCCAATACAGCTCTAGGAGCACTTGTAACCTTGGAAGGAAATCAATACAAGTTCTTGTGTGGAGAATCACTTCACTATCCCTCCCTGGATTCCCCTAGCGTGTATTAGTCCCCACCTTCAGCCTATACATGGCATCTGCCGTGACACCAGCACGACAGTTGGCGCCCACCGTGGGGCTAGCGGTGCTAGCAGGGGTCAAGATCCGGACGGGAAACTTCATCGCCACTGGCGAGCGCATCGTCTCCGGGCTCGTCCAGCGCTTTGAAGCGCGGGACTTCATCAGCGACAACGCAGGCTGCTTCGGCACGCGCCCTCTCCCGCGCAACGGCATCTTCCTCAAGCTCGGCGCGCACAAGGTCTACGTCGCGGTGGACGTGTCAGGCGTTCATCCGCGCCACGTCGTCGAAGCAGGGGAACCACCCCTCACTGTGACCCGTGGGGAGCGTATCGCTCGTTCCCCGGACCGTGCAGAGGTAATGATGACAGCGCCGGGTGCTGTTGCGAACAAGGATCCTACGCCAGATGCGGAGGTGACGCCCAAGGCACCAAGGAAAGGTAGGGGTCCTCCGCTAGAGAGGCCGGAAAACGTGCTGAGAGAGGCAATGGATAGCTTGTTAAACCCTGTAGTATCAGTGGTAGATCCGGCTCATGCACAGGCCGAGCTAGAAGAAACTAGGCAGCAAATACTTGAGGGCGCAAAGAAAATAGCCGCGGCCCAGCAGTCATTGAACATGACGCTGCGTGAGTACGCTAAGGCAAACAAAGTTGATACTGTAAAAGTTAAAGGGAGAAATCTCATGAGCGAGATGAACAGAGAAGGTGATGTCGAAATCAAGGAATCAGAAAACTGTCTTTCCGTGGGGCTACCGAGGTATAGTACCCCGGCCAAGAACCTCAGAGCGGCGGATGCAGCTGCATCCGAGTTAGAGGGACTGACGGGTGAAGCCCGGCAACGGCAGCAAGACCGGGTTAACGAGCTGGGTCGGATTGCGAATAGGCAAAACGAGGAACTGCTCAGGGCAAACCCAGAGAGAGCTGGGGCCTCCAAGATCGTCCATTCGGCGATGGGTAACCCGGAGAAATCTGCTGGAGCCGCGTCGTCCCCTCATGGCGATCCAAGGAGAGAGGAGGTCGTAACCTCGGCCAGACGGAACAAACAGATTGTCCCGTATGACCCGACACGGGCAGGGAAAGAAAAAGAAGCGCAGAAAAATGATGATCGACGGAGTGTGAGCCGAGGCGAAGCTGGCCGAGGTAACCATGACCAAGGCAATGCCGGTCAAAGGAACGTTGTCAACGGTAATGCCGGGCAACAAAATCCAGCTGGAGCAAGACAACCGCAGCAGCGGAACATGCCGACGCAAGAGCACAGTGCCGGCCGAGGTATGCAACAGAAAGGTGCGCCACAGGAACAAAACCGGTATAACGACGGTGATTCGGAGATGGCAAATGCGGGATACCCGAGACCGGACTATCATGTGATAGGGTCGAGACTGGGAAGCAGGGATTTGATGCCGGACGATGCGAGGTTGAAACAGGATCGACTATATAGGTCGGAACAGATAGAATGTCAGGGCCCACCCGGTCCAGCATGTTTTGGACCCCGGATCATGAAAGAGCCACCAGTCCCGAACTTTCAGTTGCCCAGGGGCACCAAGACCTATGACGGTAGTACCAAGCCAGAGGATTGGCTGATAAACTATGCTACCGCTGTAAAAATTGCCACAGGCAACCTGAGATGGGCCGTACGATATGTACCCCAGATGTTGGAAGGCCCGGCAAGGGTGTGGTTAAACAATTTGCCACCAGGAAGCATCAACTGCTGGATAGATTTCGAGGAGATGTTCATCAGCAATTTTTCGAGTATGTATCAAAGGCCAAATAGGCCACAGACCCTAGCTATGTGCAAACAGCGACCCAATGAGACGGACCGGGAGTTTTTGACCCGGTGGTGTACCGTGAGAAATTCATGCGAGGGCGTGATAGAATCACAGGCCATAGCATGGTTTGCACAGGGGTGCAGGTATGGAAGCGAGTTATGGATGAAGTTGCAATGGAAAATGCCGGCAACGTTAGCAGAGATGATCCGGATCGCAGATTCGTATGCGTTGGGTGACCCGACCCAACCAAGGCTCGCCTCAAACGAGTCAAGCGATGAGTACTATCAGAGGGATGGATCCGGATCATCCCGGAGAAATGATTACAGAGGAAAAAGGAGAGATGATCGACCGGGCCATCGGTATGGTTCGCACCAAGTAGCAGCCGTGAGTCAAGATCAACCTGGAGCAGGGGGTAGTCAGCGCCAGAAAACTAGAGGTCAATGGACCCCAAGGAACGATGGGAAGAAAACTTGGACAGCGGAGCAAAAGAAGCAATGGCAAGAAAGGAAAGACCGTCCGAGGTATACTTACGAGTTGATGTTGGACCAGTCGTGTAAGTTTCACACGCCAAATCCGAACAACCCAGCGGGTCATACGACGAGGCAATGCGAGTGGATGCGCAAGATCGAGCAAGGTGGTTCGGGGAATGCTCAAGCACCCCGGAATGATCAGCCTCGGAAGGAGTTACCCCGACAGCAATTGCTCTCCGGAGCGAACACGCAACAACTAATGTTGCCTCCCCCTCCGCCGAGGTATGATAACAATGAAAGAAGGGATGCAGTGCATCAGGTAGAAAATCAGCATCAGCCGGATCAGAGGCACCCCGGAAATGAGGGGAGAAACGAGTACAGGGAGCATCACCAGAGCTACTGTGTATTTACCACAGAGGAAACTGATAGAAAAAGCTTGCAGCGTAGGCATATGGAGGTGAATGCGGTAATGCCGGCAGTGACGAGGTACATGCCTTGGTCCGATCAGGAAATCACTTGGAGCATTAGGGATCACCCCAAGCTCATGCCGAGCCCTGGTTCGTATGCGTTGGTGCTAGATCCTACATTCATTGGGCCTACCATTAACGTAAGATTCTCAAAGGTACTGATCGACAACGGCAGTAGCATAAATATCATGTACGCGGACACAATGCGCAAGTTGGGTATCTCGGAGAACATGCTCCAGGCCACGAGGACAACTTTCCATGGCATTGTGCCCGGCATTTCTTGCGAGCCCATAGGCAAGGTCCGGGTCGATGTCTTGTTCGGCACGAGGGACAATTGCCGAACTGAAAATCTGGAGTTCGAAGTGGTGAACTTGGAAAGCGCGTATCATGCATTGCTCGGAAGGCCAGCGCTGAACAAGTTCATGGCAAGTTGTCATATCAGCTATTTGAAAATGAAATTGCCCGGACCAAATGGAGTAATTACAATTGCCGGGGACTTCCGACGTTCGATGGAATGTGCGTCGGCCGGATCAAACTTAGCCGAGTCACTTGTGATCGCGCAGGAAAAAAGGAAAATTCAAGAGGTGGCTGCCTTGGCTCAGTCCGCGCAATAGTATATGCCGGCGCTAAGTAACCCGCATGGAACCGTCTCCTTCCAGGCCACGAAAGATACCAAGAAGGTTCCCGTTGATGACATGTTCCTAGAGCGCACCGTAACGATTGGTGCCGGGCTAAGTGATAAATAGGAAAGCGAGCTCGTCAGCTTCCTCCGTGAGAATCGGGACATTTTTGCTTGGTCCACACAGGACTTGCAAGGTGTTCCGAGGGAGTTGGCCGAGCACTCTTTGAATGTGAGACCCGGAGCAAAGCCGGTGAAGCAACCTCTCTGCCGCTTCGCCGAAGATCAGAGGAAAGTCATCAGAGATGAGATAGCTTGGTTGTTGGCTGCAGGATTTATCATGGAAGTTATTTACCCTAATTGGCTATCTAATCCGGTGCTGGTGGATAAGAAGAAGGATGATCCGAATGTGGCGGTGGTTTGGCGTATGTGTATCGATTACACGAACCTAAACAAGGCGTGTCCAAAAGATCCATTTCCACTGCCAAGGATAGATCAAGTCATAGACTCAACTGCTGGATGTGAACTGTTGTCATTCATTGATGCATATTCTGGTTTCCACCAGATACCTCTAAATCCGGATGATCAAATAAAGACTGCATTTATCACCCCGTATGGGGCTTATTGCTATCGCACCATGCCGTTTGGTTTACGTAATGCAGGGGCAACGTACCAAAGATGTATGCAAAAATGTTTGCATGACCAAATAGGTCAAAATGTACAGGTATACGTGGATGATGTGGTTATCAAGACCAAGCAAAGCAAAACGCTCCTTGACGATATCAGGAAAACGTTCGCAAACCTAAGGAGGTTCCGGATGAAACTTAACCCGGAAAAATGCACCTTTGGTGTCCCGGCTGGAAAATTGCTCGGCTTTCTAGTTTCCAGCCGAGGTATCGAGGTTAATCCAACCAAAATCCGAGCCATCGAACGAATAGAACTGCCAAAGTGTCTTCACGATGTCCAGAAGTTTACAAGTTGCCTGGCCTCATTAAGCCGATTTATATGTCGGTTGGGGGAGGAAGCTTTACCTCTGTACCAACTCATGAAAAAGTCGGATAAATTCATTTGGACGCCGCAGGCTGATGAAGCCTTTACCCACCTAAAGAAAATGTTAGCCACGGCGCCAGTGCTAGCCTCACCACTATCAAAGGAGCCAATGTTGCTCTATATAGCCGCAACCAACCGGGTTGTAAGTGCAGTGATAGTGGTGGAGCGTGATGAGGAAGGTAGGTCAGTGCAAAGGCCGGTGTATTATTTGAGTGAAGTGTTGTCAACCTCAAAGCAGAACTACCCACATTATCAAAAAGTGGCGTATGGCGTGTACATGGCCGCCGAGAAATTGAAGCATTACTTTGAAGAGCATCCCATCCAGGTCATATGTGAGGCCCCTATATCTGAGATAATGAGTAACAAGGATGCAAGCGGCAGAATTGCAAAATGGGCAATTGAGCTAGCTCCTTACGCTCCGCAGTATGACCGGAGAGAAGCCATCAAGTCTCAGGCTGTGGCGGACTTTTTCGTGGACTGGGCCGAGGTACAGTACGAACCACCACTTCCGGATCCGAACTATTGGCGGATGCACTTTGACGGATCAAAAACCAAAACCGGGCTAGGTGCCGGAGTTGTACTCGCGTCGCCAAAGAAGGACCAGTTGAAATATGTGCTGCAGATCCACTTCACCGCATCGAATAATGTCGCTGAGTATGAAGCACTTGTGCACGGGCTCAAGGTAGCAATGGAAATTGGTATACGTTGGATCATATGCTTTGGCGACTCATATTTGGTAGTACAGCAAGTGTCCGGAGTGTGGGATGCCCTTGATCCAAACATGGCACTATACAGATTTCATGTGCAGAAGATTTCTGGTTACTTTGAGGGATGCGAATTTCATCATGTACCCCGGGTGGAAAGTGAGGCTGTCGAAGCTCGGGTCAACCAGACAGGCAATTCCACCAGGTGTAGCATTAGAGCACCTCAAGAAACCATCCATCAGGCCATCCCCGGAATCCGAGTCCATCTACGTCCCGGAGGACACAGAGTCCGGAGCTGCGCCCATGGACGTTGACACGGGAAGTGGTGCGCAAAACCCGGGAACTGCTTCGGCAAACCCGGGGACTGCTTCGCAAGACCCAGGGACTGCTCAGCGTAATCTGGTTGAAGTTATGCCAGTGGATCTGATGGAGATAGACGAGGATGTGTTCCCCGTGCGGCCAATACCGGCTTGGGCACTGCCTATATTTCAATTCCTGAAAGATGGAACGTTATCCACTGAGGAGGTGTTGTCCAGGCAAACACAGAGGAGGGCAAAGGCTTACACGATCATCAATTCCGAATTATACAAAAGAAGTATGACCAATGTCCTCCAGCGGTGTGTTGACCCGGACGAAGGGCTTGAAATCATCCGAGATATACATCAGGGGAAATGCGGGCATCACGCCTCATCCCGAGCCTTGGTAGCGAAAGCTTTCCGACACGGATTCTACTAGCCAAACACCTTAGAGCAAGCAGAAGATCTGGTGAGAAAATGTAATGGTTGTTAGAGGTACTCTACAAAGACGCATATGCCGATGTCGGAACTCAAGACCATCCCAATGGTGCCTGGATATGGTGGGCCCGTTCAAACCAGCAAGAGGAAACAAGACTCACATTTTGGTAATGGTGGACAAGTTTACAAAGTGGATCGAGGTAAAGCCTATAAGAAAATATGATGGAGCTACGGCCGTAACTTTTCTCAAAGATATCATCTTGAGGTACGGTTATCCACACAGTATCATAACTGATAATGGCACAAATTTTGCGGAAGGAGCATTTGCTCGTTTCTGCCGTGATAAGAGGATCTGACTTGACGTAGCTTCGGTAGCCCACCCTGCATCGAACGTGCAAGTGGAGAGATCCAACGGATTAGTATTATCCGGGATAAAACCCCGGCTCATTGAGCCGCTGCAAAGATCAGCGGGGTGCTGGATAGAAGAACTACCAGTGGTACTGTGGAGTTTAAGAACAACACCGAATCGATCAACAGGCTATACGCCGTTTTTTCTGGTATATGGGGCAGAAGCTGTATTACCAGCCGACATAGAGCATGATTCGCCTAGAGTCACCCAATACACAGAAGCCGAAGTGCAAGAAGCCCGGAAAAATGATGTTGATCTGCTGGAAGAAGCGAGAGAACTGGCACTGTCCATATCCGCCATATATCAGCAAAATCTCCGACGCTATCATAGCCGGAAAGTGTGCCCCCGAGTCTTTCGAGAAGGCGATCTGGTGCTCCGGTTGGTACAACGTACTACTAGAATGCATAAATTCTCCCCCCCATGGGAAGGGCCATTCATCGTGAGCAAAGCATTGCACAATGATTCTTACTATCTTATAGATGCAAAGCCACAGGAAAAGAACAAGGCGGACAGATCCGGTGAGGAATCTAAACGTCCATGGAATGTAGCTCTCCTTCGTCCTTTCTACACTTAGCGAAGAAGTGTATGTATCCGGGTTATCTCATATGTTGGTATGTATGTCGGCAATGAGCTTATCAATGAAATGTTGGCACCTCGAGCAGTAACTCGGGGACTGCCTTAATAATGTTTGTTGTCTTTGGTTATTTGTGCGTTGGCTGGAATAGGTTATTCTACTTAGCTCGGATTAGTAGTGTGTGAGCACCAAAAACCCAACTCTTCGACTTACTGCTGTCCAACAAGAATTGGCTTCATGGCAAGCAAGAGAACAAGTTTGGAATTGCGTAGCACATGAAAAACGACTAAGGAAAAGAAGTTATTCGAGCCGACGTTTGTTTTTTGGACTAACCCCGTATTTATTTTTGAGCTAAGTCTAAGAGTTTCCCAGTATTGTTAAGACAATTTTTCAGGCTCGGATTCGTAAGTTGTAAAACCGAATCAAGGTAGACACGATCCGAGCCAAAAGATTGAACGAACAAGAAAAAGAAACTTGGGGACTACGCCCAAGTTAATCCGGCATAAGTACTCAGTAGCAAAATATCACATGTATTTGGAATACAATTCCACCCGGCATACCGGGGATCTCATGAATTTTCAAGTGTTTTTACTTAGGAGCAGCATGAGGGAGTTCGGCATCATCATCGCCCTCTTCCATATCCGAGGCAGTGTCCTCCTCGTCTTCACCCGAGTCATCTTCAATGTTCTCAACTTCCTCTTCGCCTGCGGCTTCCAGGAAGCTCGGACCCTCAGTCCATTCATGAATGGGGGCATATTCAATGAGGCTGTGGGCGCAAGCCTAGCGCCGAGCTACCCACTCCGGGTCATCTGTCCATTTGGACCCGGTGCGCAGCCGTGTGAGGAGGCTGAGATCTATCTTTTCGTACCACGTCAAAACGTGGTGAAGGACAGTATTGGCAGCAGCGCGGCCAGCGGATTCTCGCCAGAGGTCGAGCTAGGTCTCAACTTCTGAAAGCCTTTCAGCGAGCTGCGTGACTCTCTCCGGAGCGTCATCGGCGGGCCAGAAGGCGTTGAAGATCCGGACTGAAACATCGAGGAGGTCCCTGCCATAGTTCTTGATAATTTCCACGCGAGATGACAGGCTGACCAATAGGTCCTCCATGACAAAGGGAATTCTCTCACCCTCAGAAGTGACCGGGGTACCTCTTTCTCGGCGGAAATTTGCAACAGCAGCACTTGCAATGGCAGTACCCTCTGGAAAGTGGCCTGGGAAACAAGGCAAAGGACAAAGTTGAGAAAATAAGACATGAGAAATAACCCGGAGAAGTAAGGCGGATAAAGGAAAAGAAGTTACGAGAGATGTGACTATGAATCCGGGTCAACTCCTTGATGCAAGCATCACGCCTTTTCCGAAGCTGCTCGAGCTCAGCATTTGCCGACCCAAGTTTGACCTCGGCTTCCTGAAGGAGCTCGCGATCCTTAGCACTTTGGAGTTTGAGGCGCTCGTGTTCCTCGGTGAAGTCCTGGCCAACCCTTTTCAGCTCGGTTTGGTGCTGCGCCTTCATCTTAGCCATTTCAGCTTTGAGCTTGGCTATGTCATCAGCTTTGGTCTGAAGGAGGGCGAGCTCATCATCTTTCTTCTTCAGCTCGGCTTGATGTTGTCCTGCTTGTTCGAGAAAATGCAGCATCATGTCAGGCATATGCACACTTTCTTCAAGCAATGCTGAAACCGTGTGTTGGCCCGGCAGAGCCGAGGTATGAATGTTTGCCGAGCCAAGGAGGTAAAATGATGAAAAGCACAGTAAGAACAGATAAGAAGGACGTACCCTTGATTTGCTCCAAGTTCTTTCGCATTATTTTGTTTTCAGCTTCCACCCCAGCTGCGGAAACCGAACAATCAGATCAGTTCGGCAAACGAAGTGGAAGAAAAATGAGGAAAGGAATGAGAAAGAAATTTACCCCTTTTCTCATACTCAGCGATGAGTGCAGCCTGCTTCGTGCGAAGATTTTTGTGCGTATCCAACAAGCGTTGGAATTCGGCACTTCGGCGGCTGGTGGTCACCTAAAAAAGATACATAAACTTAAGTCAGCCTAGTGCATGTTCGAAGTGTACTAAAACCCGGGCCAAGTGGAACTTAACCCGGCTCTAGGTATGTGCATGTTCGAAGTGTACTAAAATCCGGGCCAAGTGGAACTTAACCCGGCTCTAGGTGTGTGCATGTTCGAAGTGTACTAAAATCCTGGCCAAGTGGAACTTAACCCGGCTCTAGGTGTGTGCATGTTCGAAGTGTACTAAAATCCGGGCCAAGTGGAACTTAACCCGGCTCTAGGTGTGTGCATGTTCGAAGTGTACTAAAATCTGGGCCAAGTGGAACTTAACCCGGCTCTAGGTGTGTGCATGTTCAAAGTGTACTAAAATCCGGGCCAACTGGAACTTAACCCGGCTCTAGGTGTGTGCATGTTCGAAGTGTACTAAAATCCGGGCCAAGTGGAACTTAACCCGGCTCTAGGTGTGTGCATGTTCGAAGTGTACTAAAATCTAGGCCAAGTGGAACTTAACCCGGCTCTAGGTATGTGCATGTTCGAAGCGTACTAAAATCCGGGCCAAGTGGAACTTAACTCGGCTCTACGTGTGTGCATGTTCGAAGTTATCATGGAGCTACGTTAGTTCTATAAAAGAGCATCCGGCCGAGTAACAAGTTACTCCCCCGGAGGCTCGGGGACTAATGGTTATTATCTACAATTTGCAAAGGAGAAACGGCGTACCTCCATCATCCGTCCAGCGAGGCTAATGGCCTTCGTGGAGGTATTCACTTGATCAGATTCGTGGATTACCTCGGCCTTGTTCCAGTTCATGACAAACTCCATCAGGCTCGGGGGATACCGTTCACCTGTGGGCATATGTGGCGTCACCAAACCCTTAGCATGTGCCTCCTTCCTCTCCACCAAGGCAAGGGCGGGGCTGGTGTGCAGAACCAACTGCTGAGTTTCGGTTGGCTCGGCAGGCGCGTCCTTTGTCGCTGGTGCCTTCTTGCGGAGCATGGATTCAAGGGTACGTTGCCCAGGCTCGGCAGTGCCGGGCTTGGCAGCATCTTGAGTCTTCTTGCCCTTGACTTGCTGGGAAGAAGAAGCCGTAGCAGCGGTTTTCCCCTGCCGAGGTTGAGAGGACTTGGAAGATGCAGAGGAACTGGGCGCTGCTACTTTCGTTGTTGGACTTGGTGCCGGCGCTGACGTTTTCGCTGCCGGGGTTGGTGCTGCTGCCGAGGCTGGAGTTGGTGCTGTTTTGGCTGCTGGTACTGGAACAGATGCTGGAGTCGAGGGTAGCTTTAGTGGCTGCTGGTTGTGGCATCGCCGAGGTAGTGGCTACCGTTGTTCTGGCTAGGCCAGTTCCCCCCGCCCCAGGATGATCCGGAGCGGCCGCAGAGCTTTCCGGAATGGGGCTCAGCGGACGTGACTCGTCGTCATGACGGGGTGAAGGGCTGGCCCGGAGAGGCGATGAGATACTGGACCCACTCTGAGGGACCTCCACCGGAGCCCTGTGAAATCAGGTAACGTCAGAAGGAAAATTACGACGAAGTAAGGAAGAGCGAGTTACAGAAGAAAGAAGGACTTACGCATCCGAGGTTTCGGCTGCTCTGGGTTTCCGAGCCCTTCGTGCTGGGGCCTTCTTTCGCCTTTTAACGGGCTCGGAAGGTCCGGAGGAAGAGCTTGCGGAGGCCGCATGCTTTTTCTTCGGCGCCACCAGAACTGGCTCGCCTGTGGCGAGGGGAGGATCCTCGTGGATATGGCCACCGGCGTGAGCTGATGGCGGAAAAGCAAAAGAAAGGGGGATAGCCTCAAACGGTTCAATTATCTCGATATCCGAGTAATCTTCATCATCGGGCCAATCTCTAGCAGAAGAGAAGTTACCCGTGGGTCGTTTCGTGGCGTCGGTCATGGGGAGAAACATCTCTTGGTCCGGCTCCTCCACATCCGAAGTCTCCCGGTCCGGTGCCCACTTAAGGGTCGGATCCGTGCCGTCCTCGAGCGTTTGCTGAAGGAATAGCTGAGGAAAAGAGTAAACAGACGAATAAAAAATGCAACAATAACAGACAAGTAACTGGTCCAGGGTAGGTTTGCTACATGAAACTTACCTTGGGAGGAAGCCGGTCACGGCAGAAATGCTCAATCCCCCAAGTCCAGTCAGAGGAGAAGTCCTTGTGAGTGGTGAAGAGAGCCTTAACCCGGCGGAAGATCTCCGTATTGTTCAGCTCGAAAGATGAAGTCTGGTTGGGATCGCGGCCGTAGCTCATATGGCACACCTTGTGGGTGCGCTTCTGGAGAGGGGAGATTCGGTTGCGCACGAAAGTGATCATCGCATCCTCGTTGCACAACCCGAGCTCCTTCAGCTCCGCGAACCTCTTATTCACTTGGTTGGCCAGGGCTGTAGGTTTCCTTGGAACAGCGTCCCACAGATCCGTGTTCGGCGGACCCGGGGTATAAGGGAGCAACCGGATCAAATCTTCGGTGCCCGTGTTCCAGACGTAAAAGAACGTCCGGGCCCACCCTTTGCAGGATTCAAGCCCTGTGACCCGGGGGAAAACTAAGAACCTCCGGGGTGATATGGAGGCCACTCCGAACTGAGTGAGCCGCTTGTCCTCCGGGTCAGTGTGAATGTCGGGAATAACGTTGCGGCGAAGGGCGAAAAACCGGATCCACAGCTCCTTTGTGGGCCATAATCCGGCATAGCCTTCAATCGTAGAGGCGAAGGCAGAGAGAGAAGTAATGGCATTGGCTGGAAGATGGTGCGGCTGGAGATGGTAGGTGCTGAGCCAATCATGGAAGAAATCACTCACCGGGAGTCCGAAGCCCCGTTGAAAATGAGACAGGAACACAACGAACTCCTCGGGGTTAGGCGAAGGAGCTAGCTCGGCGGAGGCGAGGCGAGCGGCAACACCGACGGGGATGCGTCTGGTCCGCTAGAGCCAGTCCAGATCGTCCTGGCAGACCCAGGAGCCGGCCCATGCGCCGCGGTCCGCAGCGGCGGCGTCCTCCTCCATCTCCTGCTCAGCAATGGCGAGCTCTTCTTCCGCCATCTGCTCCTCGAAGCCCTCACTGGCGCTGGAGGCGGCGGGAGACAGTGGCTTGGATTGGCGAGGACCCGTAGCGGGGGATTGGCGTCGCAGTGATGGAGACGAGAGGTGAAACGGAGAAGTGCGGCGGCGACGTTGTTTCTTGGCAGTGCTGGCGGCGGCGCAGTCGCGAGGAAGACGAAGGGGAATAGCAGCTAGCAGAGGCGTGCGGAGGGGAAAAATCCCAAGGAACGCACCCCTCCGCTATTTAACCACCCCCATCAAAGGTGAGTGGGATCGCACCCTGTGGACCGGCCACACGCTGTGGCCGTGTATTACCCGTCCGGACCAATCAGTGAGGAGCCACACGGAAGGCCACAGGACGGACAGAATCCTGTGACATGATGCACTGATGCGGTAAACGAGGGGGCAGGCGTGACGTGACCCGCGCATAGTGATAACTGACAATTACTGCGGCGGTTACTGTACCGTCCCTTAAAATAAGACGACATAATGATTACCCTTCACATGGGCTAGTGTACGAGAGAAGGAAGTAAGACCCGGATAGAGCTGTGGTAACCCGGCCGGCAAGAGAAAACTTGCAATGTGCGAAGGGAACGTAAATCCAAGCCGTCCGAGGTACAGAGGTAACTCGGCAAATAACGACAGGAGCACAAGATGGAACCTGATGTGGCCTTAGCAGCCAAGGCGGCTAAGACCGCACCACCTTCGGGGACTAATGTTGGGGGGATACCCCCGGGTAGGGTCACGTCGTGGTATAAAGGCCGAGTTAGCCGAGGTTCGGCAAGGCCAAAGCAGATGCTGGCCGGGTCACCTCAAGGCAGGCCGAATCACGGGGTAATCCGGACCTAGGGGCGTTCGCCTAACTAGCCCTCATCCGACTTAAGCGGTAAGTCGGAAGCGTATGTCTAACCTATAGGCAGGAAAAGGGTGTGGCCGGATGAACCATCGTCCGGGTCGTAGTAACCTTCTAGGAGAAGGAAGGAATCTCGCTGGTCAAAAGGAGCCCCGGTACGCACTGCCTGAGCGAAGAGAGCAAGGACTGGACCACCGGGGCATGGCCGACAAGCGTGACGACGCCCGTGTCAGCTGACGAGGGCGCCGTCAGTGGCTGACGTAGCTAAAGCGTAGCTGACGCGGGGGAAAAGCACCCCGGTCGGTTTACCACTTTGGGAGAGGGCATATTCTTAGGAATATGCCTCCACGTATGCCCTAGGCTGAAACCGAGCCTCCCCTATAAAAGGGGGGCTAGGGCTTCAGTAGGGGGGGGTGGCTGTTTGTTCTCTGGACAATTCGGTTAAGGTCTAGGGTTTTCAGGTGAGATCTGTGGGTGAGAGTAAGAGAGCTTCTTCTTCCTCCTCTCGCCAATACAGCTCTAGGAGCACTTGTAACCTTGGAAGGAAATCAATACAAGTTCTTGTGTGGAGAATCACTTCACTATCCCTCCCTAGATTCCCCTAGCATGTATTAGTCCCCACCTTCAGCCTATACATGGCATCTGCCGTGACACCACCACGACACGTGCGGAACGTGACTCTGGTCGAAGCCATCAGCCCCATGGTGGGCGCCAACTGGCGTTGTATTGGGAACGAAAATACCTAAGAAGGTTAGATAGAGGTGTGGGGACTAGCAGGGAAGCTATCGACGGCGTCCATAGGCGGGATTGGATACAAGCAAGCGTAGCTGGATGCAAGAAGTACCCAGATTTGGAGCCCCCATGGTGAGTAAAACTCCTACTCCTGCCGATCTGACTATGAGCGATATACGAACTAGAAGTGCTCCTCGAGCTGTATTCTCTAGCTACTTCCTTAAATGCAATGAGACCAACCCTTTCTACTGAGGCCTTGCCTCTCCTTATATAGGCAGAGAGGCAACAGTCTCACTGGCCAATCCGACAGGCGGGCCCCACAGGCGGGTCCCAGCCGGCTAGTCATCTATAGTATCCGGTACAACATGTCCCATCGGTGTATGAGCGGTATGGCTGTCGTAGGTACAGTAGACGCCGTGCGAGCATGTCGTCAGCATCTGGCCACTGTTCCTGCGTCATCCCCGCAAAGTCTTCGGTATGGTCGAGTAGTTGCCAGTCTTGTCGTCGTACAGGGCGTACCGCACACTGATCCGCACGTCGCCCTGTCTCCTTGATTGGTTCCGGCTATGCTGCCGTAGCCGGCGGCTTCTCACTGATCTGGCTACCATGCGATAGCCGGCCCGGCTTGCCTTGTCCAGCTGCACCTGGCCAGCCGGACGCGAACCGACTGCCCTGTTTCTTGTCCGGTTGGGGTATTTAGGGGTCATCCCCCGACACATATTCAATGATACATATCAGAAGTTCATACATGGACAATAACTTTATGAATACATTGGGAAATATCATCAACCATGATTTCCTCTAGGGCATATTCCCAACAGTCTCCCACTTACACTAGAGTCAATCATCCGACATCATATGTCTAGGCATCTAGTGCCCATAGCTCTCAGGTGCGCCTCATGCTTCGGCTGTGGAAGTGGATTTGTCAATGGATCCGCAATGTTTGCATCTGTGTGTACCTTGCATAACTTGATATCACCTTGATCCACGAACTAGCGAATAAGGTGGTACTGCATGAGTATATGTTTGTTCTTCTAGTGTTGTCTAGGTTCCTTGGCTTGTGCAATAGCACCATTGTTGTCACAATACACGTCTATCGGATTGGACAAGCCCTGAACCACACCAAGATCCATGAGGAAATTCCTCATCCAAACAACTTCTTTTGCTGCCTCTAAGACATCAATATACTCAGCCTCTGTTATAGACGCAGACACCGTTTCTTGGTTGGAACTTTTCCAGCTCATAGCCCCTCCGTTTATCACAAACACATATCCGGATTGCAAACAAGAATCATCCGATTCAGTCAGATAACTCGCATCCGTGTCACCCCTTACACTGAGTTCATCCTCACCTCCATAAACCAGGAACATATCCTTAGTCCTTCTCTAGTACTTAAGGACATTTTTAGCCGCTGCCCAGTGGATCTCTCCAGGGTCAGCCTGGTACCTGCTCACAACACTTAGAGCATAGAAAACATCTGGCCTAGTACAAATCATAGCGTACATGATGGATCCGACTGCAGAAGCATATGGAATCGCACTCATCCGACTTTGCTCATCAGTTGTCAAAGGACACTGAGTCTTGCTAAGTTTTACGCCATGGGACATTGGTAAGAACCCCTTCTTAGACGATTCCATGTTGAAATTTTTCAACACTTTGTCCAAATATGTACTCTGACTCAATCCAATGAGCTGCCTTGATCTATCTCTATAGATCAAGATTCCTAGTATGTAAGTTGCCTCACCCAAGTCCTTCATCGAAAAACTCTTTTCCAATGATTCCTTGGTTTCTTGCAACATCTGGACATCATTTCCAATCAGTAATATGTCATCCACATATAAGATCAGAAAGTTTACTTTGCTCCCACTAAACTTCTTGTATAAACAAGAATCATGATCACTCTTGATGAAGCCAAACAATTTGACTACCTCATTAAAGCGAATGTTGCAACTCCGAGATGCTTGCTTCAACCCATAAATGGATTTCCGAAGCTTGCATACCTTGTCAGCATTAGCTAGATCGACAAAACCCTCAGGCTGTATCATATACACGTCCTTGGTTAAATTTCCATTAAGTAAAGCCGTCTTGACATCCATCTGCCATATCTCATAGTCGAAATAGGCTGCTATAGCTAACATGATCTGAACTGACTTAAGCATCGCCAAAGGAGAGAAAGTCTCATCGTAGTCAACTCCTTGAACTTGTTGGAACCCTTTCGTGACACGCCGTGCTTTATAGATACAAACATTTCCATCCATATCAGTTTTCTTCTTAAACACCCATTTGCACTCGACGGGTCTTGCACCGTCTGGCAGATCAACCAAGTTCTAAACATGATTTTCATTCATGGACTTTAACTCGGATCTCATGGCTCCAAGCCATGACTTAGAATCAAAACCCACCATTGCTTCCGAATAAGTTGTCGGCTCATCACTGTCCAACAGCAACACATCACGAACACTTCGCAATCTGGTTGATCTTCGCAGTGTCGGTGCAGTTTCCGGCTCAGGTACCATGACCGGCTCAACCTCTAAGGCTTTTGCCAACTCGCTGCTGGCCGGTATCTCTCGAATTTCTTCGAGATGCACCGTACTCCCACTGACTCCCCGACTGAGAAACTCTTTCTCAAGGAAGACACCGTTCCGAGCGACAAACACTTTGCCCTCTTCTTGGTTGTAGAAGTAGTAGCCCATGGTTTCCCTTGGATACCCCACAAAAATACACTTATCCGACTTAGCTATAAGCTTGTCCGACTGAAGTTGCTTGACAAAAGCTTCACAACCCCAAATCTTAAGGAAAGACAAACTCAACTTTTTGCCAGTCCACATCTCATGTGGTGTCTTTTCTACCGACTTTGATGGTACTCTATTTAGTGTGAACGCCCTAGTTTCTGACAATAACCCCAAAATGATAAAGGCAGATCTGTCTGACTCATCATTGATCATACCATGTCTAACAAGGTCCGATTCCTCCTTTATGCCACACTGTTTCTCTGCGGCGTTCCTAGAGGAGTGAGCTAGGGAACTATTCCACAACTCTTCAGATGGTCATCAAACTCATGGCTCATGTACTCGCCTCCCCGGTCCGACCGAAGAAACTTTATTTTCTTGCTGAGTTGATTCTGTACCTCATTCTGGAACTCCTTGAACTTTTCAAAGGCTTCCGACTTATGTTTCATCAAGTAGATATATCGATACCTACTCAAATCATCAGTGAAGGTAATGAAGTACTCATAACCACCTCTGGCTGTCGTGGTCATCAGGCCACATACATCACTATGTACTAGTCCCAATAAGTCTGTGAAGGAAATATGCCCTATAGGCAATCATAGAGATGATTGTATTTCATGTGTATCCATGAGTTATTATAATGTTCCTTGAATATCCATATACTAGGCAACTTGTATTGATTGACAATTATGTGAATTGTTTGTGAAACTCTTTACTTGTATGGTTATCTAATAATTGTCCCTAGTCGGAGTTCATGCGAGGACACACGTGAATATTAGACTAGCACATCGATTGGTTAATGACTATGTTTCGCAAGTCATTGACATGGAGATGTCAAACCAATGATGTGGACACATGTTATGAACATGGGGTTGGACTGACCCAACCTGAGACTTGCAATTATACTTGCAGCTCTCTCTACACATCGTGTACGTTTTGTCCTTAGACCTGAGATTGTTGCATGTACTTGAGATGTGGATCGACCTACTTTGGGGCTATCAAACACTACTCCGTAACTGGGTAGTTATAAAGGTAGCTTTCGGGTTTGTCCTGATACATGATGCAAGGCATCGGTCAATCAAGATGGGATTTGCCCCTCTCTACTTGAGAGAGATATCTCTGGGCCCCTCGAGTGATCGGATCCAGAAATGCATGGCCGTGCTACATATGGTTAAGAGTTAACCTAGTAAAGGGATTCTGAATCACAGTATCGAAAAAGAGAGGTTAGCTTAGAGCTAGACCAAATATCGTGAGGCAAAGGGAAAGACATGTACTCAACCTTGTGATGGTTCGTCCGAATGATCTTTATATGCGTTTAGGAGTTGGCACGTCTTGCTAGAGGCCGCTACCAACTATTGATGGAGTAAGTGTACTCGCGTCATGTCTATACGTGTATGAACCTATAGGGTCACACACTTTAGGGGCTGGAAGCCTAATGAGGATTGGATCCGAATTAGACCAGGCTTAGGCTGCTAATGGGCTGCTAATGTAGAAGCCCACCAGGGATGCCTATATAAGAGGGAGTGGGGCGAGCTGAAATGGAGAGAGCATTCCACCCAGCCGCCACTCCTCTTCCGCCTGTGTTGCACGCGCAGACCTAGCAGTCTGGCGTGTGACGGCTTCCACTCCGGACGTGTGGATACCTCGGAGGTGCTGCATCTGTAGCACTTGGACGAGCCGCGCAAAGGGGAGCTGCTCGTGGGACGAGGACGAGGAGGAGACGTAGAACATCTACACTGCCGCAACGTGCTTCATCGAGTTCCGCACCTGCGCGTCTAGCGGTAATCCCGTGATCTATGACAATAGTATTCCTGGTTGACGCGGTAGAAATTTTTGATTTTACGCTAATGTAGCCTACCCGTTACCCTTCAGTGGTATCAGAGCCGATGCTATTCAGTCATAGGTTCAGGAAGTTTGCATATGGTGATATGTAGATTGATATGAATGATATGATCGTTTGTATGGCGGTGTTTCTGGATTGATCTATGATCTTACTTTCCGTGATCGTGATTCTAAGGTCGTCGAACGACTTACCCCTACCGGTCGGTTTCCGCCATCGGGGTAGACAGTGACACATAAATCCTTCTGAATCACGCGAAGATCAATATGATTGATCGAATCGGGAATTAGATCTGAATCGACGTACCGTGATCAAAGGAGTTTGGTCAAATCAGAACTATGGTCGGTTTATGGTAAATTGGATTTGCCGATCAAAATCCTTAAAGAAAATTGTATAGATTTAAAGAAAAAGGTACCGCGAGGGGCGCTGCCCCTTCGAACCCCGCCGGGGGAGACCCCCTAGACCCCCCTTAGTCGTAGCCCCCCTTTTTGTATCTCGTTAAGGTTCATAGGTGGTACGATTTCACATGATCCGGTAGAATGCGATTCTATGCACAACTTGTTTTTGCAGGATTTATGTGATCAGTACGGCCCAAAAATGTATGTGATGCATGTATGTATTTTTCATGACCTGCGTGTCGTGAGTTGGGCAACACGGCTGGAGCCATATGTGTTGTCAATTATTGTAATGGCCTGCGTGCCAACTTGTGATGATCCCAATACAATGTAATTTTGATTACTAGATGTTAGGAGTAATAGCTTGTATTATTTCTTGGAGAACTCATCACTTGGAGGATGGCTCGCATAGAGCATGAAGATGGAGATCATCATGGTGGACAGGTTCTATGGCGATGGAGATCACCATGAGAAAATGGGCCATACTGTATCACATCTATGTGAATGCTATTCTTATACGTTTTACTACTATGCATGCTTAGATGATAGAAGTAGAACGATCCCTCACAAAGTTTAAGTTAAACCATGCCCTCCCAACCAAACCTTGCACCATCCTATGCCCTGTACAATCGTTGGTGGGTCTATGAAATTAGGGTGCCACGGTTTTCCTTGGCTGGATGGGTTTGTATCGGATACCTACACGCATAAGGGTTGGTGAGCTTAACAAGGTCATCTTAACAGTTAAGGACCTTGGGGCATAAAGGTTGGGTGCCTAGTTTTGACATAGAGATGTCACCCAACAACAAGAGTCATATGTGATATAATTAGCAAAGGTTGCTTACCGATTTACCTTGTATTCTAGCAGTGATGCTAAAGCTCACTAGTCGACTTGTTAATTGTGGATCTTGAATCACTTAGTATCAATAGAGGGATGTTGATTTAAGTGGGAGTATATGCTATTAAATTGTTTAATATGTTTTACTCTTTCATGGTTACATGGCTTAGTATTTTGCATAATTTTTTTGTTGTAGATCAATGGCACCGAACAATTCATCACCTTTTGCTTTGCGTTCGATTCTTGAAAAGGATAAACTAAATGGAACAAACTATTCGGACTGGGTCCGTAACCTGAGAATTGTTCTCAGGGCTGAGAAAAAGGAAACTGTTCTGGATACCCCAATCCCGGATGAACCTGCTGATAATGCAACTGCTACCCTTAAGAATGCCTACAAGAAAGCATGTGATGAATCTCTTGAGGTCAGTTGTCTTATGCTTGCATGCATGGAACCTGATCTTCAAAAGCAGTTTGAGGATCAGGAAGCATACGATATGATCGTTGCGCTTAAGGACATGTTCCAGACTCAGGCTAGGACTGAGAGGTACAATGTCGCTAAGTCCTTTGTGGAATGCAAGGTGGCAGAGGGAGCAGCTGTAGGCCCCCATGTGATCAAAATGGTTGGTTACAGTCAGACTTTGGAAAAGCTTGGTTTTCCATTAGGCCAAGAGTTGGCCACTGACTTCATTTTGGCATCTCTTCCATCTAGCTATGGGCATTTCATTTCGAACTACCATATGCATGGGGTGGAGAGGGGCCTTAATGAATTATGTGGGATGCTGAAAACAGCAGAATGTGACATTAAGAAGTGTGCAGGGCATAGCCATGTGATGGCTGTGCAGAACAAGCCTAGCTTCAAGAAAAAGGGCACTTCTTGGCAGAAGAAGAAGGGCAAGGCTAAGGATACGATCCCTAAGCCAAACCCTGCACCCAAGCAAAAGGCTGGTCCTGCAGGAGACACTGAGTGTTTCTTTTGTCACGAATATGGCCACTGGAAGAGAAACTGCAGCAAGTACCAGGATTCTTTGAAGAAAAGTGGAAGTAAGAGTACTTCCCACTCAGGTACACTTGTTGTAAATGTTGTGGACATTTTTCTCGCAGATTCTTATGTTAACTCTTGGGTATTTGATACCGGATCGGTTGCTCATATTTGCAATTTGATGCAGGGGCTAATAAGGACTAGAGAAGTGCAGAAAGGCGAAGTGGATTTTCGCATCGGAAATAAAGCAAGGGTTGCTGCATTGTTCGTCGGCGTCATGCAACTTCACCTTCCGTCAGGATTTATCATGGAGTTGAATAATTGTTATTACATTCCTAGTATGGGTCAAAACATTTTATCACCTTCATGTTTGATGAGGGATGGTTATTCATTCGCGAGTACAAACAATGGTTGTGTAATCTCTAAGAATACTATGTTTGTGGCTGATGCTCCCATTGTGAATGGGTTATTTATTTTAAATCTTGATAATGCATGTGTTTACAATGTTAGTGCTAAAAGGCTTCGGCCAAATGATTTGAGTCCTACCTATCTATGGCATTGTCGTTTGGGGCATATAAGTGAAAAGCGTATGAAGAAGCTCCATGGTGATGGTCTTCTAACTTCGTTTGATTTTGAATCATACGAGACATGTCAAGCTTGTTTACTTGGAAAGATGACCAAGACGCCTTTTACGGGGTTTCCCGAGAGAGCGACAGACTTGTTGGAACTCATACATACTGATGTATGTGGACCAATGAGCACGACAGCCAGAGGAGGATATCACTACTTCATTACTTTCACTGATGATTTCAGTAGATATGGCTATGTCTACTTGATGAAGCATAAGTCTGAAACTTTTGAAAAGTTCAAAGAGTTTCAAAATGAGGTAGAGAATCAACGTGGCAAGAAAATAAAGGCCTTGCGATCTGATCACGGAGGTGAATATTTGAGTCACGAGTTTAGCAATCATCTTAAGAGTTGCGGAATTGTTCCACAGCTCACGTCGCCCGGAACGCCTCAAAGAAACGGGGTCTCTGAACGGCGTAATCGAACTTTGTTGGACATGGTTCGATCGATGATGAGCCAGTAGGACTTACCATTATCATTTTGGGGTTACGCGCTAGAAACAGCAGCTTTCACACTAAACAGGGTACCATCTAAATCTGTAGTTAAGACACCATATGAGATGTGGACTGGAAAGAATCCCAGTTTGTCTTTTCTAAAGATTTGGGGTTGTGATGCATTTGTCAAACGACTTCAGTCGGACAAGCTAACACCCAAATCGGATAAGTGCATTTTTGTGGGATACCCAAGGGAAACCTTAGGGTATTACTTCTACAACCGAGAAGAAGGCAAAGTGTTTGTCGCTCGTAGCGGTGTTTTCCTAGAGAAAGAGTTTCTCACAAAGGGAACGAGTGGAAGGTCGGTGCGACTTGAAGAAGTTCAAGATGAGCCAGTCGGGGATGCTTCTACGAGTGATGCTATTGTAGCAGAACAAGTTGAGGAACCCGTGGCAATAGAAGCACCACAGCCACGAAGGTCGGCGAGGCTCCGCGAAGCGCGAGAATTATTATTGTTAGACAATGATGAGCCTGCGACCTATGCAGAAGCGATGGTGGACCCAGACTCTGAGAAATGGCTGATTGCCATGAGATCCGAGATAGAGTCCATGGGAGACAATCAAGTTTGGAACTTGGTTGACCTGCCTGATGGTTTTAAAGCCATCGAGTGCAAGTGGATCTATAAGAAGAAGATTGATATGGATGGAAATGTTCACATCCATAAAGCTCGACTTGTTGCAAAAGGTTTCGACAAGTTCAAGGAGTTGACTACGACGAGACTTTCTCGCCCGTAGCGATGCTTAAATCTATACGGATCATTCTAGCCATTGCTGCACATTTCGATTATGAGATATGGCAGATGGATGTCAAGACGGCTTTCTTAAATGGAATCCTTTCTGAGGACGTGTATATGATGCAGCCCGAAGGTTTTGTCGATCCAAACAATGCTGGAAAGGTATGCAAACTTCAAAATTCTATTTATGGGCTGAAGCAAGCATCTCGGAGTTGGAACATTCGATTTGATGAAGTTGTAAAGGAGTTTGGCTTCACCAAAAACGAACAAGAACCTTGTGTGTATAAGAAAGAAAATGGGAAATCACTTGTGTTTCAAATCTTATATGTGGATGACATATTATTGATTGGAAATGACATTCCTATGCTCGAGTCTGTTAAGACCTCATTGAAAAATAGTTTTTCTATGAAGGACTTGGGAGAAGCAGCATATATTCTAGGTATCAAGATCTATAGAGATAGATCAAAGAGGCTAATTGGATTAAGCCAGAGTACGTATATTGACAAAGTGTTGAAACGGTTCAACATGGAAGAGGCTAAGAAGGGGTTCTTGCCCATGTCTCACGGCATTAAACTAAGCAAGACTCAGTGTCCTTCGACCACTGATGAGCGAGAACGCATGAGTAGGATTCCATATGCTTCGGCTATTGGATCCATCATGTATGCAATGACATGTACTCGCCCAGATGTTTCCTATGCTCTAAGTGTTATGAGCAGATACCAGGCTGATCCAGGTGAGATTCACTGGACAGCGGTAAAGAATATCCTTAAGTACTTGAGAAGGACTAAGGATATGTTCCTAGTTTATGGAGGTGAGGTTGAACTCAGTGTAAAGGGTTACACAGATGCGAGTTACCTTAATGACTCAGATGACTCGAAATCGCAATCAGGTTATGTGTTTGTCATGAATGGTGGTGCTGTGAGCTGGAAAAGTTCCAAGCAAGATACAGTGGCCTCCTCTTCAACAGAAGCTGAATATATTGCTGCCTCGGAGGCTGCAAAGGAAGCTGTTTGGATTAGGAATTTCCTGATCGCTCTTGGTGTGGTTCAAGGCTCGTCCAATCCCTTTGGACGTTTATTGTGACAACAATGGTGCTATTGCACAAGCCAAAGAACCTAGACAGCACCAGAAGAACAAACATATTCGCATGCGCTACCATCTGATTCGTGAGTTCATTGATGAAGGTAGTGTCATGTTATGCAAAATACATACGGACTCAAATGTTGCTGATCCCTTGACTAAGCCACTCCCACAGCCTGCGCATGAAGCGCACACAAGAGCAATAGGTATTAGCTACTGTCTAGATTGACTCTAGTGCAAGTGGGAGACTGAAGGAAATATGCCCTAGAGGCAATCATAGAGATGATTGTATTTCATGTGTATCCATGAGTTATTATAATGTTCCTTGAATATCCATATACTAGGCAACTTGTATCGATTGGCAATTATGTGAATTGTTTGTGAAACTCTTTACTTGTATGGTTATCTAATAATTGTCCCTAGTCGGAGTTCATGCGAGGACACACGTGAATATTAGACTAGCACATCGATTGGTTAATGACTATGTTTCGCAAGTCATTGACATGGAGATGTCAAACCAATGATGTGGACACATGTTATGAACATGGGGTTGGACTGACCCAACCTGAGACTTGCAATTATACTTGCAGCTCTCTCTACACATCGTGTATGTTTTGTCCTTAGACCTGAGATTGTCGCATGTACTTGAGATGTGGATCGACCTACTTTGGGGCTATCAAACACTACTCCGTAACTGGGTAGTTATAAAGGTAGCTTTCGGGTTTGTCCTGATACATGCTGCAAGGCATCGGTCAATCAAGATGGGATTTGCCCCTCTCTACTTGAGAGAGATATCTCTGGGCCCCTCGAGTGATCGGATCCAGAAATGCATGGCCGTGCTACATATGGTTAAGAGTTAACCTAGTAAAGGGATTCTGAATCACAGTATCGAGAAAGACAGGTCAGCTTAGAGCTAGACCAAATATCGTGAGGCAAAGGGAAAGACATGTACTCAACCTTGTGATGGTTCGTCCGAATGATCTTTATATGCGTTTAGGAGTTGGCACGTCTTGCTAGAGGCCGCTACCAACTATTGATGGAGTAAGTGTACTCGCGTCATGTCTATACGTGTATGAACCTATAGGGTCACACACTTTAGGGGCTGGAAGCCTAATGAGGATTGGATCGAAATTAGACCAGGCTTAGGCTGCTAATGGGATGCTAATGTAGAAGCCCACCAGGGATGCCTATATAAGAGGGTGTGGGGCGAGCTGAAAAGGAGAGAGCATTCCACCCAGCCGCCACTCCTCTTCCGCCTGTGTTGCACGCGCAGACCTAGCAGTCTGGCGTGTGACGGCTTCCACTCCGGACGTGTGGATACCTCGGAGGTGCTGCATCTGTAGCACTTGGACGAGCCACGCAAAGGGGAGCTGCTCGTGGGACGAGGACGAGGAGGAGACGTAGAACATCTACACTGCCGCAACGTGCTTCATCGAGTTCCGCACCTGCGCGTCTAGCGGTAATCCCGTGATCTATGACAATAGTATTCCTGGTTGACGCGATAGAAATTTTTGATTTTACGCTAGTGTAGCCTACCCGTTACCCTTCAGTCTGACGCCCTTTCACAACTCTTTGCAAAAGGTGTCTTGGTCATTGATACGTTGCTAACGTATCTATAATTTTTGATGTTTCATGCTTGGTTTTATCAACTTTCTTATGTTTTGTTCCAACTTTGGAGTATTTTTATACACTTTATTGGACTAACTTATTAACAAGATGCCATAGTGCCAGTTTCCTGTTTTCTTCTATTTTTGGTTCCAGAAAAGTCAGAAAATGAATATTCTCGGAATTAGACCGGACAAAAGCCAAAGTCGATATTTTACCAGAGGACTCACGGAGCCAGAAGACGAGACGGAGAGGGGCCACAGGGCGGCCACACCATTAGGTAGCGCGGGCTAGCCCTGGCCGTGCCACCAGGTGGTGTCGGCCCCCTGGCCGCCCACCGACCTCACCTCTTCGCCTATAAGATTCCTCCCGATGTAAAAACAATCCTAAATACTCAAGCCTCCAGCCATGAAAAGGTCCGCAGTGCCGCCGCCACCGAAGGGGAGATTCGGGGGATAGAAAGTCTCTGTTTTGGCACCCTTCCGGGACGGGGAAGTACCCCCAAAGCCATCTCCATCGATCTCGACCACCATCTCCATCGTCGTTGCTGATTCCCATGATGAGGAGGGAGTAGTTCTTCCTCGAGGCTAAGGGTTCTACCGGTAGCTATGTGTTCATTTGTGTCTCTATGCATGATCTTATTGAGATCATGAGCTTTTAATCTATAGATCTACCTTGCTACTCAAGTGCTTTAATAGATCTCTGCTCTCCCCATGTGTGTGAAGTTGACAGTGTGCACACCATGCTGACACTTAGGCTAGAGATTACAAATACTTGTTATGAGTTATATTTGGAGTTGGATGTCTTTATGAAATTGTGGTGTTTGTTTGAACCATCTAGTGCTCAAGGTGACAATGTGGGGTTATCTAGATGCGGAAAGCGAACTCTAAGTTGTGTTGTTATAGCCCTACCAATGATTAGAGTGTCCAACTGGAAAGTTGTTAAGAGTAGTATCATAAAGAGAAGATATTTATATGAGAGTGTTCACTAGTGAAAGTATGATCCCTAGGCCTTGTTTCTAAGCACTGAAAGACTGTTTGCAACTAGATCTGTTACATGTTTGCCTGCTTCCATCTTTATTTTAGTTTGCCTTTAGTCTTTTCCCACATCAACCACACGCCAGCAAGCTATTTTCTGGCACCGTTACCACTTATAATTATATATAACACTTGTATTTCACTATTTCTTCGCCGAACTAGTGCACCTATACACCTGACAAGTGTATTGGGTGTGTTGGGGACACAAGAGACTTCTTGTATCTTGATTGCAGGGTTGCTTGAGAGGGGATACCTTTGACCACTTCCTCCCTGAGTTTGATAAACCTTGGATAATCCACTTAAGGGAAAACTTGCTGCTGTTCTACAAACCTCTGCACTTAGAGGCCCAACAACTGTCTACAAGAATAGAAGTGCGTAGACATCAGTCATCTTGCCGAGTAGGCAGGATTCACATGTCTCAAACGACTCCAAGTCGAACGAAGTTAGGAGTCCATCATCATGGAGTTTCTTCATGCGTTTCCAACTTATATGACCAAGCCGACAATGCCCAAAGTAAGTCATATTCAGATCATTTGGTTTCAATCTTTCCACATTTATGTTATAGACAGATTCACCCTCAAGATTCAAAATAAATAACCCGTCCCAGACGGGTGCAAAGCCGTGAAACATATCATTCAAATATAGAGAACAACCATTATTCTTAATATTCGACTCATAGCCTTGTCTCATCAAACATGAGGCAGAAATGATGTTTCGACAAAGCACTGGAACATAATAAAAATTATTAGCTCCATTAAGAATATAGAAGGTAAATGAAGTTGCATCGTGCTGACTTCCAACGCAGCTACTCTCGCTTTGTTGCCGACTCTAATGTCAACCTCGCCTCTTGCAACGCTCCTACTTCTTACCAGTCCCTGCAACGAGTTGCAGATGTGAATGACTGATCCGGTATCATATACCCAAGAACTACCAGGTGCATGAGCAAGATAAATGTCTATAACATTGCAAACAAGCGTACCTGAGCCGGAAGTCACACCTCCGCTCTTGGCTTTGTCAGCCAGATACTTGCTGCAATTCCTCTTCCAGTGGCCATCCGACTTGTAGTAGAAGCAAGTGGACCCGGCTACAGGAGATGACTTAGTCCCTGAGGAAGCGCTTTGGACTGGGTACTCAGCCTTACCTCCCGACTTTGCCTTCTTCTTCTTAGTCCAAGAACTCTTCTTGAACTTAGTCTTATTTTGTACCATCAACACTTGATTGGCACCTTTCTTGAGATCCGCCTTAGCCTGCTTGAGCATCCCATGTAATTCAGTGAGCTTCTTATCCATAACATGCATGTGGTAGTTCGATATGAACTGTCCATACGCTCTAGGAAGAGAGTTCAGAATTATGTCTGTAGCGAACTCTTTGCTAATGGGGTAGCCAAGTCTTTCCAGAGACTACACGTAACCAACCATCTTGATCACATGCAAACTCGGTGGATCGCCATCCTTAAGTTTGCAGCTCAACAAAGCCCGAGAGACTTGATACCTCTCAGTTTTTACCTGAGCCGGGAACATCTTTTGAGGCTTTCATTCATATCGTATGCCTCAACATTCTCGAACTGCTGCTGCAAGTCCGGTTCCATGTGAGCAAGCATAAGACAGCTAATCTCCGTGGATTCATCACAAATCCAACGGCAGGCATTGGTGGCTGCGACAGTCGCATTCTCATCCGGCTCATCTAGAAGTGGGTTGTCTAGGACACGGTCCCTCTTTTCTTGTTTGAGAACAATTCTCAGATTACGATACCAGTTGGTGAAATTATTTCCATTTAGCTTATCTTACTCTAAGATGGTTCTTAAAGCAAAACTGGAAATCTGAGGGAGACTGCTAGGTGCCATTGATCTACAATAGAAAATATGCAAAACACTTAAGACATGTATCCATAAAAGAGCAAGCATATTAAACACTTTAATATTTATGCTCCCACTAGAACCAACATCCCTCCGATGGTTACTTAGTGATTCAGGACCCTAAATAAGCAAGTCGACTAGTGAGCTTTAGCATCACCACTAGTCGTGAAGTGATCTAGGTAGACAACTCCTTGTCAATCGCATCTCATACGACTCCTGTTGGATGGGTGGCATCACATGCCCTTGCTCCCATGCGACTTTTCCCCGAGTCCCACAACAGTTGTGATAGACCTGTCTAGATTACCAAGTGCTTCCGCTGTAAGAGTCCGACTCGAACCCACCTAGTCAGAAAGAATTGATAGCAGCTCAATTTCATAAGCCCACTACCAAAAATGTCCGACTTGTGATAGTGCATCACTAGCGGGGAAACCGACTAGACCTTCTTTGAGGGATTGCTTTCTACCAACTATCTAATAGAGGTAAAATTAGAGACATAAACATAACACAAAATAAAACAATTATAATGTGAAATGGTATGGCTCTCTTCATGCCGATCTCCATCTCCACAAAGTCTGTAATCCGAGTCGTGTCAACTCTTGTCACGTGCCGTCTTACACCATGTAGTCGACTTCTATATCGACTTGCATGCCTTCTGGATTCTCCAAACAGCTACACTAGCTAGTAAAGCAAATTACATAGAGAATCCAACACACAAGCCGTTATACAATAAAGTGATAGCACCTAGGCTCCAGCCAGCTGACAAAAACCATGGTGTAGCGCCCCTCGCCGGTGCGGACAGTGCCCGACGATATTTCCAAAAACATAGATCAAATCCGAATTCCGGACATGGATTTTGTCATCGGATAAAATAATTTTACCCAAATCCGATCCGGACTCTAATTCGACCAAACTCGTTGATCTTTGATCACCGCATCCGGATTTACGTGTCACAGTCTACTCAATGGCGGAAGCCGACTGGTAGAGGTATGTCGTTCCACGACCTTAGCAGTATGATCACGGAAACCGGATCATCCAATTCCTTGAGTACAGTTGATCAAATCAACCTCGTATAAAACCGATCTATCTCATAGACCGACCACCAAAACTGCAACTAGATCCAATCTAACGCCAAACACATATCACATATGCATGATCTCGAGCCTAAAACCAGAAGCTAACGCTCTGATACCACTGTTGGGCCACGTAGAGATAAAGAAAACTTTTTCCCTACGCGGTGATCCCAAGATCCAGCTCAGGTAGAAGGCCACGAGGATTACCACCAGACGCGCAGTTGCGGAATCGATGAAGCACGTCGCTTGATGCATTGAAGTCCTCACAATCCGTTCCGGTTTCACGATCGTCGAAGTACTGAACGTACATCACCTCCGCCAGTATCCACACGTACGGGGAGGAGCGCCGGCGGTGGACTGCTAGGTCCGGTACGACGGCGACAAGACAGACTGGGGCTAGGGTTTCCAACACATGGAGTGACCTAACCGTGTGCTCTAAGCACCTGCTCCCCTGCTTATATAGGGAGTGAAAGTGGGCTCCACTCACTTATGGCCCATTCACTAAAAGGCCTATATTAGTCACTGCAAGTCCAACTTGCTGACTAAGTCCATGTCTCTATTTGGGTCCAACCCAAATAGATTTCCTGTTTGGGTCTAACCCAAACTTGCTCCCGCTCTTAAGTGTGTGACCCGACAAGCTCATGGTAACCCGGACACGATCCGAGTCTCACTCGTGATCGATCAGTTGCTAGCGGCTTCTAGCAGAACGTGCCAACTCCCAAGTACCAATAAGTCATGACGACATACCTTCCAATGCGACTTTCATCTGAGTCCCTTTTGCCCCACGATATACCTTGTCAAACTATAGGCGAATAATTGTCATCCCTTAAATAGTCCGACACTCTTTCTCGATCCGAGATAAGTGATTCATCCGACTAACTCTTAGTCGGTGGTCTCGGTTAACACTTAACCGAGTCGTGCATGGCCATGCTTTCCGAATCATATCTTTCGAGAGGGCCCAGAGAATATCTCTCTAGATGGAGGGGCAAAATCCCATCTTGGTTATTCACATCACGCAGCTTGATTCTCAGTCGACCCGAACTCCGCCTTTATAACTGCCAGTGATGGAACAACGTTTGACAGAACCTAAGTCGGTGATCCTCAACTCAGATAGTGTAATAACCTCAGGTCTAAGGATTACATTGATTGAGACATGCAAATGACTTGTTCGTTGCATCTCAATATGGGTCAGTCCAACTCGCTAAACTCTTTAGCCGAATCCGTGTAAGTCGGAATAGCATCTCCATGCCCATGACAAGTGGAACCGAGTCATCTGCCGACTTTCACATTGGTCTAAGTTGTGTGTCCATAACAACCTCGATGACCAAGGACAATTAGTATGAATAACATGAATATATAGTTCCACAATCCAATCACATATTCAATGATACATATCAGAAGTTCATACATGGACAATAACTTGATGAATATGTTGGGAAATATCATCAACCATGATTGCCTCTAGGGAATATTCCCAACAATTTGAGCATTGGTGACTTCAATCTCCCCCATGCTTGGGCAATACTTTCTCCATCATGACGATGAAAATTATAAATATAATTACTATCTGTATGAATTTCATGAGGAGGATAAAATTTAGAGTAAAAGAGAGATTCAAGTTCCTTCCACTCTGAATGATGAGGATCATCTAGTAGCTCATACCACTCCCTTGCTTTACCCGTAAGTGATAAAGAGAATAGCTTCCTCTTAACTTGGTTCATTGAAATACCTGCACACTTGAACAACTCACATAATTCATGTATAAAGAGTAAATGATCACCAGGATGGACAGTTCCATCTCCAAAATAATAGTTATTCAGAACATGTTCAACAATTTCCATAGGTATTTTAAAAGGGATGATTTCAGTATGTGGATTTGAAATATCACAAGTATCATTAGAATTACCACATATGGGAGATAAAGTATCATCAGAGCAAATTTTCTCCTCCAAAGCTGGGGAACTAAAAAGATCATTTCCATAAAAACTAACTTCCCCAAGCTTAGACGTTTCCATAGCATTAGTAACAAAGGTTTTCAAAAAAATCATACTAATAACATTGCTATTAGCATTAAAAGAAAGTTCCATGGGTTTTTAAATTTTGTTTTCAAACCATTCATGTTCTACCTCAGGAAAAATACTAAAAAGCTCTCTAATTTTGTTGTTGTTTTCCATTAAGCCTAACTAGTAAAAATAAAAACAAGAAACAAAAAGATATAATTGCAGAATCTAAAGGAAATAACTTCGAGCACTCACACACCAACAACAGTGCTAGAAGATAGCTTAGTAGCCAGAGGATGTGAGTACCTTTTACCTTACCTCCCCGGCAACGGGGCCAAAAAATAGCTTGATGTCTACGCATGCTTCTATTCTTGTAGACAGTACTGGGCCTCCAAGTGCAGAGGTTTGTAGAACGGCAGCAAGTTTCCCTTAAGTGGATCACCCAAGGTTTATCGAACTCAGGGGGGAAGTGGTCAAAGGTTGCCCTCTCAAGCAACCCTGCAATCAAGATACAAGAAGTCTCTTGTGTCCCCAACACACCCAATACACTTGTCAGGTGTATAGGTGCACTAGTTCAGCAAAGAGATAGTGAAATACAAGTAATATGGATGATTATAAGTGGTAATTGCAATCTGAAATAAGAGTGGAAGCAAGCAAACATGTAACAGGACTGATTGTAAACGGTGTTTCAATGCTTAGAAACAAGGCCTAGCGATCATACTTCCACTAGTGGACACTCTCATATAAATATCTTCTCTTCATTATGCTACCCTGAACTACTCTCCGGTTGGATGATGTAGGGCTATAACAGCACACCTTAAAGTTTGCATTCCCCATCAAGATAGCCCCTCACTATCACCTTGAGCGCTAGATGGTTCCAACAAACACCACAATCTCATAGAGACATCCAACTCAAATTATACTCATGATAAGTATTTTTGTAACCTTAGCCAAAGTGCCACACAGTGTGCACACTATCAACTTCACACACGTGGGGATAGGCAGAGATTAATTAAAGCACTTGAGTAGCAGAATAGTTCTACTTGTTCAACTAGATTACAAAGCTCATGATCTCAATAAGATCATGCATAGAGAGAGATGAACACATAGCTACCGGTAGATCCCTTAGCCTCGAGCGAGAACTACTCCCTCCTCATCATGGAAGTCAGTAATGGCAATGGAGATGGAGATGGCTCCGGGGGCACTTCCCTGTCTCGGCAGGGTGCTGGAACAGAGACTTCTATCCCCCAAATCTCCTCTTCGGTGGCTGCGGCGCTGCGGAACTTTTCATGGAATTCTGATCTTGTTCTTAGGGTTTTCATCTCAGGGGGTTTATATAGGCGGATGGAGAGGTCGAGTCGGAGACCGAGGTGGCCACACCACCCCCTAGCGCAGCCTAGCCTGGCCCATGCCACCAGGTGGTGTCAGCCCCTTGTGGCCCCTCTCCATCTCGTCTTCTGGCTCCGTGAGTCTTCTGGTAAAATAGGAACTTTGGTTTTTGTTTCGCCCAATTCGGAGAATATTTCCTTACTAGCTTTTCTGAAACCAAAAACAGCAGAAAATAGGCAACTAGCACTTCGGCATCTTTTCAATAGGTTAGTTCCAGAAAATGTATAAAAATGCCTCAAAGTGTAGAGAAAACATAAGATAGTTCATACAAAACTAGCATGGAGCATCAAAAATTATAGATACATTTATGACGTATCAATGGCATGTGATCGGTTGATCGGACCAACGGTGCGCTGTATGCACCATGGCATGGACAATGTGTAGATCAGAGTCGATGGCTGATGAGTGCATTTTGCATCATGTTTTATATTATTATTTTGCATTGTAGTTGTAGGACCTTGGTATTTTATGGCATTCGTGCGCACATTTTATGTCTATTTTCACCAGGATCAGGACAGATGATGGATACAATGGACGAAATTCTTGGAGCAGTTGTACTAGGAAGAAAAGGAGTAAAAAACAATGTAAATCGCTTATTTGGGAAATATTAATAACACCAGAAGAAAACCCGAAGCGATCGAAGCATCCAAAGAGTTGGACGACCAACTATATCGTGGGAATAAAATTTTGGCCGTATAGTTCCCGCCGTATAGTTGGCGCCATGATACGTTGCAAACGTATCTATAATTTTTGATGTTCCATATTTGTTTTATATCTACTTTCTTATGTTTTGTCCACACTTTGGAGTATTTTTACACATTTTCTGGAACTAACCTATTAACAAGATACCGAAGTGCCAGTTGCCTATTTTCTGCTATTTTTGGTTTCATAAAAGCTAGTAAGGAAACATTCTCGGAATTAGATCGGACAAAAGCTAAAGTCAATATTTTTCCCAAAGAAACACAGAGTCCGGAGGGGAGACGAAGCGGGGAACCAGGGCAGCCACACCCTAGGGTGGCGCGGCCAGCCCTAGCCACGCCACCACCAGGTGTGGGCCCCTGGTGGTCCACCGACCTAGCCCTTTTGCCTATAAAATCCTCCCGAGACGAAAACCCTAAATACCCGATCAAAATTCCACGAAAGAGTCTGTAGCCGTCGCCATCTCCATCCCTAGATCGGGAGGGATCTGATGATCTTCCCGGCACCCTGCCGGAGGCCTTCTTCATCTCCATGCCTGCCTCCGGTGTGATGCGTGAGTAGTTCATCTCTGGACTACGGGTCCATGTAGTAGATAGATGGTTGGTTCTCCTCCTTTGTGCTATCAAGTTTAGATCTTGTGAGATCCGTTCATGATCAAGATCATTTAATTGTAATCCTACATGTTGTGTTTGCGGGGATCCGATGGATATTGAGATGCTATTTCAGATTGATTATTGATTCTATCATGTCTTTGTTATTTGTGATCATGCATGCTTTTCGTTGTTAGTAGCTATCTTGGCGAAGTAGATGCTAGCAACTCCAAGAGGGAGTATTTATGCTCGATAGTGAGTTCATGCCTCTAGTAATCTAGGGAAGTGACAGAAATCTCTAAGGTACTAGATGTGTTGTTGCTATTAGGGAGAAAACAACAATCCTTTGTCCATAGGGCAATCATATCGTTTACTTTACACACTTTGCTTAATGCAATTATCTGTTGCTTGCAACTTAATACTGGAGGGGTTTCGGATGATAACCTAAAGGTGGATTATTAGTCATAGATGCAGTTGGATTATGGTTTATGTATAATGTTGTAATGCCAGATCAAATCTCATAGGAGTCAAGATGATTAATATATGCATGTATGCTTTCTCGATGTTTATCAATTGCCCCGCTGTAATTTGTTCACCCAACATGTCATCTATCTTAAGGAGAATCACCACTAGTGAACTATGGACCCCGGTCCATTGTTTTACCATCAATCTATAATCTACAATCTACTATTTACTGTTTACTTTCTGCAAGCAATTACTATCTTCCACACAATACGTTTAATCCTTTGTTTCAGCAAAACCGGTGAGATTGACAAAGTCACTGTAAGTTGGGGCGAAGTTCCATGGTTGTGTTGTGCAGGATTACAAGTTGGAAGACAACACCTTGGGGTTGTTTCCTTGCTCCTACTGGTTCGATAACCTTGGTTTCATCACTGAGGGAAAATTTCCTACTGTGCTCATCATACCTTCCTCTTGAGGTTCCCAACAAGCTCATTAGATTTTGAGCCATCAAGCCTATTTTCTGGCGCCGTTGCCAGGGAGTCAAGGACAACTTCATGAGAGGTGTCCTTCATAACCAATCTCTTTACTTTGTTTTTTGTTTTGCTTAGTTTTTTCTGCTTTTTTGCTTGTTTCTTCTATCAAAAACACAAAAAATTAGTTGGTCTAGTTTACTTCCTTTATTAAAAACACAAAAATGACCACTCTTGAAAACACCAAGTTGTGTGACTTCACTAGCACCAACAACAATGATTTCATGTTCACACCTATTGCTCCACATGTTCCTAAAGCTACTTTCTTTGAAATTAAACCTGCTTTACTCAATCTTGTTATGAAAGAACAATTTTCGAGTGTTGGTACTTAAGATGATGTTGCTCACCTTAATAACTTTGTTGAACTGTGTGAGATGCAATAACATAGGTATATAGATGGAGACATTATTAAGCTTAAATTGTTTCCATTCTCTTTGAGAGGATAAGCTAAAGAATGGTTGCTATCCCTAACTAGAAATATTATTGATTCTTGGACTAAATGCAAAGATACTTTCATTGGAAAATACTATCCTCCTACTAAGATTATATATATGAGAAGTGAAATAATGAAATTTAAACAATCTGATAGTGAACATGTTGTTCAAGCTTGGGAAAGAATGAAATCTTTGGTAAAGAATTGTCCCACTCATGGACTGACTGCTTGGATGATTATCCAAACCTTTTATGCAGGAATGAATTCTTCTTCAAGAAATCTGCTGGATTCTGCTGCTGGAGGTACCTTTATGACCATTACTTTGGGTGATGCAACAAAGCTTCTGGATAATATGATGGTAAACTATTCTGAATGGCACACTGAGAGAGCTCCACAAGGTAAGAAGGTAAATTATGTTGAAGAAACCTCCTCCTTGAGTGATAAAATTGATGTTGTTATGTCTATGCTTGTTAATGGGAAAGCTCATATTGATCCAAATCATGTTCCCTTAGCCTCTTTGGTTGCTCAAGAAGAGAAAGTTGATGTGAACTTTATTAGAAATAATAATTTTAGCAACAATGCCTATAGGAATAATTTTGGTAACAATAATTATAGGCCTTATACTCCCAATAATGGTAATGCTTATGGAAATTCCTACAACAATAATAGAAGTGCACCCTCTGAACTTGAAGTCATGCTTAAAGATTTTATTAGTAAACAAACTATTTTCAATAAAACTATTGAGGAAAAACTCTCTAGTACTAAAAGAAATAAAGCATCATTATCTGAAGCACAATCTTCTTTGAATAAAATGGCTGCTAAACCTAAAACTATTGAAAATCCCTTTGCTGCTACTAATGCCATACAAGTTAGAATTGATGAAAATGTTAGACTGTTAGCTAAATTGCATGCTAAGTTGGAAACAGAGGATGACATTGCTAGAAATATTAGTATTTGTACTATCACTGCCACTAATGTTGATCCTAGCAAACCACATGAAGTCCCCATTCCTTTTGCAACAATGCCTAAAACCAATGGAACTTTTTCCAATAAAAATGCTGAAATTCTTCGAAATATGGGAAACAATAGCTCTACTACTTTAGATGGTAATTATGATTTTGATCTTGATGGTTGCAATATCTCTGAAGTAATTATGTTCCTACAAAAGCTTGCTAAAATTCCTAATGCTAGTGCTATGAATATGGCCTTTACAAAACACATTACTGATGCTCTCATAAAAATTAAAGAAGAAAAGATGAAACATAAAGCTTCTATCCCTATGAAATTAGAAGATGGTTGGGTACCCATCATTAATATGAAAGTGAATGATTTTGATCTCAAAGCTTCATGTGATCTTGATAGTAGTGTTTCTATTATGCCTAGAAGAATTTATGAAATACTTGATTTTCCACCATTGGAAGATTGTTATTTAAATGTCCAACTTGATGATAATGCTAAAAAGAAACTCATGGGTAGTGCTAATGATGTTCTTATTATGGTTAACAATGCCTATGTCCCTGTTGATTTCTATATTTTGGATGTTGAATGCAATGCTTCTTGTGCTATTATTTTGGGAAGACCTTTTCTTACAATCGTTGGTGTCATTATTGATATGAAAGAAGGCACCATTAAATATCAATGCCCACTCAAGAAAGGTATAGAACACTTCCCTAAGAAGAGAGAAAAGATTCCTTTTGCCTCTCCTATTAAAACAAAATTTTCTCTTAATGCTTCTTCATTTGAGAATAC
The DNA here is from genome assembly GCA_910589775.1 of Avena eriantha. Taxonomy (NCBI): domain Eukaryota; kingdom Viridiplantae; phylum Streptophyta; class Magnoliopsida; order Poales; family Poaceae; genus Avena; species Avena eriantha. Next base: position 242,718,470 of record OU342743.1, read on the forward strand.
TTGATTCTTGCTTCTTATACCTAGCTCAAAGGCGTTAAAGAAAAGCACTTATTGGGAGATAACCCAAATTTCGTTAGGAATATTTTGTTGATTCTTGGAAGTTATTGCTTCGGTAATAACCTCTCCTTATCATTTTTATGTGGTTTTTGTGCCAAGAGTAACCTGTAATAAGAGAGAAGTAAGACTTGGGAAAGTTGCTGTCCCGAAACAGATTTTTGTGCTTCACTGTAAAAATTCATGAAAAATCTCTATATGTCGGATTGATCTGTGCTTATGCCCAGTTTGTTATCCAACTTTCTTTAGTTCAATACTTTTCGATTTGAGCAACAGAAAGTCTTCGAAAAAATTGGTTTTTTCCTGCTGGACTGTTTTGACAGATTTCTGCCATTATTTGCATTTGCCTCTTAATCTCTTCCTCTTTGAGTTTTTGCCAAATTCTTGAAATTTTTAAAGGAAGTGCTACATTAGCTTGTGTTTTAATAGAAGTTTTACTTGTGTTGAAACTAAACCTAAAGACTTATTATCTTGAGAACACTAATGTTGCTACTGAAGATTGTGTGAAGTTTTGTATGAAGGAAAATTTTAAGTGTAGCGAAGAATAATGTGATAATATGAAGTATGGACAAAAGCTCAAGGTTGGGGATGCCACCTGTGTCACCCCAAGAAATATCTAAGAAGTACAAGCGTCAAAGCTTCGGGATGCCCAAGGCACCCCCTTCTTCATCAATAAAAATCTCAGGTTCTCTTCCAAACACTTCATTTTTATTGTTTCATGCGTAGTTGTGTTGTTCTTGGAGCGTATTTGTTTTAGTTTTTAGTTTTTGTTTGCTTAGTTTTCTTGAATAAATCGGTTGGACCCCCGTATTCATACATTAGTTTTCAAATAAGTTGGTTTGGATTGGAAAAGAGTAGGAAAGTTCATGCTTATAAGTGGTATAAAAGGAGTCATGTTTTTGACTGTGGTTTAGACTTTGTCATGTCATGCTTGATATTGGTTTGACTTTATGCTTAGTGATTATTGCTGTAGAATGACTTGCTACAATCAATTGAGATTGCTTAATAAGCCTTGAAAGAATCATGTGTTGTTTTAGCATATTAAAGCATAGTATTGTGGTATTCTCCGTTGATGCCTTATTCGGGTTGACTTGGCGCACGCTCACACCATGTTAAGACTATACCAAGTCACCATAGCCTCTATAATAATTTAGTTTATGACTTGTAATATCACTTTATGCTTTCATTAATAATGTTTTGTCGCTTTGCATGATTATGGCCATTATTGCTCTCTTAGATGGTCGCTTCTAGTCTTTTGCCAGCCTCCATACCAAGTATGAGTTCCACTCATGCATGCAACTCCAAATAAAACCAATTTATTCCAAGAGTACACCATACCTACCTATTAGCATTTGCTGTTCCAAGTATATTCATGTTTTTATCTCCCTTCCGAATTAAACTTGTTATGTGAAAATTAGTGATTAAAGCTCTCACAAACTTGATGGCACACTTTACTTTTCTTGCACTTAATAAACTTGAACCATTGTGCCCATCTATGTTGCGTGTATGCTTGCATTTTGTAAGTTGTGAATTAGCAGAACCATGTTATCATGGGGAACGCTTTCAACATTGCACTTTATTTAGTTGATATCATGTTCTTTTGCTTATGGATCCCGGAAGTGTGAAATGAAAGGGGAGCTTGTAAGGCTCATGGAGTTTGTTTATGTGTTAGAGAAATGACTGGACGGCTGGTCTAAGCTATGCCTAATCATGGCGGAAACCTGCAGTGTAACCATAGTGAGCAATCTATGAAGCATCCTCTATAAAAAAAGAAGCCTATGCAAATAGGAAAAAAAGAGAGAAAAAAAGAGGCATATGCAAATAGGAAATAAAAGGATGTTGAGATGCTCATTGCCTGCTATGCAAGGGGTACCCCGTTGGCAGTTCTCTATGATACACATGTACTTACAATGACAAGAACATACTTGTGACTAAACTTGAGTAGCATGAGGAACGGTCTTCTTAAGTAAGGGGCATGAGATTTTCAGCTTATAACTTGTCAAGCATATCCTCAGATTTGTTCACTTTAACCTTAATCACCTAAAGATGCTTATGATAGGGGCAATGAGAGCTGAAAGCTAATACGTACCATAATTTTTGGAAGCTCTTTATGAGACTTGAATCCCTGCTTCCTTCTATGAAGGGCCTTTTTTTACTTTTATGTTGAGTCTCCATCTTCTACCTTTATGCACATATTGAGAGAGCATAGTGGTCATTCTTAATTTAATGTGCATTGTCCCAAAACTTGTTGATTGATTCATAACTTTGATATTGCTTGTTCATAAACTATTTGTATCTAGTCACCCTTATGAACTTTGAAGGTGTCCTATGCATTTATGTTTTGCTACACTATGAGGGACAAGCTGAATACCATTCTCATTATGTTTTCTATATGTGAAACAAACAAACGTCTTTCAAAGCATTGTTACTCATGAATCTTTTTTTGTACCTTTTCATGTTATAACATAGTTGTTATGTCTTATTGTTAGAACTATATCTTTCACGCTATGTTAAAGTACTATGATCCCAGCTATTAATGTTATAAATACTTTCATCAAATGGTGCATGTCACCTAAAAAATTCTTATTTTTTATCACTTACCTACTCGAGGACGAGGAGTTAAGCTTGGGGATGTTGATATGTTGCAAACGTATCTATAATTTTTGATGTTCCATGCTTGTTTTATATCTACTTTCTTATGTTTTCTCCACACTTTGGAGTATTTTTACACATTTTCTGGAACTAACCTATTAACAAGATGCCGCAGTGCCAGTTGCCTATTTTCTGCTGTTTTTTGGTTTCAGAAAAGCTAGTAAGGAAATATTCTCGGAATTGGACCGGACAAAAGCCAAAGTCAATATTTTACCCGAAGCAACACAGAGTCCAGAAGGGAGGCAAAGCGGGGAACCAGGGCGGCCACACCCTAGGGTGGCGCGGCCAGCCTTAGCCGCGCCACCACCAGGTGTGGGCCCCCTGGTGCTCCACCGACCTAGCCCTTCCGCTTATAAAAGCCTCCCGGGACGAAAACCCTAAGTAGCCGCAAAATTCCACGAAAGAGTCTGTAGCCGCTGCCATCTCCATCCCTAGATCGGGAGGGATCTGAAGCTCTTCCCGGCACCCTGTCGGAGGGGAGAGATCAACCTGAGGCCTTCTTCATCACCATGCCTGCCTCCGGTGTGTTGCGTGAGTAGTTCATCTCTGAACTATAGGTTAATGTAGTAGCTAGATGGTTGGTTCTCCTCCTTTGCGCTATCATGTTTAGATCTTGTGAGCTCCATTCATGATCAAGATCATCTATTTGTAATCCTACATGTTGTGTTTGCAGGGATCCGATGGATATTGAGATGCTATTTTAGATTGATTATTGATTCTATCATGTCTTTGCTATTTGTGATCTTGCATGATTTCCGTTGTTAGTAGCTATCTTGGGCAAGTAGATGCTAGCAACTCCAAGAGGGAATATTTATGCTCGATAGTGGGTTCATGCCTCTAGTAATTTGGGGAAGTGACACAAATCTCTAAGGTACTAGATGTGTTGTTGCTACTAGGGAGAAAACAACAATCCGTTGTCCATAGGACAATCGTATTGTTTACTTCATAGACTTTGCTTATTGAAATTATCTGCTGCTTGCAATTTAATACTAGAGGGGGTTCGGATGATAACCTAGAGGTGGATTACTAGTCATAGATGCAGTTGGATTACGGTCTATGTATAATGTTGTAATGCCCAATCAAATCTCCTAGGAGTCAAGATGATTAGTATATGCATGTATGCTTTCTCGATGTTTGTCAAATGCCCCGCTGTAATTTGTTCACCCAACATGTCATCTATCTTAAGGAGAATCACCACTAGTGAACTATCGACCCCGATCCATTCTGTTACCATCAATCCACAATCTACTATTTACTGTTTACTATTTACTTTCTCCAAGCAATTACTATCTTCCACACAATATGTTTAATCCTTTGTTTCAGCAAAACCGGTGAGATTGACAACCTCACTTTAAGTTGGGGCAAAGTTCTATGGTTGTGTTGTGCAGGATTCCAAGTTGGAAGACAACACCTTGGGGTTGTTTCCTTGCTCCTACTGGTTCGATAACCTTGGTTTCATCACTGAGGGAAAATTTGCTGTTGTGCTCCTCATACCTTCCTCTTGGGGTTGCCAACAAGCTCATCACATTTTGAGCCATCACGCCACCACCGCCTCCTTAAATAGTTTCACCCGGTGCAACTGTATCGGAGATACGACATATAGAACAATCATAAATCGCTGAAACCTCACCTCTGGAAGGACTCTGGAGGGGGAACTCGTCCATCGGGGATCCATCTTCACCCTACGTAGATTCGGGAGGCTAAGACATAGGTCTTCATCATCAACCGCTGCATCACCACCATCTCCATCCATCCCATCTACATCTTGTCTAGATCCTGTTGTAGTTTCCGTACTCGTTATGGATTTATACAAGTACTATTAATCTATGATAGATTCCATTGTTATTGCCATGATGTTGATTACCTCCATGTTTGAGTAGATCATTAGTTCTTTGGGAGATGGAGAAACCCTAGTATGAGATTGAAATAAGATAAAGTTTATTATGATATTCATCGTTGTGACCATGTGTTAGATTCTCTTCATCTTGATGTTGGGAGAAGTCGACCTCTCAATATTTGCCTCTTATGGGGACTTGATGGAGGGAACTACTTGTTGGTAGACATAGGTGTGTTAGCACTTACAATGACTATAAAGCTGTTGGCTCCCCTTATGTATCAACTTGGGAATCGAGGAAACTCGTGGAACACTATCCATGCCATGGGATACGTCCTACGGGATTAAGTCCCTTAATAGTGCAGTAATTCGATTGATCTCGATTGCTGACTGTTGTGGTTATGAGGATGATGTGAGCAGTGGTTGCTGCCTATTTGTCCAAATACGGAGTTCCTCCCACACATACATAGTTGAGAATGTTCATGATAATAATCTTTACCTTAGTTCTTTATAATTCTAGAGGTGTATCCACTACTCCCTGAGAACGCCTTCTTCCCTATTGCAGTTCCAATCTCTTTTACATATGCGATACTTATTTTCTGTATTCAGTTGTTTTACTTTATTTATTGTTCTCTTATACCAAAAACCCCCAAAACACCTTTTTACACAATACTTGCATTTTATCCTGTTACCTAGAACTTTATTTAGCATTTCTATTGTAGTATCTTTTCAAGAATTATTAGACTTCAGACTCCTTCTCCCTATGGGATCGATATCTTTTTTCTGAAACTAGCTACAAATGATTTGTGCACTTGCAATCATCAAGCTATTTTCTGGCATCATTGCCCGGGAGCTAAGCGTTGTATGTCTTTTAGTTTTTGCTTATTTATTTTTGTCTTGCTAAGTTTTGTTTTGAGTTACAGGTTTCCACCAACATGATGGAGTTTGAGCATATGACTAGTGCTAACCCACTCAGCCACTTTGGGAAGCCCTATGATATTTATAAAAGAGACAACTCCAACAAGAAGACAAGCTGGCTTGAAATAAATCCTCTACTACTTGGTATTCTACACAAGAAGCAATTTACTGGAGATGAAGAAGATCCTGATCCATATGAGCATATTGCATGTTTCAAAGATATATGTGGCACTTTCTAATTACCGGGATATACCGCTAATGAGGTAAGGGTTAAACTTTTTAGTCAGACTTTGACCAGTACAGCTCTCTCATGGTATAGATCTCTACCCCCAGAAGCCACTACTACCTGGGATAATTTAGGAAGTGAGTTTCTAGAAAAATATTATCCATTATCAAAATCTTTTAGAATCAGGCGTCTTATAATGATTTGGAGGAACCGTCCTAATGAAGAACTAGTAAGAGCTTATATCAGATTTAAAGATTTACTTAATCTATGTGCTCATCATGATTTGCCTGAATGGTATTTATTGCATATCTTTTATGGCGGTTTAATTGAACCTAATAAAATTGAACTAGACTCTTGGGCGAGAGGAGCTTTTATGAATCTTCCTATAACTAAAGCTTGGGCCTTACTTAATAGAATTCGCGATCATAGAGTCTCATGGAATTTCGGTCTAGGAAGCGAAGTGGGCATAGAAATAGATTATGATTGTATTCATGACTATAATAAAAAGGGCCATGTTAACGAATTATCTAAAGAACTTTATTTGGATTCATATTTTGTGTTGCATGTTGTTAAAGCTTTTATAGAACACATCAAAGCTCCAAAAGAGTGTTTGGTCAAGTATGATCCACCACCCGAACCTGAGAAGAAAAGAGAAGTTAAAGCAACACTGGCCTCCCTAGAACCAATATATGAGATACCTTTCCCTAAAACTACACAGAAGCATATTTCTGAATATGAACAGGTCAAAGCAGTACAGGATAAGAAGGAAGAGGAAAGTATGACAGAAGTTATGGAACATCTGGAAGAAACCGAAGATGAAGAGGTAACCAAGGAAGAAATTATGGCTATGTATGCACATTGTAACATAGTTGAACTTGATGAAGAGACTTCCATATTGGTTGAAGGTAAAATAAAGGTAAAAGACGTGGGTAAGCCTATTCTTCCCTACATATTTAAGGAAACCTCGCATTATGGTTTATGCGATCTTGGCACTGAAGTTAATGTTATATCTTATGATTTTTATTTAGAATAAAAGAAGAAATAGAACCGGCTACAATTGAAAATACTGATATGACAATCATGTTAGCCAATAAAACTCTTAGAATTCCAATGGGAGTAGTTGAAGATGCAACTATCACAATTGGCAATAAAAACTTTCCTATTGATTTTGTAGTTGTTGATATGCCAGCTGACACTCTTCGCCCAATTATATTTGGAAGAAACTTTTTCAGTGATGTAGGTGCCAAAGTTGATTTCAAAAAGGAGATTGTGTCTCTTAAGCTTGGGGAAGCGTAAAATGAATTCCACTTTTCCCAATTTAAAGATAGACCTCCACAAATACAAGAATAAGAGAAAGACAAAACTATTGAGGAAATGGCGGCTCTCTTCTTTAGTGATCAAAAAGAAGAAATAAATGAAGATTTAAATTATGAAGAAATAGTTATGGAGGATAAGTCCCTAGAAGAGCTAGAAGGTGAATTCGATTCACTTCCCATTATAGGGCCTCCAACTAATGAGGCTTTTGAAGATCCAGAAAAGAGAGGGGGACGAGGAATTACCACCCCAAGAATTGAAGACTCTACGAGATAATTTTAAATACAGATTTTTAGATGATACAAATAGATTTCCTGTTATTATTAGTACTAAACTTTGAGGAGAAGAAGAAGAACAACTCATGAAAATACTTAAGGAGCATTGCAAGGCTTTTGGGTACTCAATGGATGATTTCAAGGGCATTAGTCCCATGATAACCATCCATCAAATATTCATGGAGGAAGGTGCTAAACCCGTTGCAGAATATGATAGATGACTGAAGCCCGAAATGAAGGAAGTGGTAAGAAAATAAATAGTATGCCTATTGGACGCATGTATAATCTATCCTGTAAAAGAAAGTGAATGGGTAAGTCTTGTTCATTGTGTCCCTAAGAAGGGCAGTTTTACTGTCGTTCCTAACGAAAACAATGAATTGATACCTACTAGAACTATTGTTGGACATAGGATGTGTATAGATTTCAGGAAATTGAATAAAGAAACTAGGAAAGATCACTATCCTTCACCGTTCATAGATCAAACTTTAGAGAGGCTAGCAAACCACACTCATTTTTGCTACTTGGACGGATATTCTGTTTTTCTCAAATAGTTGTTCATCCTGATGACCAACTTAAAACAATTTTCATTAGTCCTTATGGTTTACATGCTTACCGTCATATGCCTTTTGGTTTATGTAATGCTCTAGCTACTTTTCAAAGATGCATGACTACTATTTTTGCGGATTTAGAACCGATAATGGAAGTATTTATGGATGACTTTTCTGTCTATGGAACTTCGTTTACTATTTGCTTGGATAATCTCAAAAGAGTTTTGCAGCGTTGCAAAGAAACCAATCTTGTTCTAAACTGGGAGAAGTGACATTTTATGGTCAAAGAAGGTATATCCCTTGGGCATAGGGTATCAGGTAAGGGAATTAAAGTTGATAGAGCTAAGGTTGAGGCCATAGAGAGAATGCCACAACCTAGGGATATAAAAGGTATAAGAAGTTTCCTTGGTCATGTGGGTTTTTATAGAAGGTTCGTTAGGAATTTTTCTAGAATATCTAAACCTTTGACTAACCTTCTGCAAAAGGGAGTAAGATTTAATTTTGATGATAAATGTCTTATAGCCTCTGATAAACTTAAATATGCTTTATCCCATGCTCCTGTCATTAAACCACCTATCTGGGATATTACTTTTGACTTAATATATGAAGCTAGTGATGATGCTGTAGGAGTAACTCTGGAACAACATATAGGTAACAGATTTAATATTATACACCATGCTAGTAGAACTCTTAATAGTGCTCAAAAGAATTATCCTAAGGAAGAGAGGGAACTTTTTGCTGTATTTTTCTCTTGCGATCAATTTTGTTCTTATATAGTTGATGCAAAAGTAAGAGTTCATACAGATCGTGATGGTTTAAAAGAACTCATTGAGAGCAAAAATCATAAGCCAAGACTGATTCGTTGGATCCTTTTACTTCAAGAATTTGAGTTGCAGATTATGTAGAGGCAATAAATAAAGATGTTGGATGCAATATCTATATTATCCCAGCAAGACACCAATCTTATTGAGAGAAACTTTAGTCCTAGTGATTTTCATTTACAAGAATTATTAAATGAACTAAGGTTAATTCCTCCAAAAGAGAAGAAGTCTTTGTTGTTGGAGGAGCTTGTCATCCCCGAATAAGTAAACGGTAAGTTCAAGGTAAGTGTTCTTACTGAAATAAGTGATTTGTTTTCACAAGTTTTACTCCTAAATTTTTCCCTTTGATTTCCTCGTGTTTTTCTAAAGTTTATGAAGGTTCTTACCAACTATACGGTCGCAACTATACGACCGGAGAAAAATCTCTGGCCATATAGTTGGTCATTAAACCTTCTATGTCTTCTTTACGACATTGTTTTATTGTCTGGAAACTATACGGTTGCAACTATACGACCGGAGAAGAATCTCCAGCCATATAGTTGGTCGTTAAACTCTCAAACATTTTTGATTTTTGATGACTGGATCTATACGGTCGCAACTATACGGCTGGAAAAAAATCCTCCCTCCATATAGTTGGTCGTTAAACTCTCAAACATTTTTCGATTTCCTTTTTTATTTTTGATATAAAAAATGGTTTTGTCGGTTCCAAGTCGTTAACCTAATCAACTTAGACTCGAGATATTTGGAAATATCTGCACGGAACCAACTATACGGCTAGAGTTATACGGGCGTGCTTGTATAGTTGGTCGTTACATTGCATGACTCCTCCAAATCCATGATTTCTTTCCCTGTTTCGTTAAGATTCTTTTCTTGGGCGTGAATTTGGTGTTTCTCGTGAGTTTTACCGACCTCGGACCCCCTTATATACTGCCATTGTTTCTCTCTCTAATAAGAATCTCCAAGAACCAATCTAGCAATACGCTATCCCGTCCTAGGCCGTGGAAAACCCATGGGTCTCATTGCTCCTTCCAAGGACCGCTCTCGTAGCCCGTCTATGGAGGATGACAGGGAGGAGGTGGAGAGGTTTAGACCGGGGTACACGAAGTATGTTGAGCCAATCTTCTACAACAACAATCTCGATGAAGATTGGAGTGACATCTACATCTGCCATGCTGTCTATGATCCCCAGAGATACCCGGACGACAATGAAGAGAGCTCAAGAAGAGAGAGAAGGTCACAAGCCGCATGGAAAAGGGCGTGTGGAGACGGTCAAGTTCATCGTCACGGACCCCAGGCCGCACAAGCTTAAGGAATTACCTAATATTGGTGCATGTGCTAGCAAGGGAGCAACGGTGCCACTCTTGAAGCCTACCATTGGTCCTCGTATGAGGGTGAAGCCTCAAGAAGAGTGGAGGGACAGTTTCCACTTCCCCGATCCATCAATTATGGATGAGGAAGAAGAAGCTGCTCCCATGACCAAGGACCATGTGCGAGCACTAGAAATATATCAGAAGCAGGAGCTACTCCATTGCGTTGAAGTTCTTCACCGTCTCAAGGAGATAGAGAAGAAGGATGATCTTCTCCCATTGGTGGCTAAACTCACAGATAAAGTGAACACTTTGCAATCTGATTTGCGCAGGTGTTACAGCCACATCACTACTCTAGAGGATACCAACAAGAAGCTACGCACCACGGTGTTACATGACATGGCGCCACAGTGATCTACAATAATCACGGTATCAAATAATTGCAAGGGATTATTTGATCCCGCCTAGCTTGATTCCAAGCTTGGGGAGATCTTTAATACCTTGTAATCTATCTTATAAGTTTTACATTACTATTTTAGTTTTGCATTAGTTCAAACTAGAAATAAAGTTTGCATCACTAGAATTCCCTTTAGGAATAGTCAATCCCTTTTATGAAATTCCGAGTTTATTATCATATATGGAGCAATATTGAGTTTGTGTTTGTCCTATTGGATATATGAATGGCTTGAGTATAACTTTACTTGACTTGATGATAGCAATAGGAGTCTTCCACACCATTGGTATTAATGGAACATACAAAGATAATTTGGTCAATAGGTTGTAAGTACATGGTTTGATTTACAAAGAAAGAAAAATTATCTAATCAGTTAAGTTGAAAAAGAAACCTTGAACGAGGGAATTAAAAGTGCTATCAAATTAGAGTGAGAATAAGACGAGGTAGAATATTCAAGCTATAAAGATTCCTTCATATACAATTGGAATTTGGTAATTGAGATCGTTAAACTTTGAATTCCTACATGAAGTGGAATGTATGGCTAGCTTCTTAGCACAGTACTTAAACAAAAGTGTGAGCATATATATATGTATAAAGAAGAAAAGAGAGAAGAAAAAGAACGAATGTGAAAAGAGCAAATAGGCATACACCACTATATTGTAGTAAGCCAAAGAGACGTTTTGAGATTTTGAATCCTAAGTGAATATGTTAATCCTAAAACCCTTGGGACTACCTCGCTAACTCATTCGGTTGAACTGGATACTTTTACATCATATTGAGAGTGAACTTTTGTGAAATGTTAAATGCTAAGGCGTTGAAGCCTGCTAATATTATTCGGATAGTTCGAGTAAGGTACTATTCATGAACTTATTTCTATGTATCATATAGGATAAATACATGCTGCAACTGCCTCATTTATTTTAGCGACTCAGCTTCATGAATCTGAGGATCACATCCATTAAGCTAAACTTGCTCAGGGTGAGCAAGAGTCTAAGCTTGGGGAAGTTGATGAGTGCATATTTGCATCATGTTTTATATTATTATTTTGCATTGTAGTTGTAGGATCTTGGTATGGCGTTCGCGTGCACACTTTATGACTATTTTCACCAGGATTAGGACAGATGATGGATAAAATGGACGTAATTATTAGAGCAGTTGTACTGGGGATAAAATGAGTAAAAACAACGTAAATTGCTTATTTGGGAAATATTAATAACACCATAAGAAAACCTAAAGCGATCGAGGCATCCAGAGAGTTTGACGACCAACTATACAGCAGGAATAAAATTCCGGCTGTATAGCTCCCGCCGTATAGTTGGCACCACTACCGCCTCCTCAAATAGTTTCACCCCGTGCAACTAGATCGGAGAGACGACATATAGAACAACCAGAAATCGCTGAAACCTCACCTTCGGAAGGCATCTGGAGGGGGAACTCGTCCACCGGGGATCCATCTTTGCCCTGCATAGATTCGGGAGGCTAAGACACCGGTATTCATCATCAACCGCTACATCACCACTATCTTCATCCATCCCATCTACATCTTGTCTAAATCTTGTTGTAATTTCCGTACTCGTTGTAGATTTATACAAGTACTATTCATCTATGATAGATTCCATTTTTATTTCCATGATATTGATTGCCTCCATATTTGAGTAGATCATTAGTTCTTCGGAAGATGGAGAAACCCTAGTATGAGATTGAAATAATATAAAGTTTATTATGATATTCATCGCTGTGACCATGTGTTAGATTGTCTTCATCTTGATATTGGGAGAAGTCGACCTCTCAATATTTTCCTCTTATGGGGACTTGATGGAGGGAACTACTTGTTGGTAGACGGAGGTGTGTTAGCACTTACAGTGACTATAAATCTGTTGACACCCCTTACGTATCAACTTGGGAACCGAGAAAACTCACGGAACACTATCCATGCCATGGGCTACATCCTATAGGATTAAGTCCCTTAATAGCGTAGTAATTCGACTGATGTCGATTGTTAACTGTTGTGGTTATGAGGATGATATGAGCAGTGGTTGCTGCCTATTTGTCCAAATACGGAGTTTCTCCCACATATACATAGTTGAGAATATTCATGATAATAATCTTTACCTTAGTTCTTTATAATACTAGAGGTGTATCCGCTACTCCCTGAGAATGCCTTTTTTTCCTATTGCAGTTCCAATCTCTTTTACATACGCGATACTTACTTTCTGTGTTCAGTTGTTTTATTTTACTTATTGTTCTCTTATACCAAAAATCAAAAACACCTTTTTACACAATACTCGCATTTTATCTTGTTACTTAGAACTTTATTTAGCATTTCTATTGTAGTATTTATTTCAAGAGTTATTAGACTTCAGACTCCTGCTCCCTATGGAATTGATATCTTTATTTCGAAACTAGCTACAAACAATTTGTGCACCTGTAGTCATCAATGGCAGCATTGCCGATGAAGTCCCAAACAATGACGGCGAAGACAAACTGGCGATAGAGACCACGCGGACAAGAGCGACCGGTGGCAACACAGGAATGCGTCCCTTGTGCGGTACATCCAGCCTTGTTGCACGGTGGTGACAAGTTTCCCAATGTAGAGTCGACACCGAGGTCGGAGTAGAGGCCCAAAGGATGACGGTGGTGGGCGACGCAATCTCATCTATGATCAGCGACCCAAAAAAGAAATCACCGATCAACTGACCGACGAAGAGGCAAAATGATCTAGAAGTCGGAAAAAAAGACTCACTAGGGCAGTCGGTCATGGACTAGCGGACGAGCCATGTGACGGGTCGCGCAGCGCCCGTGCGATATCATGAAGATCGACCTCCCAGAGGCGACAGGGTGCTGACGCATGTGCGGTGGCTAGGTCAAAGATCTCGCCTCTCGGATACCATATTGAATTGATGCACTAGCCATCTGAACCATAAGCCCAAATTGATAGAACGGACTAAAGCTATATATTTATATTCTTACACTCCCCCTCACATCTATGTTATCTTATTCCTGAGCGTTGGTTCAGTGTAGGTCGTAGAATTTTTTAATTCCGCGTGAACAGGGTCTGAAACTTGAGACCTCTTGACTCTAATACCATGTAGAATGATAGATAAATTAGCAGAATATGATGGATGTATTATTGAGCCTAATAGGCGAGTATATATAGGCGTACATGTGATTATCTTGGAGTACAAGTCAATTTAGGATTGAGATCTTAACTATCCTCAACTATTGTAACATCGTATACGCGTCAATACTCTAAAAATCAGTATGATCAGATGTCTCATTTTTTTATAATGGGCGCTTTTATTACTTAAAGAGTTATAAGTATTACACCTGGGCTCTGTATAACAAGGATGCACACAGTAGTAACAAGTCCAAAGTCTAAGAACAAAAATAAGTATAGGAAAATTATATATCATAACGAGAAATTGCAAAACACGTAATGTGGAGGGCCGATCCGAAGATTATGTTGTCATCCATGTCAGGTAAATAAATCTCGCACCGTATCCTCCAGCCGTGTACACATCTCCTTAAAGAGATCGTGAAACTCCACACGATGTAGAGAAACCATAAACAAAAGATATCGATACATACGTAGATAACTTGTAAGAGAGAATTTTTTATTATTATAAACACTTTATCATTTCTGCATAACCATAGCGACCAGATAATATCAATCGCTTCCACCTTAAGAAGAATCCTGTACTTGTAATATGTACCTAATTTCCAATATATTGGCAATGTAACGTGGTGGAGACAAGGCTGAAACTGCCTGGATGATTGACCGCATAGAAAATGCAAAATTAAAATGGAAGAACACATTTTTAATTATCTCCTTATGAGGACTAGAAAAATGTTTTACTCCCATGCCAATGTCGTTTAACAAGATTTTATTTAGTAAGAATAACCCCTAACGAAGATATCAAGCAAAAATTTATTTTTTAGAGGTATCTTCTTCTTTCAGTTTTTCCTATTATTATCAACCGGTAAATCTACCTGAACTAGTGCATTGTACATAGAACTAATCGCAAATTGGTTATTCTCATTTAAATTCCAGCGAAATTCATAAGTCCAAGATGCTAATTGGATTGATGTTAAGCGGTGAAGTAAGGCATTCTAAGAAGCAAGTCTAGGTCCAATTAAAATTCTTCTGAAATTTACAATTGGAGGAGAAGACGTCATCATTGTGACAATAGTATCACCCTTATGACGAACAATATTATACACCGTCAAATATTGTTTTCGAAGTGTAGCATTGCTCAACCACTTATCCTCCTAGAACAGCATCGCTGATCCATTCTTAATTGAAAAGATCCAAAGAGAATGAATGTTTCTTCGTCGCCATCAGACCAGCCCAGAAATATGAGTCACCAGATTTCCAAAATACTTGGGACAAAACTTTCAAGCCAACGCATTTTCATTTAAGAAGAGTTTGGCATACCCCATATTCAGTAAGTAACTTGAAGAGCCATTTTTCCAAGAAGGGTTGTATTCTTGATCTCAAGATCATGAATACCAAGCCCACCCTGGTCTTTGGGATGGTAAACCAAACTCCAATTAGTCAGCCGATATTTCATTTTCTAAATGTCACCCTGTCAAAATAATCTTGATTGGAAGTAATCCAATCTTTTTAAAACTCCTTTTGGTAGTTGGAAAAAGAATAGCATGTATAGTACCATATTACTCAGTACTGAGTTTATGAGAACCAATCTTTCCCTAGGGACAGTAGTTTACCCTTCCAACTACTTAGTATTATTTGTAATATTTTCTCAACAAGTTTTCATTCACCATTTATAAGTCTCCGATAATGTATCGGGATGCCCGGATACCTAATAGGAAACTGGCCTTGATTGCAGCAAAAAAATCAGCACACAAGCTGGCATGTTCTTGAGCCTTGTAGAAACAAAACAACTCACTCTATGGAAGTTTATTTTTAGATCCGAAAGTTGCTCACAAGCTAGAAGACTTAATTTTAGATTTCTCGCTTTTTCGATATCATGTACCATAAACATAATTGTATTGTCGAATAAACCTGCATCAACAAGATGAGGAATCAGACCTTTAATTCGGCCATCGAACTTTGCGCTCTCAATCATGACAACCAACATATCATCCACTATATTAAATAGCGTTGTTCATAATGGATCGTCATGTATTAGCCCTTTTTGTCTAAAAGAATGTGATAACATCATTATTGATTTTAATGGCACACTACATCCAGACACAAAGGTATGGATTCAGCGTGCCACTCTGCAGAAAAAGCCTTTCGTTCTAAGAGTTTACATAAGGAAAGACCATTTGACTTTGTCATAGACTTTCTCAAAATCAATCTTTAAAATAACCTCATTTAACCTTTTTCCTATACAGTTCATGACCTGTTTCATGTAGAATAACCACTTCATCAAGGATGTTATGACCTTGCATGAAAGCAGTCTGAGATGGACGAACCACGTGATCAGCCACAAAGTTAAGTCTAATTGTTGTCACTTTGATTAATATTTTAAAACTAACATTAGATTGACCTATATTGTTGGCTCCTTTCTGCCTCATTAACCTTAGCTAATAAAATTATCTCAACGAAATTAAGACAAAATTAAGACCGCACAACGCAACCTATACGAGCAAGACCATGCACGCATGGCGGTGACCAACCGTATTACAAGCATATTATAGACATAGAGAGATGGGGGAGGGGGAGGGGTATAGGGATCACACCCAGCTCATGGGGGCGGAAGGCAACCAACCAATCCTCGATGTCCCACCGTTCGTCTACCGGCAATCTGAAACACCACCCCATTCCGATGCTTCCACAAATGCAAAAGGCATTGCAACCGGAAGGTAGAGACATGGCGGGAAGGTATCGACGTCGGGAAGATCAGCAAGTCTAGGTCTTCCACAAGGAGAGAGGGAGGCGGCGTGACTCCAAGGCGGCCCAGAACTGGCGCGCAAAGGGACAGCCGAGCGTCATGTGAGAGCAGGTCTCTAGCTCAGGGAATTATAAAATTTAGTTACAAATTGATCTTGTATAATGTGAAGTATCTTAGAAACACCTAGTGAGAGGCGCTGAAAGGTTCTTATGGATCAGCACTCTTGTATCATGCAATCCAAATTGGTCTTGTTTGTGGGTTGGGCTTTGGTTGTAATCTGTGGCGTGCTTGATCCAATTTGGTGTTTTTAATTTATTATCGAGTTTTGACCTTCAGTTTGGAAGTATCTTAGAATATTAATACCATATATATAATTGTAGCGCATGCAAAGCCAGAGTGCATGATACTTCCGCCTTATGGCCAGCCTTATAGAAAGAAAAACTATGTTCAATTTGCATATCCTAGGGTAGCACATACGACATATGTATTTAAAAAATAAGAATAGTTATTCGGCACTCAAAACAATGACACTATCCAATACAGCTAAAATATTGTCATTCTGCATTTCATAGTCTCCTTCATACAATACTCTAAAGGAGCGGCGAATAACTATTGAAGTTGTATGGAGGAGGCGGTATTAAAATGCAGAATTTTAGTACTCCCTCTGTCTTAAAATAAGTGACTTGTGTTTGTCTAGATTCACATGTATCTATATACTAAAACATGTCTAAAATATATGCAAATCTGGAAAACTCACTCACTTATTTGAGACGGAGACATACCTACAAGTTTAAAATAAGCTATTGTCGCAATTTAAAACATCTGTTATTTACCAAAATCCCGATGACGTCTCATCTTGTTACAACTAATTACTTGGTTTGGCAAGTTAATTGGTTGTGTAAATCATGTCGACGCTGAAGGCGCGGCTAGTAATTTCCTGTCACGTCAACAACAAAACCATGTTACACATGCTTGATTTACAGTCGCAGTTGTCAATTAGGGCACATGTGACGACCAAGAATGACACAGCAACAAGTACCGTGAAGGAAGAAGAATGCACGAAGGAAGGAGTCATTCCTACCAAGGAAACATTATCTCGTGGTCACTACTAAGCATTATCTAAAAAGTGTACCGTCCTCATCTCTTGTGAAGTACTTTTTTCCGCCTCTCAGCAAATTATCCCTGGGGGTGGGGGTGTGATTCACGGAGCTGAAGCCACGCAATTGCATTTGCCCTAGCACCGACTATAAATAGGCAACCATGCACAGATACTTGGGATAGCTCACTCCGTCACGTCGCGCGGGGCAGAGGCGCCTAGAGTGTGTACACGTATGCCCTCTCGAACTGACCACGCGAGTAACCAGGCGCGCAAAGGGTAGAGACGAGGAAAACAGTCCAAGGATTATTGCAACGGCCTCTGCCCCGATCCCGCGGAGCAGAACGACGACCAACAGATTAACAACCTCGCCGCGCGCCGGAGATCGACGACCGACGGTAAGTTCGCGCGAGACCACGATGCTGCCGTACGCGACGGTGGGCGAGGCGGAGGCGGCGCTGGGCCGCGCCCTGACGTGGGCGGAGTCGTCCTGGCTCCGGTACTCGGCGTCGGTGCCGGACCGCTTCCTCCACTGGCCCAACATCGCCATCACATTGGTCGTCTACACGCTGGCGCCCCTGCCCCTCGCGCTCCTCGACCTCCTCGCGCCGGAGGTCACCGCGCCCTACAAGCTGCAGCCCAAGGTGCAGCACCCGCCGGCCGCCTTCTTCCGCTGCTACATGGACGCCGTTCGGGTCTCGCTCCTCAGCATCGGACCCTACCAGCTCATCTCCTATCCTGCCGCCAAGGTGTACTACTGCACTTATTATTATTGCATTGTGAACTTGGTTAATTATTCTTAAAAGATATTATTAGTAGGTAGGTTCCTCTGTTAAAGAAAAGGATTCATTGGTCCGAAAAAACATAAGGGTGATGAACTTAAATCTCGCGTTGTTTGAAGCAGGAAATTGCATGTGAACGGTGGAATCTTTGAGTAGACACTTAAAGTTCAGTTGAAATAATTGGACTTTAAGTTGGATTGAAAAATTCACTAGCTAAATATATAGTGTGTACTAGCTAGGCAATTAGGAAAAAATAATGCTCTATTTGCCATTGATGTAAGATTATTATAATTAATATATCATGTGACTAACCATTCTATTTTCATGTTTTACAGTTTTGCTAACCATTATTTTCCTATTTGTGTCGCTACTTGTGTACGCAGAAGACTGTAAAATAAGTCCAGCACAACACGGTTCAGCAACTGCGTACAGCTGAGCCTCGTTGGATAAAGGTTTAAAGACGTAGCTTAGGTTTTTTATCTGTATATAAATGTTAGCTACCTAAAATTGACAGATATGGAAAACATAATCCACATGCTGCATACCAATTCCAACTGGTGTAACTAATTAGGAATCACCATGACAGAAAAACAACAAGCACAATAATATTAAGAACATGCGAAGTAACTAGAATTTAAGAGCCTACAGAACATGTTTTCGAAGAAAAACAAGAACTCAGTTTAATTGTATATCTGTGTTTGTGTTAGATAATGGATATACGGACTGGACTGCCACTGCCCTCAATGGGGGAGATAGCGGCGCAGCTGACGGTCTACTTCCTGGTGGAAGACTACCTGAACTACTGGCTCCATCGTCTGCTGCACACCAAATGGTGCTACGAGAAGATCCACCATGTCCACCACGAGTTCACTGCTCCCATGGCGTACGCCGCTTGGTACGGCCACTGGGCCGAGATGCTCATCCTCGCTGTCCCCTCCCTGGCCGGCCCGGCTCTCGTCCCATGCCATGTTACCACGCTCTGGATCTGGTTCGCGGCACGCCTGGTAGAGAGCCTCAACATTCACAGCGGGTAACATCACTTGCACTCCCATCAAAGTAACTTCTTTTCTAGAACCTAATATCTGTCTCGTTTCATTTTTGAAACATACTGAGATGAATTTAACTGTAGTATCTTGTATCTGAAGAAACTACCGGTTTGTAATTTTGTGACTTATTAATGATATGATGAATATACTTGTTGAACGACAGGTTTAAGTTGCCGTTCAACGCTGAGAAGTATATACCGTTCTATGGAGGGGCAGAACACCACGACTACCATCACTACATCGGAGGACAGAGCAAGAGCAACTTCGCTCCCGTTTTCACCTACTGTGATTACATATATGGAACGGACAAAGTATGTAGTGTTCTGCTGTCTTGCACAAACTATCTGAATTAAGATCTGATGACAAATACACTAAGTCATATCTTAATTTTCTTTCCAGGGCTACAGATTTCACAAGGCAACCCTGGCAAAGGTAGCTAGCTAGCTTCTACTATCTTTTTTCTTTGATGAAACATATTTTCAACAATCAATATTAGCCATGCTTGCATACTCCACACCAACCACTACAACTACAATAGGGTGACATGTCGGTTCTTTTTGCTTGGATACTTGTCTGGTTTCCAGGGTGTGGCATGCATCCTAGGTCTGTACTAAGAGCATTGCCACCACCCATAGTGGGGTGGGTTTCTGTTGGATTTTCCACCATTGTTTTTCTCTCCCTGTAGTTTGAACAGTTCCTGATATTTCACCCTTATGAAATAAATTTAAACTATTCCTGTGCCATAGAGATATGATTTATGCTGCATCCACAACCTCCACTATCAATTAGCTATAGAAGCGAATATTAATTCAAGCTGTATTTATCTAGCTGTATGCTCGGTAAATTCCTGAAGAAATGTCATTCTAGGATTCTACATCACAATCCAGGTCAAAATTTACAATATTACTCCTCTTTTGTTGGTTAATTCTTATTCTTCTGAACTTGTAAAGTGACATGTACACATAGGAAAACAATGAATTTATTTACAGAGCACCTTGTATTTGCCTAAACCATTGAATTGAACAGCTGAAGGAGTTGGCAGACAGCAACGTTGAGAAAGGAGAGGACAATTGATTCAACAGCTGAAAGCCAGGACCAGAGAGAGATGGGCGTCAGAGGACTTTTCGTCATAAAAGCTATCACTAATTCATGTGGTCTCCGGATATATCCCCATGATGGAGTACTGCGCTAGTAGTATAAAATAATTATTTCGTGCCAATCATCAAGGTTGAGTGGCTCATGAACCGCCGGCAGAGCCGCTCCAAGTGTTGATTTCCACCAGTGCTCCCTCCCTTCGTATGCATCCGCTCCACTGCTGCTCGGATGTAATGCATGCTGCCCCTTCTGTATTTTCCATACTGTATCAGATGTTGCACATAATTGGACGGTTTAAAATTTTCCTATGTTTGTGGTATATTTCCTGTTGCGACGATCAATATGCACTACTGTATGTTTGAGTGGCAGCGCACTGTCTTGTCGATCTGTTTGGTTAGAAAATGTTTCTGGCAGTATTATTCCACATCCGAGAAACCAGTCGCCTTCTAAAGATGCTCTCGGCTGTTTTCACATTCACCGTCACCTGTCGCTTTTGTAGTGCAAGGTCCACTTACCAACCGAGAACTATTGCTTGTATATTAGGGGAAAAACAGAATATATGAGAAGATATGATCAGCAAAAGTAAGATATGTACTAGTAGTTGTCTTCTGTGCCCAGTAATTTTTGACATGTGTGGAATGGATAGTGTCGTCCTACTCTTGAACAATATACTGTGTGGAACCCATTTTTGACGTGAATGCGACATCGCATTACCAACGAGAAAACGAAAGCTATACAACTTTTATGATGAAACATGACTACTCAAAAGTAGCCTGATCCTCATGGAGTCAATTGTTGCTTTTGCTAACAGGATAGACGATGATCTTCTTTTGGTTCTCTTACGCAAGCTAGGTGAGTTTTAGTTCTAGGGCAGTTCGTCTCACGTGGATAAGAGTTTTGTTTGGTTACAAAAATCAGCGGCGGACCTAGAATCTCACCACACCCTCGGCCACCTTCGTTGATAGTACTAACTACAGTGCCTGCTACCCGCGATCACACCCCGGCCCGTGGCCCTGGTTGCCTAGCGTCTGGATCCGCCCCTGACAAAAATCACTTAATTTCCTATGCATCATGACACACACGTGACTGTTAGGTTCGCGGTCGCAAAGGTGTGGGTCGAGTCTCGAGTAGTAAAGTTTATTAGAGTATGGAAGTACTCCCTCCGTTTTGAAATATAAGATGTTTTAGATTTGTAAAGAAAGTGTATCTAATTTTTTTTAGTACGTAAGTTCACTCTCCTTAGTTTTAAAATATAAGATGTTTTAACTTTGTAAAAAGAGTGTATCTAGACCTTATTTTAGAGTATAGGTTCATCTAGATTTGGAGTAAACCAACACACCAAGAAGTCTACATACACTTCTTTCACAAAGCTAAAATATCTTATATTTACATTTGTTTCACAAAGTTAAAACATATTTGTCGTCGGATTGATGACAAGTACGCCATGAGGGGGTCCTCGAGGCATGCGGAAGAGAGGGGTGTGAGGCATACGGTGTTCCGGGACGGTGAGCACACAAGTTTACCTAGGTTCGAATCCGCCGGCTTTGGACGGATTCTACTCCTGCTAGCAATCCAGTAATACGGCAGAGCTGGAATATGGGTTACAAGGGGTTCGCCTGTGCGAGTTGAGATTGTAGACTATTGGGTGTCCTAGAGGCTCTCCCTAGGACGGCTTATATAGATATCTGGCCTAGGGTTTACAGGAGAGATCTATCCGGCTACGACTAAGAGTCGGTTACAGAGTACATCTTAAACTACAAGTAACACTATGAGTCTACGTCGGTAAGTCTTCTGGGCCTTCCCGTAGCCGGACTGGACTCCGTCTTTTCTCTCTAACTGGGCCGCCCGTGAAGCAAAGCTCTAACCCGAAGTGGGCCACCCTGGTCAGCGAGGAACTGTGAGGATATCCGGAAACTATATCCCCAACAGCAGCCCCCGAAAGTCTCCAAGATCCAAAGTCAGATTCATCATCGTCTAGCTTGATCTTCGGCTTGCAGAATCTTGAAGGGTTCCTGAAACTTCAAAACAAAAGATACGATCCGGGTCTCAAAAATAAGTCGGACCTATCAGTACGTTATTCGGATTTCCAGCTTGATATTCAAACTAAGCCGGAACTTGGTCTCTGACATTATCTGACACCAGTCATGGTCAAGTCACGTCATTGATAGACATTTCCTGTCAGCACGACCGTTGGTGGGTCCGCCTTTCGCGGAACCGAGGCGTCGTTTTAGTGCGTGCGCGGAGATCGAGGCGACGTAATCATCGCGTGGAGGTTTCCCTGTCCTTTCCACGACGCGTGGCACGGTTACTATGGCATTTGCACGAATCTTGGCGCGGTTGGTGGTTATAAGGGGTGAGGATTCCCTCTTCTCATCTTCTTCACCTAATCCCGTGCCGTTTCCTTCTCCTCCACTTCTCCCACGTGCACAGAGCTCCCTTGCCCCCAGAAATTCCCAGCCCCGCCCATCCAAGATCACCGGCGTACTAGGAAAACGGCTTCCACTTCAACTTCCGGCGCAGTAGCGACATCAGCGACGGCAACGACGGCGGAAAAGGAGAGCAATCGCGGGGTCTGGATCCCGTGCATCCTTGACAACGAGAAGCTCCGTGGCGTCGAAGAAGAAGGGCTCCTTCGCGCCGGCGATTGGTGGAGCGGCTTCGGCGAAGCCGTCCCCAACCCTCGCAACGGCGAGCGAGTGCACTTCGGCACCCACCTCGACAGAGGTTTCTCCTTTCCTCCCTCAGATTTCTTTTCTGAGGTGATAGATCATTACGGCATTCAACTTCACCATCTCCCCCCGAACTCTATCTTAGAGATGAGCGCCTATGCGTCTTTTTGCGAGGGGTATCTCGGCATTAGGCCAAGTCTCACTCTCTTCCAGTACTATTTCCATGTCCGGAGAAACTCCATCACCGCCGGTAATCCTTACATTACCGGTACGATTAGTTTTTCGGTTAGGCGTGAGCACGTCTATCCTCGGATTTTAGCTAGTGAGTCGGTCAAACAATGGTCGACTACCTTTTTCTATCATAAGGATATTCCCGCTCCCGGCAAAGCTACCGCTTTGCTGGCTTTCGTCGATGGAGCCGCCACGCCTCGAGCGTCTTGGGACGAGGTCGCTTCGGCTCTCAGTGACGATCTGATTCTCGCCCAGAGACGGATCGAATACCTGATGAAGCACAAGGGCCTGAAAGGGTCTGACTTAGTCCAATGCTGGGTGGCACGCCGGATCCAGCCTCTCCAGCACCACGGCGACCGACTGATGCATTCCATCACGGCGTGGAAAAATGACTCCCTCCGCATAAGCCCCAAGGCCTTAAAGCCATAAGATTATATAAGCCAAATCAAATGGCTGATAAAGGAGCGGATTGAGAGAAAGATTCCGGATTTGTCCCTGGACATGCATACAGCGGAAGACCCTGTAGTGCTGGTAAGCTTTAGCAATAAACCCTTTTTATGTGTTCCACCTTTAAGTTATTTTTCAACACTAAGATATTATCTTCTTTTTAGCTTGCCAACCTCCCCGAGTCAGAATTAGCTCCTATCGAGGGATATCCTCCCGAGTTTTCTCAGGAGGAGGAATTGGTCCCACTGCCGGATGTTGTGCCCAGGAAGCGTAAAGCTCCGACAGTGGCTATTGGCACAAAGGAAGTGCCAGTTGTGAAGAGGTAACTTTCCACGCAACTTCCGCCTTTGTACTTCACTCATGATTTCTTCCGAGATATAATGTTCTTCATTCTATTACCTCCTCAAAGCTAAATAGCTCATCAAGGGCACGGGGAAGGGAACTACTTCAAAGCCTCTGCATCAGACGAAGCTAACCTTGGCTTCTTCTGCCGTGGCTCCTCCAACTCCTGCCCCTCAACCTTCTATAGCGCCGGAGATTACTCCATCTCCGATCGTTGCAGAAGATCCGGCTCCCTCAACAGGGCCAGTGATCCTTGAGTCGCAGACTGACGTCACCATGGGTGACTCAGGTTTTGATAAGGGTGAACCCTCTTCGGGTAATGATCCCTCGGCAAAAATCTTCGTCGAAAATCTCCTAAACAATCCGGGACTTGCCAAATTTGGCTTATCTCGGAAATCTGTGGAGGAAATCTAGCGGCTGGCCCGACAATGCCTGGAAAGCCGAAATCTTTCTGCTGAAGAAGAAGCACAAGAAGCGGAGGACGTCAAGTACTCCGAACTTCTCGAACAAATTCGCCTTCGCGACGAGGGACTGAGAGCTGGCGTGTTACCACCTCCACCAGTGATCCCGCTCACCCTCGCCGAGAAGGTCACTACTGAAGTGAACATGTGCCTGAGCAAGCTCACACATGAACATCATGTAAGTCGGAATTCCAACTCACGTTTTTCTTTATGGTACTTTATGTCATATCCTCTAGCCCCCAAGCATGAAGTTAGATAGACAATTCGGGTTTATGCTTCCTTAGGATTGTTGGGTCCACAGCATAGAAAACAAAAAATTTCCTACGGTGTGAACTACATGCCAAGATCTATCTACTAGGTACAAAGCAACGGGTGGACATACATCCAACGAGAACTTACCCTCGAAGACAACGAGTTTTGTTAACGAGTAGGAGCTCGTGGTTGATGTAGTCGTACACTTGCCGATCTCAAGATCATGAGGAAGTGCGAGCGCCGCAACTTAGCAGCGCATCCGCACTCGCACACACGTTCAAGCCACCGGACAACCTCCACCTCCTCGCTCCAGCGATCCAGCAGAAGCAGCAACTCCTTCCAGACGAAATGCCACCGGGAACATGTATCTCGCTAATCCGAGACCATGGGGGAATAATTCTAGAGGGGGAGAGAGATCCTTCACAAGGAGGTGTATGGATGAAGGAGGGAATGGGTGGCCTTGTATAGGAGGAGTGGGGTGCCCCTCCTCTCCATGGCCAGCGCATGGGGGGGGGGTGACCCCTCACCTCCCCCATTCATGTGGTGGTAACCCCTCCACATTAAAATGCCTCTTCACATTCCCTTTTAAAGTCTCCACTTTAAATGCATTAAAATTCTCCAAGTTTAATGCTCTCTCATTTAATAAAACTCTTTTATTAAATTTATTCAGAATTTTGTTAATTGCTTTAATTAACAAACATTCAAATATAGACCATTGCAATATTTCAATATCACATGCAAAACCACTTTCTGCAATTTCACCCGAAACAATTTCCGGTTTCTATTGAAACAATTCCTGTGCTTTGCAATTCTTTCGTCTGAAACATATGTGCTCCAAAATGGTGTCCGGTAACTCTTAAGTGTGTCACCCTACGGTTTGCGAATAACGCAGACATGATCGAGACCCTTCTCCGATTAATAATCAGCAGCGGGACCTGGAGATCCGTACTGACTCCTACACATTCAACGATGACTTCTGTGATCGTGAGAACCTTTAACGCTTGTAACTAAATCCCTTTGTCTCGCGATATATCACATGTCCGAGATTCGATCATCGGTATCTCCATACCTAGTTTGATCTTGTTTCCGACATGCACTCTTTTCTCGTTCCCGTGATATAACATTCTAGTGATCACATCACTTGCTTGCAAGCTATCTCAATGTGATATCACCGAGAGGGCCTAGAGTATATCTATCCGTCATCGGGATTGACAAATTCCACTCTTGATCCATGAGCCTCAACATAACGCCTTCGTAGTACTGAACCCATCTTTATAGTCTGCCTGTTACGGTGTGACGTTTGATGTTATCAAGATACTCTTCAGGTGTTAGCAATTAACATGATCTCATGGTCTAAGGATAAAGATTACTCTGTATGATGTTATAGAAATATAAACATAATGACTTGATCGTAATGCTATACTTCGGATGAATGTTCATCACATCATTCCACCAATGCTGTGACCTTGTTATTAACAACATCCAATGTCCATGATCAGGAAACCTTGATCATCTTGTTAATCAACAAGCTAGTCCATAAGAGAGGCATAACTAGGAACCCTTTTTGTTTATTAAACACACATGTATTGATGTTTCCGATCAATACAATTCTAGCATGTAAAATAAACATCTATCATATATAAGGAATACATAATAACAACTTTATTATTGCCTCTCAGGGCATATTTCCTTCAAGGATGCCAAAGAATGAACTAGTGTAGCCCTCAAGGCTCGTGTTGATATTAGCTACAATATTAGCCCGAGTCTTTAGTAGACTTCTGACTCTAGGTATTCTGACTTACAGAAAGTTAATTCTTATAACTAGGAATTGTTGAAGAATATCTGCAACAAGCGGAGAGAGATCAAAGCTCTCCGACTTGAAAATGCTGAGCTTAAAGTTTCTAAGGATGAGGCCGAAAGATAAACTTTCCGAGACTCAAACCTTGTCTTGCTTTTTCATAGTCGAATATTTTTGTTGAACTGTTGTTCTTTTTGACTTACATCACTAGTAAAGCAGTCCTGTGCTATGATTGAAGAGGCCGAGAATATGAAGACCTTGGTGGTGGAAAACAAGGATCTCCGCCGAGATCTAGACCAGCTTAAGGCGGATCATGAGAAGAGGATTGCTCAAGTTCTCGAATCCTCCTCCATGGCCACCGTGGAGCGTGATCACAAGATTGCACTCCACGAGAAGAAAATCTTGGATCTTACCAATGACTTGTTCAGAGAGAGGGACATTTTTGAAGCACTCCGAGCTGAACTCCAGAGTCTTCGTGAGGAGAAAACCAAAGTCGACGATGTCATCTTTGGTATATTTCCATCTTTCTGACTTGTTTACATTCTCTGACTCTTTCGATGTCGGATTTATTTAACCGCTTTTGCACTATATGCATAGGTCCTATGAACTTGATGGACTCCGCCTCTCGCACCCACCAACTTACCCAAGTCGGTGATTTGCTTCATGACTTCCGCCAATCCCTCGAAGATATTGGCGAAGCTCTAAAGGTTCCGGTTATGCCAAGCATGTCTGACTTTCAGGTGCGAGACAAGGCAAAGGAGATGCCACAGCTTGTCCAGGACTGGAACATGTCCTAGGCGCGATCCGCAGCACAGAACGCTCTCAAATTGGTCATGAGCCACCATGGAAGCATGGAAATCTGGCAAGTGACCAGAGGGTACTCTACTGTGGATGAAGACAACCAGGAGCAAGATATCAAAGCCATCATGGACTCCTGCACCAGATATGGGTGCCACGTAGCTGATTTGACCAGCTACGACACTCCCTTCTTCACTCGCGTGGATACGCTGCCTCCGCCTTTCAAAGAAACAGTCGAAGTTTCCGGCGATGACCAAACCATATCGGATTTGGACATCTCAGATCGTTATCAAGGTGCGGCTGATGTATCCAGCGAGCCGGCAGCTCCTACCTCTCTGCCTGCATCATAAGTCATCAGAAAGAAACATATGTGTTATTCTGAAAAACAGTATGGGTCTGTAAATAAGTAGTATGATACTTTTGCTAGTGCTAAGCTTTTATCTATTCAGCACTTTTTGGCTTAAATTTTTGTGTGCCTGAAATGTGTGCATAAGCACTTGTATTTTTTGTCTCTACTTATCGTTTATCTGGCTTTTCGCCTCATCCCTTTTGTGAGCCGGCTAAACTTTCAGCACGGAAACTTTGCCGAGCAACGGAGCTCAATTGCTAAACCTGTTTAAACTCGGAAACAAAGCCGGCTTCCAGTACCAACAATTCACTACTCGAAAAATACCCGCATCCGGCAATCAGACAAATAACCAAAGTATAGACTAGAAACTTTAGAGTTATACCCGAGGGTAGCAATTTTAGAATCGGAAATCTAAACCAGAACAAACATGAGCATAAAGTACTTTCAAGTATTCTGGGATTTTCGACGTGTGACATGATCATTCGGAAATAAGATGGTAAAAACTTCTCAGAAAAAACTTGAGGCAACCAAAACTTTTATTTCTCACAGAACATGTAAACATATATGATTACACAGAAGGATAAACTAAGAATAAAAGGGACGTAGCTGAGCAATATTCCACGGTCTGTCTAACTCATCCGGATTTGTACTACCTCCATCTCTCTTTCTCTTCTTAGTAGTAGGTCTTTCTTTGACTAGCCGCATATCAGTTAGGTAGTATGAACCATTGTTTAATACTCGACTAACTAAAAATGGCCCTTCCCATACTAGGGAAAGTTTGTGCTTTCTTTGTTGCACAAGACGGAGAACCAAATCACCTTTATTGAAAGACCGGTTTCCAACTATGATACTTGCGTAACTTCTGCTGATAGGCTATTGATCTCATTTCAGCAACGACGTGAACTTCTTCGACTAAGTCGAGATCATTTTGTCGAGAAATCTCGGCATCTTCTTTGATATATGCGGCCACTCTAGGAGAAGTGTGAATCAAATCACTAGGAAGAACTGCTTCTGCGCCATAGACCAAGAAGAAAGGTGTGTATCCAGTTGACCTGTTCGGAGTTGTTCATAAACTCCATATTACAGAAGGCAATTCCTCTGCCCAAGCCCCCGTAGCACGTTGTAATGGTGCTTCGAGTCTCGGTTTTAGGCCTTGTAGGATTAAACCATTTGCTCTTTCGACTTGTCCGTTAGCCTGTGGATGTGCGACTGACGCAATGTCTAGCCGGATATTTTGCTCGTTGCAGAATTCGGCAAGTTTCCCATAGAGAAATTACTCCCATTGTCTGTGATAATACTATGCGGATAACCATACCGGATTATAACATCCTCGATAAATCTTTTGGCTGTTGCTCCATCACAACTAGTGACGGGTTTAGCCTCAATCCATTTGGTAAATTTATCCACCATCACTAACAGGTGAGGAAATCCACTTGGAGCCCGTTTGAACGGTCCTACCATGTCAAGCCCCTAGACCGCGAAAGGCCATGTTATAGGTATTGTTCGCAACCGATCAGCTGGACCGCGAGCTTGTTTGGCGTACATTTGGCAGCCCTTGCATGTCTTGACCAGCCGTTCGACATCTGCCTTGGCTGTAAGCCAGAAAAAAGCGTGTCGAAAAGCTTTTGACACTAAAGATTTGGCCACAGCATGGTGACCACATTCTCCTTCGTGGATTTCTCTTAAGACTTCCACTCCTTCTTCCGGAGATACGCAACACTGAAAAACCCTAGACACACTCCGCTTATAGAGCTCGCCACTAATTACAGTATAGGCTTTTGCTCGTCGGACGATCTGCCGGCTCAGAACTTCGTCTTCGGGTAATTGCCATCTACAAAATAGTCAAGGTAGGGTTGAGTCCAGCTAGGAATTACAGCCAGAACTGCTATCAAAGGTGAGTCGGATTTGGTCAGATATTCCTCGTCCACTCCCTTTATTGAGGGAACTTTGAGGTGCTCTAAAAAAGCGCCATCCGGAACCTCTTTCCGTGCAGAGCCTATCCGAGATAATGCATCTGCTTCCTCATTTTCTGCTCGAGGGATGTGTTGAACCTCAAACCCTTCGAATGATTTAGATAGATCATCCACGACAGCTTTATATGCTGCCATGTGCTTATTTGCATTACAAATATCCGACACTTGCTGAGCAACAAGATCCGAATCTCCGTAACACATCAAACATCGGATGCTTATATCCTTAGCAATCCGGATTCCATGCAGCAGTGCTTTATACTCAGCAATATTATTTGCCGCTGTGAAGTGGATCTGCAATACGTATAGAAGTTTGTCTCCTTGGGGTGATTTGAGCACCACGCCAGCCCCCGAGCCCCCACAAGCCTTAGACCCATCTAAATATAAGGTCCAATATTCCGACTCAGGGAGGGTCATATTCTCCTTTGTCTCTGTCCAATCAGCAACAAAGTCAGCAAGGATTTGGGATTTGATTGCTGTCCGAGGTTTATACTCAATATCGAAAGCTGAAAGCTCTATGCCCCATTTTGCGACGCGTCCTGTAGCCTCGCTGTTGTTGATTATATCTCTCATGGGAGTTGTGCTCACCACGGTAGTTGGATGTTCCTGAAAGTAGTGCCGTAACTTACGAGATGCAAAGAACACACCATAAGATAACTTTTGATAGTGCGGATACCACTGTTTTGATTCAGTTAGGACCTCCCTGAGATAGTAAGTCGGACGCTGCACCAGGTGTTCCTGATTTTCCTCTGGTCTCTCCACTACCATGATGATACTGACGACTCTGTTTGTCGCACTAAGATAGAGCAACATCGGTTCCCTTGGTTCCGGTGCTGCAAGGATAGGACCAGATGAGAGTACTTCTTTCAAGTCTTGTATTGCAGCTTCAGCTTCATCAGTCCAAACGAATTTCTTGGTCTTTTTCAAGAGCTTGTAAAGTGGTGTGGCTCTTTCTCCGAGCCGGCTTACGAACCGACTGACTACAACAATGCAACCAGTGAGTCTTTGAATGTCCTTCAGGTGGGTTGGCCTGGACATATTGAGTATAGCCTAAATCTTGTCTTAGTTCACCTCTATGCCTCTCCGAGACACGATGAAACCTAACAATTTTCTGGCTGGGATTCCAAAGAAACACTTCTTCGGATTAAGCATTATGTTGTATTTTCGTAGATTGGCGAATGTTTTCTCCAAGTCGGAAATCAACGTTTCCTTCCTTTTGGACATCACCGCAATATCATCCACATATGCATGTACATTGCGTCTGATTTGATCATGGAGGCAACGTTGCATTGTGCGTTGGTACGTAGCTCCTGCGTTCTTCAGACCAAAAGGCATCGTAACAAAACAGAAGGTTCCGAAGGGGGTTATGAATGAAGTTTTGATTTTATCCGATTCCTTCATCTGAATTTGGTGATAACCGGAATATGCATCGAGAAAACATAGGAGTTCCGAGCCTGCCGTAGAATCGATAACTTGATCAATCCTAGGAAGAGCGAACGGATCTGTGGGACAAGCCTTGTTCAAGACAGTATAATCAACACACATCCTTAAATCAGTGGTATCCTTTTTAGGGACCATTACAGGGTTTGCCGACCAATAAGTATGGATGACCTCTTCTATGAATCCGGCTAACTCGAGCCAGGCTAGTTCCTTAACTATTGCCTTACGCTTTACATTGCCAAAACGTCATAGTGACTGTTTGACGGGTTTAGCGTTCGGGTTTACATTTAGAGTGTGCTCGGCAAGTTCCCTAGGTACTTCGGTCATGTCAGATGGCTGCCATGCGAAGATATCTTGATTTCCTTGGAGGAACTTGACAAGCGTGCTTTCCTATGCGCTATCTAGGCCTACGCCTATCTGGGTCACCTTGGAGGGATCATCATCCTTCAACGGCGTCTTCTTCGTCTCTTCTGATGCCTTGAACTCCGGATTCGGCTTTGTCACCTCCTTCTTCGTTGCGGGCATCTCGAACGGATCTATGCTCTCCTTGATCTCCTGGTACTCCTAGGCGTGCAGCACGGCTTCAGCAAAGGCAACATTTCCATCCTCACATTTTTGCGCTTTCTTCGGGTCTCTCCTGATGGTGATCACGCCGTTGGGACCTGGAATTTTCATCATGTTGTAAATGTAACACAGACGAGCCATAAAAGCCCAGTAAGCCGGACGTACGAATATAGCATGGTATGCGCTCTTGAATGGGACCACTTTGAAAGAAAGTGCTTCCGTCTGATAGCTCTTGAATGACTACAACAAATTATGCAAATTCACTTCGATTTTGTTTATGACAAATTGAGTTCGACTAATCCAAATTAGAAATGAACTCCCACTCAAAAACGACATCCCTCGTGCCTTTTTGGTGATTACATGAACCAAAACCACTACACCAAGTCTGATCATCACGTGAGTCGGTGTAGCTTCAAAGGCGAGCATCTATATGGGCATCATATCAACTATATGACTCATGCTTAACCTTTCGGTCCGTGTTCCGAGGCCATGTCTGTACATGCTAGGCTCGCCAAGTAAGAACCTTAGTACTCGCGTGTGTAAAACTGTCTTACACCCGTTTGTATGAAAGCGTAGAGTCAAGTACACCCGATCATCACGTGATGTCTCGCAACACGATCTATAAAATGGTGCATACTTAAGGAAGAACACATTTTATCTTGATATTTAAATGAGGGATCATCTTATAATGCTACGAAAACGCCAAACTAGCAATGTAAGATGCAAACATCTAATGTGTAAAGTGGGATGATATGGTCCATGCATTTGATCTCTATCATATGCATCGTGGTATGATCTCTACCATTCCTTTCTGTATAAGGCCAAGGTCTATGGAAGTTATATGTTGAGTGTGTTGTAAGAGTATCTATCATGCATCTACTTACAACAATACCATATCAAGACACTAGCCCAGCAACGATCTAAACTAGAGGCCTCTAATTTATCAGATGCAAGTTTTACGTGGCTTAGGGCTTTCGGAGATAGAACCGGTCTTACCTACGAACATGAACCACAACGATGATAACCAAATTATTAGCAACTCGTTGTAAATCAGATATTGACTATAGTAGGAGAGACAGACACCAACCAGCCACTTATGCAAAACTAGTTGCATGTCAGTCGTGGAACCGGTCTCATGTACGATGACATGTAAGGTTGGTCCGGGCCGCTTCATCCCACTATGCCACCAATATCCAAAATACATGAAAGAAGCAATAACATGATCATCATCGCCCACATATAAACATATGTGTACTACTCGTGCAAAGCACCTACGCACAGATTAGACTCTGATACCACTGTTGGGTTCACAACATAGAAAACAAAAAAAATTCCTACGATGTGAACTATACACCAAGATCTATCTACTAGATAAGAGCAACGAGTGGATATACATCCATAGAGAACTTACCCTCGAAGACAACAAAGCTTTGTTAACGAGATGGAACGCCTGGATGATGTAGTCGTACACTTGCTGATCTCAAGATCGTGATGAAGCCCAGCAGGTCCGGCTCCAGAACGTCCTTCAGATCTAGCTCCAGCAAGTCCAGCACCACCAAGTCCAGCACCGCAAAGCAGCGGTGCATCCGTGATTGCACACACGTCCGGTACCCCGACAACCTCCGTCCCTCGATCCAGCAAAGCAGCGGAAGCAGCAACTCCTTTCCAGATAAAGCCACCGGGAACATGTATCTCGCTAATCTGAGACCATGGGGGAATAATACTAGAGGGGGAGAGAGATCCTTCACGAGGAGGTGTGAGGAAGAAGGGGTGTGAGGGGGGACTTTTATAGGAGGAGGGGGTACCCCTCCCCCATGGCCAGCGCCCCATGGGAGGGTGACTCCTCACCTCCCCATTCATGTGGTGGTAACCCCTCCACATTAAAATGCCCCTTCACATTCTCCTTTAAAGTCTCCACTTTAAATGCATTAAATTCTCCAAATTTAATGCTCTCTTATTTAATAAAACTCTTTTATTATTTTTATTCAGAATTTTGTTAATTACTATAATGAACAAACATTCACATAAAAACCCCTGCAACATTTCAATATTACATGCAGAACCAATTTCAGCAATTTCACCCGAAACAGTTTTGGTGTCTATTGAAATAATTCCAGCGCTTTCTTAAATCTTTATCTGAAACTTATTTTCTCCAAATGGTGTTGGTCTCCCTTAAGTGTGTCACCCTACGGTTCGCGAATAATGCAGAGATGATCGAGA
This sequence comes from Avena eriantha, assembly GCA_910589775.1. Lineage (NCBI taxonomy): Eukaryota > Viridiplantae > Streptophyta > Magnoliopsida > Poales > Poaceae > Avena > Avena eriantha. The sequence goes on from OU342743.1 coordinate 242,752,294, forward strand.
CCCCTCTCAGATCAATAATCAGAAGCGGGACCTGGAGATGCATACTGATTCCTACATGTTCAACAATGACTTCTGTGATCGTGAGAACCTTTTAATGCTAGTATCTAAATCCCTTTGTCTCGCGATATATTACATGTCCGAGATTCGATCATTGGTATCTCCATACCTAGTTTGATCTCATTGCTGACATGCACTCTTTTCTCGTTCCCGTGATATAACATTCTAGTGATCACATCACTTGCTTGCAAGCTATCTTAATGTGATATTACCGAGAGGGCCCAGAGTATCTGTCATCGGGATGGAAAAATCCCACTCTTGATCCATGAGCCTCAACATAACACCTTTGTAGCACTGAACCCACCTGTATACTCACGCGGTTACAGTGTGACGTTTGATGTTATCAAGATACTCTTCCGGTGTCAGCAATTAACATGATCTCATGGTCTAAGGACTAAGATTACTTCGTATGATGTTATAGAAACATAAACATAATGACTTTGATCGTAATTCTATACTTCGGATGAATGTTCATCACATCATTCCACCAATGTTGTGACCTCGTTATTAACAACATCCAATGTCCATGATCAGGAAACCTTGATCATCTTGTTAATCAACAAGCTAGTTTATATGAGAGGCAGTACTAAGAACTTTGTATTTTGTTTATTAAACACACATGTATTAACATTTCCAATTAATACAATTATAGCATGCAAAATAAACATTTATCATAAACATGGAATAAGATAATAACCACTTTATTATTGCCTCTCGGGCATATTCCCTTCACTTCTGAGCTTGCTGCTTTGGTTGTTTTGTCGACTGTAGTACATCCAGGGCGTTCAGTAATCCCTCTACATCGTCATCAGCATCTGCATACTTGCTTGCTGTTTCTATCATCTCTCCCAAATCAGTGACCTTGTCACACTTCAAGCGATGACGTAGTAATCCAATTGGGAGGCCTGCAATGAAAGCTTCAATCGCAGTTTGGTCATTTACTCCTTCATAGGAGTTCTTGGTGTCGATCCATTATCCGAGATAATCTCGACAAGTTTCTCTGGCTTTCTAGGTGCAACGCTGTAGGTCTCCTACCGTACAGGGCCTCCGGTATGTGCCTTCGAAATTTCGAAAGCACGCACTTTGCATGTCATACCAGTTGTGGATGGTGTTCTCTGGAAGTTCATTGAGCCATGATAGTGCCGTCTTCTGCAACATGAGTGGGAGATATCGGGTTGCGACCAGGCTGTTTTCGCCTTTGGCGATACAGCAAGCTTGGAAGAAATCCTGGAGCCAAGTATCTGGCCGAGCCATACCGTCGTAGGCTTGAATGTGTCTTGAGATATCAAATCCTTCCGGGAATTTTGTAGCTCTTATGCTTGGTCCGAAGCATTTTGGGCCCACATATATATCATCATTTTCTTAGCGCCGCGCCTCTATATTGGAGTTAATCCCGTGCCTTGCGTCATTTGGGGATAAAGATCGTCCCGAATGATGGCTATGGCTGCGGTGCCTTGGAGCCGGACTTCGGCTTCTGCCACCACCTCCGTCACCACGACGCCCTCCTTGGCCTCCTTGGGAGCCGTTGTGATGGCTACTTGGCGGAGAGGGTGGAGTAGGTAGATTATTTCCGGCTGATCGCCGGCCTCCATTCGGAGCGTCATTATTCCGGTTCCGGGGAGGGTCTTCATTGCGACGAGCCCCCTACCGGCTTGTCTCCGCACGGTTTCCATTGTTCCTTCGTCCGTCACTCCCACCAGGGTGGGGCTCAGCCGGACAGTTTGTAGGTCTAGGAGGTTGCATCCTTTGACGGTTTTCCTCCCGACGTTTTTCTTTGTCTTCTCCCCTATGATCTTTCGACTCTCGTCGGGGAGGGTTCTTCAGATACAGTGCAGCAATTGCTTCTTGCTTGGCAGCTGGAGCGATATTGTGCCAATCGCGTGCAGTTCTATGATGTTGTCCTGATGATCCGGTTCTTGAGTAGTTGTCTTCCCATCGGTCAGAACGGTGACGCTATTCTGGAACAGGGGCCTTATATCATTCCAAGCTGATTCCGTGCGACATTGGTCGGATTTAGAGACCAGTTTTCCGCTTTCGGATTTCGCGGCTCTTTGCTGTTCTAGACCCTTGGTGAGTAGCTTGATGCCCAATCGAACCTGTTCTGGGCCTGGATTATTCGACAGGATATCTCGAGCTGCGACAGTGTTCTGTACCTGTGTTGGATACACCAGATCTCCCTTGCTGTCGAGACGAGGCATCCCTAGGTCTCCTTCGAAGAGAACCTTGTGTACTTCCGGGAATTGATTATCACGTGTGTGATGTTTCCGGGTCTTCTGATGCTGCCGAGAGATGTACTTCTCCATAGTTGCCATGCGTTTCTTCTCCTCCTCGATGTTTTTGGCTTCATCCAGGAGTACCTGACGATGCGCTTCTAGGGCCTAGGCCCTTTCATCTAGTTCTTCGGCAGTAGTTCTGCCGCTGTAGGGATAGGTGTGGTTAATGTAGCATCGATGAGTTTACGCGCACCTTCAGTGATCACGTGTCCATCCACCGATTCTTCTTTTGGCTCATCTAGGATAAGTGCTCCATCCGAGTCTTCTTCGTATTCCTCGGCAATCACTTCCTCCGCCGGAAGATCTTTTGCCGGGATTTTGTTATTCTTGTTCTTCTTCTTTGCCTTCTTGGCAGCGCCGGTAGCAAAGACGGCTTTGGGCCCGTTTCCTGGGGTTAAGCTCTGATCGGTACTTTTGGCCATTTGGTTCTCGGGATCATCTCTGAGTTCCATGTTGTCCTAGGCTTTGGGAGAGTTTTCTCCGGATACTTCGTCCATGTCTTCTCCTTCTACAGCAGTTGTGGAGTTAAGCTCCTCTTCATACTCCGCGGAGAACTTTTGGAAATCGGCCAACATCATCGAGTCATCTGAGGATGCGGGTATGTCGGCATTTGTGCCGATTGCCTCCAGCACCAAGTCGGTGTTTTCTCCAGCATCGGCAAAGCCGGATCCGCATCCAACGTATCCGACGAAGGGTGACGAGTGGGTCCTGAGGTAGTTGCGGCTTTCCTCGTGGGCTTCCCCGAAGATCCTGATGGTTTCGAGAACCTCATCCACGCTTGCGTCTTGCAGTATCATGCACCTCAACGTATGCCTTAGGAACAATTGATCTGTTCCGGCGTTGGCGTAGCCGGAACCATGGTTGTTACTGTGCTCCTCTTGGATTTCGACCTTAGTAGACAGATCGATCTGGGATTTGACCTCACCTGGGAGATCCACTCCAGATTCGACTTGAACCGCAAGATCTGCTTCAGGCTCAGTTTTCTCCACTATCTCGGCAATTGGTGCGTGCTGGGTGGGATTAGGATCTTCCGAGATCCGGACCTCTGCCGCCTCCACGGACAAAGGGGACCCAGAAATTTCTTCTGCCTCTATCATCACCGCTGGGGTGGATGGGGTAGGTTCAGCGAAACCGATGTAAACATTGATCTCGCCAAAATACATGATGGTGTAGGCAGTCACAGCCTCCCTAGCCAGAATCTAGGTCTCTTCGAGAACGATGAGAGGGACATCGCTGGCATAGAGGATGCGACCGACGGCGATAGTCTCGCCGTTCCGATTCTTGTAGATTCCACTCGAAACGCAGATCTGAAGTTCACTTGCCCCACGGTGGGCGCCAACTGTCGTCGGATTGATGACAAGTACGCCATGAGGGGGTCCTCGAGGCATGCGGAAGAGAGGGGTGTGAGGCGTACGGTGTTCCGGGACGGTGAGCACACAAGTTTACCCAGGTTCAAATCCGTCGGCTTTGGACGGATCCTACTCCTGCTAGCAATCCAGTAATACGGCAGAGCCGGAATATGGGTTACAAGGGGTTCTCCTGTGCGAGTTAACACTGTAGACTATTGGGTGCCCTAAATGCTCTCCCTAGGACGGCTTATATAGATATCCGGCCTAGGGTTTACATGAGAGATCTATCTGGCTACGACTAAGAGTCGGTTACAAAGTACATCTTGAACTACAAGTAACACTATGGGCCTACATCGGTAAGTCTTCTAGGCCTTCCCGTAGCCGGACTGGACTCCGTCTTTTCTCCCTGACTGGGCCACCCGTGAAGCAAAGCTCTAACCCAAAGTGGGCCACCCTGGTCAGCGAGGAACCGTGAGGATATCTGACAAGTATATCCCCAACAATATAATATTTTGAAACGGAGGGAGTATGTGGCACAAGCCTAAAATTGCGCTGCAATGCGGGGCAACAGAAGCTGCCCACCTTACATTGCAAACTCTCTTGCTAACCACAAGAGGATTATCCTAAAAATACCACAAACGTACTAAGGTTAGAGCAGCAAAGTAGACACTTTTGTGTTCTGTGCTTGCCCCGGCCATCAGGACATGAGTGGTGGAGGCAAAAAATATGGTGCATGAGGTAGCAGCAACTCTGAGATTTTTTTGCTAGCACATAGGAACATAAGTAAAAATCACTAGAAATCCATGAAAGAATACGATAATTCAACTTAAAATATGGTGCTAACAACTACACTCACGGGCGGCAGTGTAGGATCGAGGGGAGGGCATCTAGGACGGCCTCCTAGCCGGGGACGTGGCCGCGGTCAGCGAGGAAGGAGTGGGAGAGTCTGCAATGTTTTGCCGCTAACATTTTCATCGCCACCATCGTCAGCTGCGAGAGCAGGAATCGACCTCGCCGGTTTTGAGTTTCACATCGCCATCCTGCCGGGCATGATTTGGGATAGGCTACGCCTTCCCGACAAGTTCGTGTCGGTGAACGGTGGGTAGGATCCCCGCAAGGCCGTGTTGTGGGTGAACGGCAACTCGACTTTCACGTGGCCCGTGGAGGTTCTGTTCTACCACTCCAGTGAGATGTACCTCCATAACAGCTGGAGAGAGTTCGCCCGCACGCATGTCATTGTGGTCGGCCACTTCCTTGTCTTCAAGTTCGACGATGAGGGCATGGTCACCGTGAAAGTATTCAACGAGAGAATGTGCCGCCGCCATTACTACAACGACAACAATGAGTAAGCGAGGGCAAGAGGAAGATGCTAAGGTGTATAATTCATGTACTAGGTTATTCTACCTCCTCTGTATGCCTCTACATGAAGTAAAAAGGTCCTTAGAAGCTTTGTATGCAAGAAAGATGTGCCATGTGTTTGAAATTGAAAGAAATAAAAAATTTATGTCAATTTTCTTTCCCGTCTTCGTATGTGCCTTCGCTTCGCGTCCACGCGGCACACCCTCGGTATTGGACATTTGTCTGGTGCGCCTTATTTGTTTGGTGTCTCAACCTAGATTGTAGTTGAGGTAGCACCACGAAGGCCATGATGCTAACGATTTACGAGTTTCCGCATACAACAAAGACTTGGAGAATGTGCCTGTCGAGTCATTCAGTGAGTTGCTGAAACCGTCAGCACAATAGCAGCATCGTGTTCCAGCCAGCTCGCAATGCAACCGTTCATGGCATTAGACAACTTGCTCATGAAACGAACTGCTTCATGGCCGTGCCTCAGAGGGCACAGAGACAAGTCTAGGATATTGAATGACCAATCTGACCAATCTCACAAGGCAAGGTGCATATTCAATGACAAGCTCCTAAACTCCCTACAACAATGGTGTATGTACATCTCAGACACACTAATCATAAGGAGATTTGGCGGGACGATCTAGAGGGAGCTGAACCCGTGGATCCCCTGAAGGGGAAGGGACTCGAGCGTAATACATCCAACAAGAAGGCATGGGATGGCCACCTCCGAGATGATGTCTTGGAGCTAGAGCTGCATGAGTTGAGGAAAAATAAGCACCAGGGCAACATCAGTCTCGGGGATAAGGCAATACGCAAGGCAAACGACACACATCGTGGTTGCAGAGCGGAAAATAGACCGCGAGAGCTTGCGCATGTCTGGTGCTCCAGCAAGGAATGTGAGGTACTCGAGGCCATCATGGGTGCTAGATTGGAACCAGTTGTGGAACTTCTTGTCGAGCTTGTATTTGATCCTGAAGATGCTGATGGATAAGCATCTGGTTGGGCCAGGGTGCGCGGCGAGAATCTTGGAGACCGTGGTGATGCGTTTGTCCTTGCAGTTGGCGAGGTCCTCATTGATGACGAGGTTTAGGGGGATAGAGCGCCCTATGGAGCTCCACCGCTTTGAGAGGACGGTTATCCTAAAGGCGCACTTGGTGAGGAGGAGGGAGACGATGATGTGCAACATCTCGTTTGGGAGGCGGCTGATGAGATCTAGGTGTACCAGAGGCTCTTACGAATCTAGGACGACCTGTCTGAGCTTGTTGGCCGCCTCAGCCTCCATCTCAACCCACGACAACACACGCAATCCCGAGGTCTCCTTGGATAAATGGGGGGGGGGGGCAGCGATGCTGGCTGGGTGTCCTACTGGTATAGCTAGAGTGGATCGGTTGGAAGAGGATTCGGCATTGATGTTGTGCCGCTAGCTAGGGGAGTGGGGATATGAGGATGGGAGAAGGGGAAATGTGGAGTGGGGGTTGGCGGAGGAGCTTGCAATTGTTTCTCGAAGGGTCATGTCAACTCACCATCGATGACCATATTTTGAAATAAAATTGGACATAAAGATCTCCGATTCACAAGTGTGGATCCATTTATCACAAGATTTTTGACCATATATTTCAGAAAAAAATTTGGATTGATTTAAAAGTGTAAATCAATTTTTCACATGCATGCATGATGCGTATGAAAATGTTTTATCAAGGCCGGTAATTCATTGATTAGGTGTTAGCACATGTTTTTATCCATGGGGCACAATGCAAATAATAAGACAAATCGGACAAAGGATGGACTAAATCAAATACTTTCGTAGACATATATAGATGACGAAAAATAAACTTTCATCACATAGTTACAACACCAGCCAAAATAAATGTATAACTTTAAACACACAGTTTCATCAACCGACAAAACACACATCAAACACCTCCAAACAAACACAACTTTGGCTATCACTTTTCTCCCCAAACAAGACTTGCCCGTTCACCAATGCGTCCTTGTCATCGTGTTGAAGTTGCAGTCTGAATCACGTGTGGTCGATAGCATTGTTTTTTATCCTTTGATGTTGCATTCTAAATCAGGTCGGTTGCCAATAGATAATTATTGAATTCATCAGCAAAAATTAAAAAGGTGCATGAATGCACATGTTATGTACGAATGATAACACTAACCTGGTATCATTGAGAAGGGATATAAAGTACAAGCAATATTAGTAAGATATAACTTCTTCCACTTCTTGTTGCCAAAATCTAATTGGAATACTCTCTCCTTTGCCCACACAACAACCGCATCTTTATCCTCAAATACGCAGAGTAACCTTACAACTTGTTTCCCATGATATGGAAATGATATGTCAAGGGCAAGGACAAATGCCAAATTAAGAATACTATGAGGGTTCCATGCATGATGACCTGTCAATGATCTTTCACTAGACCAGGTGTGTAGGGTGAAATATCTTATAACCGCAAGGCCAACACCTCCATTATGCCACTTAATGATGTGTATATTGCGCCTGCATATACCATCTGTCTCATGAGGGCACTGAACATAATACAGAACCCTCTTCACGTTGTTGAAGGCAATGATATATGTGGATTTCATTAGCTAGTACAAAATATCCCCGATTAGAGTTGCTGGCCTATTGTCAACCACTGCCATCATCGGAGTAGATCTAGTCCAATTCTCCCATACTACTAATTCGGATGAGTACCTCCTAACCTCAGCTAGCAAATGGTCTATTTCTATGAAAACAACCTAGAAATCGCTTGAGTGACAATAGTGGTCAATCAATCCCATCATGGTTTCTCAAACAAAGAATTGTGTTGTTGGTATGCTTAACCCACCCAAGATTTTGTGGTGATCCTATGTTTTTCATAATATTCCTGACTGGATTCTAGACATATATCTCTTTTTGATATTGTGGACAATGATGTAGCACCCTACCATGGCGGTATTATAGGACATATATTTTGAGTGAGTCATGTTCTAGCACCATTATGGTTCCAACCTATGCAACATGGTTGGATCAAGATAATGGTGAGTGATGAATCTTCAATCCTCAGGGTTGTTTGTGAACAATCCAAGCACTGGTGTTCCTCCATTGCGTGATAGGGTAGCTATCTAAAATCATTGCCTCCCATATATTGCCTCCAACCTTTACGATGTTGGGTTTATGCTCTGGAGGAAATAATAATAATGATTATTCTATAATCCCCTATCAATATATAGGTTCACTGAACTATGCTAGAACTATTTTGAACCTTGATTGTGAGAACCAATGGAAGCATCACATGCATGTGTAGTAAATATGAACCACCAAGATGTTCCTTGTACATACTCTAGGAGTAGCTCATGGCATTGAGTGATGATCAAGTTTTTTGATCATAGGTATAGATTATACCACCGACTCTGAGAGTACATTGTTTGGAGAGACAAGGGTATGGAACATATCCACATGATGATTTACTATGAGATGTAATAATTAATGTTAATAGTCAATCACCATCATTATCTTATGCGTAAATCCTTAGACCATGAGAATATTAAGTATCCTCATGTTGGAAGGCTTTTCTTTGGTCTTGTCTAAATGTCATTCATGAAAGGTGAAAAGTTGGGAAATTCTAGGATAAGTTACGAAAGTATGTTTGGGGACTTGGATAGTTTAACACTAGGATTCTACTCCTCCTGGCAATGGAGAAATATACTTTGGACCCACTCGGTATTACAATGCCACCCATCGTCTGTGCAAACAAGTTATGATGTTGGTCATAAGGATATTGGAATACAAACAAGTAAATGAAAGTGAAACACAAACGAGGATAACAGATATAGTGATCAAGATTTGCATGATGAGGATAGCAACATATCGCCTCTATGTTGTCACATATTGTGAAGTAGAAGGATTAGAAGTTGTATAATGAACCAGGTTCACTCGATGTTTCGTGTATTATAAAAGAACCATCATGGGTGTTCAAGTTTTGCTATTGGTTGTTTATCCAAAAGAGTTTCTAGAGTCATGTCTGCATATTACCAAACCCGGTAGGATCACATGCTTCAGGCCAAACAATTAAGTTGTCATAGTAGTACGTGTGGTTAGGAGAGCTGTCTATAATATGTTTCAGAGACTCCGAAATAGTATTCAGAATGATTGAGAGAAATCAGAATAGTTCTAGTGACATAATATATTTTGGGAAGGTGGTTCCAAAGTCGTCGGTGTTGATTCAAGGTTCATCGTATTCACTCCGAGACAGTGATTATGTTGGAGAGTATTCAGAAAGGTTCTAGAATATATATAGGGTTGCATACATGAGATGTACCGGTCTTTATTTGAAAGAAACTGGAGAGGAAGAAAACTATCGGAATGGTTCTGGAAGGGAGAAGCCCACATTGGTATGGCACTTGGGCCTCCTAGGCCCATCATGCATGGTGCATGGGCCTATGTGGGCTACACCCATACCTTCCATATATAGATCCCATAAATTAAGGGAGTTAATTTATGGGAATGTGGAAAGTACTATCTCTAAATTAGGAAAGTGCTGATTATATCTTCTATTAAAAGTATGACATGATATCACGTTAATAAGGAGATACCATATCTTGCAAATAAGGAAGGAGCTGATTTGCACTTTGAAAGGACATTTATTGTCTTAATCAGTTTTGGTGTTCGTTAACAACTTAAGGATCATTTTACAGTGTGCTAATATTGCCAGGTCTGAAAAGAGAATAGTCTGTATTGCAATGGAAAAATCCCTGGTTGAAACAAAAGTCTTATGGAGAATCGAGACCGGAGTCTCTGGTGTGCAAAGCCTGGAAACTCTGCTGTGGTCTGGAGTTTCACCGCAAATCTCCGAAGTGAGTCGAAGTTGAAGCCTAGGGTCAGTCTAACTAGTGGCCCGGAGACAAGCCAGATGTTTGCCAAAATCTCCGGTGAGGGACCGGAGTTTCCAGTGTGCTTAGTCCGGAATTCCTGCCAAACCTCCGGAGGGAGCATCAAGACCTGTCCCAGGACAGTCTGATAGGTGGTCCGGAGATAGACCGGAGACGGACCAGAATCTCCGGTGTTCAAACTGGAATCTCCGGTGTGGAAACTCACCAACAGGCAGAAAACGGTCAGAAATTTGTGGGCCTATAAGTAGGGGACTTCATCCCCTACCTCCAGCTGTTCGTCCCTGAAAATAAGAACACCACCATTAGAGCCCCCAAATCAACAAGATCTGCCCATCCAACCATCCAAAGTCGCTGATCTTTGGAGGATCGAAGGAGGAGGCCTTGATCTACAGCTTCACTAAGAGAGATCTTCATTTCCCCCTCATTCACTTGAGGGCCCCTTGCTTTAGGGTTTCATTGGAAACCCCAGGCCTTGATTTGGTTCTTACAAGCTTGTCTTTGATTGTTGTGGCAGCTTTCTTGGATTAGGGAGCCTCCAATTTAGTTGTGGATGTGTGCCTCGAACTTGTTGTAAGGGTTCTAGCTACCACCTTGAAGGTTGACGATATAGTGGAAGCATGAATCGATCCATTTGGGGTGAGGTTCACCGGAGAACAAGGGAGGCCTCTCGTGGCATTGGTGGTTTGATACGACTCCCTCTCCAAACGCAGACGTACTTCCCCTCAAAAGGAAAGAACTACGGAAAATAATCCTTGTGTGTCCGCGTGCTTCATTTCGGCTACTTATATCCTTTACCGCACCTTACTTATATCTTGTTCTTGCTTAGATAGTGTCCTAGTGTGACGGCAGATGCCATGGATAGGCTAAAGGTGGGGCCAATATGCACTAGAGGAATCCAGGGAGGGATAGTGTGGTGATTCCACACACAGATGCTTTGTATTCTCCAAGTCCACTGAGTTTACAGATGCTCCTTGAGCCATGTTGGGGAGAGGAGGAAGAAGAAGCTCTCTTACTCTTACCACTACTTTCTCTCAATGAACAAACTACTCATCCGCTAACCCCTTCTACTGAGGCCCTAGCGCTCCTTATAAAGGGGAGGCTAGGTTGCCAGTTAGGGCATATGTGGAGGCATATTCCTAGGAATATGCCTCTCCCAAAATAGCAAACTGACTGGGTCTCCTTTTCCCTTCGTAAGCCATGCAGAGGCTACGTAACCCTCTGCGGCGCCAGCGTCAGCCGACATAGGCTACGTCACCTTTGTCGGCCACGCCTAGCTGGTCCCTCCCTCTGTCCGCTTCGCTCACGCTCCAGCGCACAGATACCACCTTTTGACCAGTGGGATACCTCCCTTCTGTTGCAAGCCTGATCCGGCCCCGTGGGTACCTGCAGACAAGTTATAAAGAACCTGCCGACATACAATATACGTCGGCCAGGGCATGGTTAGGCGGACATCCTCCGGTCCGTAAGTCGGCCTGCCTTGAGGTGACCCGGCCAGCTCTCGCTTGGACCTTGCCATACCTCGGCTAACTCAGCCTCTATACCCTAGCATGACCCTACCCGGGGGTATCCCCCCAACATTAGTCCCCGAAGCTGGTGCGGTCTTAACAACTTCAGCTACTAAGGCCACGGCAGGTTCAATCTACCAAGATTTTTGCTCCCATTTCCTTGTAGTTCGGATCCTGTGGCCTAGCTTTCCCTTGGCACATTTCGAGTTATCACTCGCTGGCCGGGTTACTCTTCAGTTTTCCGTGTTATCTTTCCTTCTCTCATACACTTCTCCACGTCCTACGTGGAGGGTAATCATCATCTTTCCTCATTTTAAGGGCCTGTGCCAGTTACTGCACTTATTGTCAGGGGTTACTGCTGCCAACGTCGCGTCGCGGCTACCTCCTTGTTAACTGCATCACCACGTCATGTCGTGGGATCCCCTGTTCCCTTTGGCTCTTCCTGTGGCCTGCTTTTGATTGGCTGACCCGGCAGATACACGGCCACACCGTGTGGCTTCGAGGCACTACCTGATCCCACTATCCATCGCTAGGGCGCAGTTAAATAGGGGAGAGGGCGCGCCCCTTGGCTATTTTCCCCCTTCTCGCTCCTCTCTGCCTATCTGCTCCTTCTTCTTCCTTGCGACAATGCTGCTGTCACCGCTTCTGCTTAGGGCTGGCACCGGCGCACCTCGTTTCTTTCCATTATCCTCGATGCCGCTCCCGCGCCGCTTCACCGCCACGGGGCCGCGCCAATCCAAACCATTGTCCCCCACCTCTGATCGGGCTGGTGAGGACATCGATTTGGAGATGACAGAGGAGGAGCTCGCCGTTGTCGAGGAAGAGGAGATGGAGGGGGGAGGTGAGGTGCAGGAGCGCGGTGCCTAGGCCGGCTCGTGGGTGTGCCAAGACGACCTCGATTGGCTTTACCGCACCCGCTACATCCCCGAAGGCGTAATTTCATGCCTCGCCTCTGAAGAAATGCTCCCTCGCCCAGTCCGAGTGAGTTCGTCATCTTCCTCTCCCACTTCCAGCACGGCTTTGGCCTGCCAGTGAGCGATTTGTTTCATGATCTTATCAATGCCTACGAGCTCCAAACTCTTCATCTTCCGGCGAACACCATTACTTCCCTTTCCTCCTTCGCATCTTCCATAGAAGGGTACGTCGGCTTGTGGCCCACTAAGGAGCTTTGGATCCGATTCTTCGGTTTGAAGAAGAATGTCATTTCGGATAAGACAAGTGCCCCTGCCAACAAATTGCTCACCCAGTGCGGTGCCGCTTCTATCTCTCCCCGCAAGAATTCTATCTTTCCCCGGGTTACCGGCCTCGAGTCCTGCAAGGGCTGGGCCCGGACCTTCTTTTATGTGAGGAATAACTCGGATGAAGATCTGATCTGGCTACGCCCCTTCGTAATGGGCGCTCCTAATCCGGCTCTGTGGAACCAGATCCCCAAGAAGCCAACTGCCTTGGCGAATCAAGTGAACAAGCTATTCAAGGAACCGAAGGGGGTGAAGCTACGCAACGAGGATGTGATGATCACATTCGTCTGCAGCCGGATTCCCCCCTGCAGAAGCGCCCACACAGGCTCTGCCATATGAGCGGGCATCTTGACCCCAACCGGACCTCCTCCTTCGAGCTAAGCAACACCGAGATATTCCGCCAGGTTAAGGCTATTTTTACGACCGACAAAGACTTCAACATGGATTGGGATTGGGGATTGGAGCACTACTGCCGGGACAATCCTCCTCCCGCGGTAAATTTTCTTACCCAACCATTCTCCGAGTTACACTCTACGGGGGAACATGTTAGTTATTTGACCCCCTTGCATTTTGCTTCTAGTTGTTTCTCTAGCAGACCATCGAAGATGGCACCGAGCCTTCCCTCAAGTGGGGGAAGGATCGGCTTGTCTCTGACGAGGAGGAGCGGGATCAGGAGATGTTCTTGCCTGCCCCAGATGGATCCAAGTGAACCTCTGGTAACTCCTTTTCCTTAAGGTATTGGCCTGACAATGAGGATGATTCCGATATTGAGATGTTGGAGGTATATGACCTGGTGCCCATTTCTTTTGCATTTCCGGCTTCAGCTAATCCGGCTGGGCAGATCCACGAGGATACCCCTCTTGCAACGGGTGAGCCGGTTCCAGCCGCGTCTAAGAAATGGGCCGCCACTTCGGTTGCTTCTTCCGAGCCTCCCCAAACAACCAAAAGGCGGAAGAAGTCCGCTGACAAGGATGCCAGCAAGCCTCCAACTAAGGCCATAGTTTGGAGAGCTTGAAAGCCCAGGGAGCCTCTGACTTCTGACGAGTGACTCTCCTTTTCCTTGTCCAATTCTCTGCTTCATGCTTTTTTTGTCTCCATGCCTCTCTTTCTGTTATAACTTGCTACTCATTGTTTGATTCGGCAGGGATGCCATGGAGGTTCCCTAGAGCAGGTCCATCATTGCTTCGTCTTTCCAGCGCACCCAATCTCCCCCTCGCGACGATGACACGCGCCCTCTGAGCCTAGTTCAGGAAGGCTCGGTGGCTGCTCCGGATCTTAGCCCATCTTGTCCGGAGGAGGGCAACCTCGGTGTAGGGGGAAGTGGTGTGGCTGAGGACACGCTAAGGCCGGATGCTCCCAACTCTTCATCGGCTCAGCTGCAACCCGTCGTTTCTGAGGTATCAGCAGCAGCAACACAAACATCAGCACCAGCAACAACACCATCAGCAGCACAAACACCAGCGCCAGTACCCCCTGCAACACCAGCAGCAGCATAAGCACCAGCGCCAGTACCACCAGCACTACCAGCATCAACGGCAACACGAACACCATCTCCTCCTGCCTCGTCCGAGTCTTCCAAGACTCGGCGAGAAGACCCAACTAGCACTAAGGCTGTGCCCAAGTCCAAATCCGCAGCTCAAGCCTCAGCCTCCCAAAAGCAGCCCAAGGCCGACAGTCAGGCCAAGAAAGGCTCTGGTGCCACCAAGGCATCATCCATCGAGGCTGGACAGCGCACCCTTGCGTTCATGCTGCCTAAGAGAGATGCCTCCTCCGGGTTAGCTGGCAGCAAGCAGCTTGCACTGCATACCAGCCCCGCTGCCGCCCTAGTTGTGAGGAGAGAGGCCCACGCCAAAGGCTTGGTTGCGCCCCACATGCTTAGTGGAGAGAGCTATCCTCCGACTCTGATTGAATATGTCAATAATTGGAACAATGCGGAGTTCGTCAATCCGAACGATGATCTCCCGGAGAAGTTTGGGCCCACCGAGTTCAGCGCACAGATGAAAACGGTAGCCAAGGCTATTAACATTGCTGGCCGGATGATGGAGGTGCGCTACTTTGTCTTTTCCTTAATATGCATAAGTGCTTAGAGATATATCCATTAGTCCCCAAGCCTCCGGGGGAGTAACTCGTTACTCGGCCGGATGCTCCGTAGAGAACTAGCGTAGCTCCTTAGTAGCTTAGAATATGCACACACCCAAAGTCGGGTTAAGTTCCACTTGGCCCGGATTTTGTACACTTCGAATACGCACACACCTAGAGCTGGGTTAAGTTCCACTTGGTCTAGATTTTGTACACTTCGAATATGCACACACCTAGAGCCGGGTTAAGTTCCACTTGGCCCGGATTTTGTACACTTAGAATATGCACACACCTAAAGCCGAGTTAAGTTCCACTTGGCCCGGATTTTGTACACTTCGAATATCCATATAGCTGAACCAATCTTGCTCTTTTCAGATCACTACCAATCTTCGGACTGCTGAGTTTCAGTGCCTCCTGGACAAACACAAGTTGCTGCGCTCAAAACATGCTGTGCTTCTTGCTGAGTGCGAGAAAAAGGGTAAGTTTTCTCTTTTTACTTTCCCCCCATCTCTCTTTGCCTTTTCCCGCCGAACTAATCTGTCATTTGGATTGCATAGCCGAAGTGGAGCCGAAAATACAATCATGAGAAAAATTTTGGACGAGATAAAAGGTAATTCGCTTTGCTTAACCCTTTTCCATGCTCTTTCTCCTTTCTCCTTGACTCGGCAGATATTTATACCTCGGCTCTGCCGGGTCAACAAACCGTTGCAGCATCCCTTGAAGATAGTGTGCCCGTGCCTGATATGATGCTGCATTTTCTCGAACAAGTAGCGCAACATCTGGCCGAATTTGAGAAGAAGGATGACAAGCTTGCCAAGCTTCGAGCCAAGGATGATGAACTCGCCAAGCTCAAGGCTGAGATGAAAAAACTTAATGAGCTCCACAAGGCTGAGATGGACAAGGCTGGCCAAGACTTCATCGACGAGCGAGAACGTCTTAGCCTCCAACTTGCAAAGGATCAAGAGTTGCTGAAGGAGGCCGACATCAAGCTTGAGTCGGCTAATGGCGAACTTGAGAGACTCCGGAAGAGGCGTGCTGATTGCACCAAAGAGCTGACCTGGATCCATAGTCATATCTCCCGTAAGCCCTTTTCCTTCTGCCGACGTGTATTTCTCCGGGTTAAACTCCTTTACCTATTTCACTTTTTTTGTTTTCAGGCAAATTCCTAGAGGGCGATGCCATTGCGGCTATTGTCGTTGCCAAGTTCCACCGGTAGAGGGGTACCCCAACTGGTCCTGGCTCTGAACCCATTCATTATGACATGGAGGATCTGCTGGTCAGCCTATCCTCCCGAATAGAAATTGTGAAGAACTATGTTTCGGGTAACCTGGATTCAGCCGTCCGGATCTTCCGTGCACTTTGGCCTAGTGAGGATCCTCCGGAGGGATCCACTGCTTTGATCAACAGGCTGATGGATTGCGAGACCCAGCTCGACCTCTGGAGGGAATCAGCCGCGCGTGCCGAAGCTGATACTCTCCTCCACTTCGTGCTCACTTGGTATGAAAAGCTGGACTTGAAGGTTCTCGAGCACTTGCGCACCGGGTCGAGGTGGTCGATGATCCGGATTGGGTTGCTCGGCGCAAGGCTTGTGCCCACAACCTTATCCAGTTTGCCCCTGTCCATCAATGGAACGAAGGACCAAGCTTCCTCGGCGTCATTGACGACGAATACGTCGAAGATGGTTCGGATGACGAGGAAAAGGACGAAGCCTAAGATCTCGAAGAGAATGAAGATGACGACGAGGCTGAAGCTGATCTAGACAACGAGGCTGAAGCCGCAGCTCCACCCGCTGGCGCCGAGTTAACCCCTCCTGCTGCTACTCCTTGAGCACCAAAAACACTTTGAAATTTATCAGATCCCCGGTATGCCGGGTGCAGATGTATCAATCATACTGATTATATTTTTATACTAAGTTATTCACACCGGATTAACTTGGGCATAGTCCCCGAGTTTCATTTTCTTGTTTCTCCAATTTCATGGCTCGGCTCGCGTCTACCTTGATTCGGTTTTGTGACTTACGGGTCTGATATGTCCATTTTGCATCACTATTCTATATCTTAATTCACTATTATTCATTGATATATTTCATATTGAGAGGTGATACTTATGTTATTTCATCTGTTTTTGCATGGTCGATGACTTTTGGAGCATGGACCGCTGCAATCAGGATTCTGATGGAAAAGGTGATGTTTGGCAGCAAAATTCGCGAAGATCAGAAAATCCGGGAAAATATACGGAAAATCCTATTTTTCCGGAAGACTAAGGATGCTAGAAGACGGAGTGGAGATGGGCCATAGGGGGCCCACACCACCCCTTGGCGCAGGCAGCCCTAGGCTGCGTCAGCAGGTGGTGTGGCCGCCTGGCCCACCTCTGGCGTATATCATCCTCCCGAAACCCTAAGACTCGGAGAGAGACCACAGAAAGATTCCACCGCCTCTGCGGGGTGGAAAACACCGAGAGAGAAAGATCTCTCTGGCAGACAGATTTCTGCCAGGGGAATTCCTTCCCGGAGAGGGGAGATCGTCACCATCAACACCACCATCAAGCTGGACTTCATCGGGATCATCATCACCATCATCACCATCAGCACCCTCATCACCATCTCCATATTGCTGTAACAATTGCGTTGAATCTTGCATTAGTTCATAGGGGAAACTTTCCTGGTGTTGATTACTCTTTGTAGTTGATGCTATTGAGTGAACCATTGAATTATTGTTTATGTTCAGATTGTTATACATCATTATTCCATCTCTGATCATGATCCATATGATGTCTTGTGAGTAGTTCGTTTTGTTCTTGAGGACATGGGAGAAGTCATGTTGTTAGTAGTGGAGTTGTGTTGAGAAAGATTCAATAGATTGTTATTTAAGTTGTGGTGTACTTCTTCTAGTGGTGTCATGTGAACGTCGACTACATGACACTTCACCTATATGGGCCTAGGGGAATGCATTGTGTATTTGGCTACTAATCGTAGGGGTTGCCGGAGTGACAGAAACCTGAACCCCCGTTAGAAAACCATTGCACAAGGGACGTAAGGGTCTTAGAGTTTAAAGTTGTGGTTAGCTTTCTACCTTAATTACTTTCTTGTACTTACGGATGTTTGCTAGGGGTATAATCACAAGTATGTATTAGTCCTAGGAAGGTCGGTACATTAGCACAGGTTCACCCACACAACACTTAGCATGCTAGAGAAGATTAATCAACTATATGAAGCGAAAGCACTTGAAAGTCTTCCCATGTGTCCTCGAGAATGTTTGGTCATCTTAAGTAATACAACCGGCTTGTCCTTTGCTGCATAAAGGATTGGGCCACTTGGTGCCATTATTCCTACTGTCTTTCATTTACTCGTACTATGTTTACTTGCTATATCAAAAAACCCTAATAATCTATTTGCTAAGTATTTGCAGAGAATTCCTGATCCATACCACTAGGCAGCACCTTCTGCTCCTTGTTGGGTTCGACACTCTTACTTATCGAAAATACTACGGTACACCCCATATACTTGTGGGTCATCAAGACTATTTTCTGGCGCCGTTGCCGGTGAGTGAAGCGCTATTGGAGAGTGGAACTGGTAAAGGAAACTTATACTGTGAGTATTGTTTACTTCTGCTTGTTGCTTTATTTTCGTTATGGATAATTCACTGAGTTTCTTATTTGGTAATGCTACTACCACTACTAAGGTAGTAGATAAGCCACCACCTGTTGAGAATGATGTTTTCAAAATACCTACAAGAATTATTGATCGTGTTATGGATAACTACTATGTTGGTGATAGAACTGTCCATCCCGGTGATCATTTACTCTTTATACACGAATTATGCGGGTTGTTCAAGTGTGCAGGTATTACTACAGATCAAGTTAAGAAGAAGTTTTTCTCATTATCGCTGAAAGGAAGAGCTGAGGAATGGTATAAGCTGCTGAAGAATGGTCAAGCTCTGGAATGGGAGGAAATAGTGCCTCTCTTTTATTCAAAGTTTTATCCTATTAGTGAGATTCATAAAGACCGGAATCAAATTTACAACTTTTAGCCTCTTGATGGAGAGAGTACAGCTCAAGCTTGGGGGAGATTGAAGTTACTTAAGCTCAAATGTCCCATTCATGAGCTCCCCAGCAATATTATTATCAACAACTTTTATGCAAGGCTTTCTCTGCATGACAAGGATTTATTGGATGCTTCTTGTGCTGGATCATTCACTCGCATGGAACAAGAAGCTAAATGGGATCTTCTGGACCGTATTCAAGACAATGCTAAAGCTTGGGAGAATGACAAACGTAGAAAGTTAGGTATAAATTATGATTATGAATGCATTGAATATTTTATGGAAACTGATGACTTTCAAATTGTTAGTAATGCTTATGGTCTTGATTTGCAAGTTATTACGAATTGCTTTAGAGCTTTTGCTTCCTATATCGAAATTCCAAAAAGGGGATGGAATAAATATCATGCACCTTACAAAGATATTGTTGACTATGTCCCTATTGAGAGTGCTGAGTATTGCATTATTGATCCCATCTTACCTGAACCTTATATGAGAAGATTCCCTTCCCAGAAAAGGTAAAGGACCATCCTATGATAACTAATGTAATCACCAAAAGTGAAAAGAGAACTGTAAAACCTCATGAACAAATAAACATTAAACCTGTGGTAGCAGTTGTGAAAGACCTTGTCTCTAAAAGCATAGAAGATGAGCACATAGTCTTTTATGAGGATGCTTCTAATATTGTTTCACATCCTAATAGAACTAAAAAGGCTAGTGTTCCTGTGCTTTCTGTTAG
Source organism: Avena eriantha (assembly GCA_910589775.1). Lineage (NCBI taxonomy): Eukaryota > Viridiplantae > Streptophyta > Magnoliopsida > Poales > Poaceae > Avena > Avena eriantha. The sequence goes on from OU342743.1 coordinate 242,771,799, forward strand.
AGTTGGTGATCATTGCTATTATGGTTTATGTGATATTGGTGCAAGTTCTAGTGCTATTCCTTATAAGATTTACAGAGAAATTATGCATGAAATCAGTCCCTGCGAATTAGAAGAGATTGATGTGGTTATTCACCTTGCTAATAGAGAGACCATATCTCCAATTGGTATTGTACGAGACGTGGAAGTTCTTTGTGGTAAGATTAAGTATCCTGCTAATTTTCTAGTACTTGGTTCAGCTGTTAGTAAAACTTATCCTATCATTTTTGGTAGACCTTTCTTGAGTACTTGTGGAGCTATTATAGATTGCAAGAGGGAGAAAATCTTGACTAAGTTTGATGGAGAATCTTATGAGTTTAATTTTTAGAAATTTACTAAAGAACCTTGTGAAGAGGAAACCCATAATGAGGATTTTAGAGTTGAACAACTTGCTTCTATCTCTCTTGCTCCTAACAATGCTTTGCAGCAATTTATGGAAGATCACGAAAGTGAAATCTTCATGGAAGAAAGGAATGAGATTGACAGGATTCTCCATGATCATCCTAAGATGCTTAAGCATAACTTGCCTGTAGAATACTTGGGTACCACGTTGCCACCTTAAAAGGATCCGATTTTCGATCTAAAACCTCTCCCTGATGATCTTAAATATGCTTATATTGATGATAAAAAGATATACCATGTTATTATTAGCGCTAAACTTTCAGGAAAGGAAGAAGAAAGGCTATTGGAGGTTTTGAGGAAACACCGAGGAGCTATGGGCTATACTCTGGATGATTTAAAAGGGATTTCACCCACTATATGTCAACATTCTATCAACATAGAACCAGATGCAAAGCCGGTAGTAGAGCACCAACGACTTTTAAATCCTAGGATGAAGGAACTGGTAATGAATGAGGTATTGAAACTCCTTGATGCTGGTATTATTTACCCTATTGCTGACAGTGAATGGGTTAGTCCTGTTCATTGTGTTCCTAAAAAAGGAGGTATTACTGTTGTTCCTAATGATAATGATGAGCTTGTTCCTCAAAGAATAGTAGTAGGCTATAGGATGTGCACCGATTTTAGAAAAGTTAATAAAGTTACTAAGAAAGATCATTACCCTCTTGCTTTCACTGATCAAATGTTGGAAAGGTTGTCTAAAAAGACCCAATTTTGTTTTCTTGATGGTTATTCTGGTTTCTCTCAAATTGCTGTTAAACAACCAGTTTTACTTGCCCTTACGGAACTTATGCTTATAGGCATATGCCTTTTGGTTTATGTAATGCTCCTGCTACTTTTCAAAGGTGCATGTCTGCTATCTTTCATGGTTTTTGTGAGGAAATTGTAGAAGTGTTCATGGATGACTTTTCTGTCTATAGAACTTCTTTTGATAATTGTCTGCACAACCTTGATAAAGTTTTGCAGAGATGTGAAGAAACTAATCTTGTTCTTAATTGGGAGAAATGCCATGTCATGGTTAATGAAGGGATTGTCCTTGGGCATAAAGTTTCTGAAAGAGGCATAGAAGTTGATAGAGCTAAAGTTGAGGCAATTGAGAAGATGCCATGTCCAAGAGAAATCAAAGGTATTTGCCTTTTCTAGGATATGAAAACCCCTCACTAATCTTCTTCAAAAAGATGTACCCTTCGTTTTTGATGATGATTGTAAGGAAGCTTTTGAAACTCTTAAGAAGGCTTTAACTACAACACCTATTGTTCAACCACCTGATTGGAGTTTAGCCTTTGAAATAATGTGTGATGCTAGTGATTTTGTTGTAGGTGCTGTCCTTGGGCAACATATTGATAAAAAGTTAAACGTTATCTATTATGCTAGTAAGACTCCAGACGCTGCTCAAAGGAATTATGCTACTACTGAAAAGGAATTTCTAGCTGTTGTTTTTGCTTGTGATAAGTTTAGGCCCTATATTGTAGACTCAAAAGTCACCATTCATACTGATCATGCTGCTATTAAATACCTTATGACGAAGAAGGACGCTAAGCCTAGGCTTATTAGATGGGTGCTACTTTTACAACAGTTTGATCTACATATAGTAGATAGGAAGGGTGCTGAAAACCCTGTAGCTGATAATTTATCTCGATTTGAAAACATCTCTTTCGACCCTATGCCTGTTAATGATAGTTTCCCAAATGAACAGTTAGCTGCAGTAGGGGTAAGCTCGCGAGGGAGCCCTTGGTATGCTGATTATGCTAACTTTATTGTCTCCAAGTATTTGCCTCCAACTTTTACAGCTCAGCAAAGAAGGAAGTTCTTCTATGATTTGAGGCATTATTTTTGGGATGACCCACACTTATACAAAGAGGGAGTGGATGGTATTATGCGAAGATGTGTTCCAGAATACGAACAAAAGGAGATATTGCGTAAATGTCATGGTAGTGCTTATGGAGGACATCATGCAGGAGATAGAACTGCACAAAAGGTGCTACAATCATGTTTCTACTGGCCTACCCTTTTTAAAGATGCAAGAAAATTTGTTTTATTTTGTGATGAATGTCAGCGTGTTGGTAACATTTCTAGACGCAATGAAATGCCTATGAACTACTCTCTAGTTATTGAACCTTTTGATTGCTAGGGATTCGACTTTATGGGCCCTTTCCCTCCTTTGAAAGGTTACACTCATATTCTTGTTGCCGTTGATTATGTTACTAAGTGGGTAGAAGCCATTCCTACAAAGAGTGCTGACGGGGAGACTTCTCTAAAAATGCTTAAGGATGTTATCTTTCCTAGGTTTGGAGTGCCTAGGTATCTCATGACTGATGGGGGTTCTCATTTCATTCATGGTGTTTTTAGGAAGACCCTTGCTAAATATGATGTTAATCATAGAATTGCTTCATATTATCACCCACAAACTAGCGGGCAAGTAGAGTTATCAAATAGAGAAATTAAATCCATCTTGCAAAAGACTGTTAATAGGTCTAGAAAAAACTGGGCTAAAAAGTTGAATGATGCTTTATGGGCTTATAGAACTGCTTACAAAAATCCTATGGAGATGTCTCCTTATAAAATGGTTTATGGGAAAGCTTGTCACCTACCCTTAGAATTAGAACTCAAAGCTTATTAGGCAGTTAAAGAACTAAATAGAGATTGTAAGCTCGCTGGTGAGAAAAGATTATTTGACTTAAGTTCTTTAGATGAATGGAGGAGTGAAGCCTATGAAAATGCTAGGCTCTTTAAGGAAAAAGTTAAAAGATGGCATGATAAGCGAATACTTAAGAGAGAATTTCATGTTGGTGAGAAAGTTCTATTGTATAGGTCTCGTCTCAGATTTTTTGCAGGAAAGCTACTATCAAAATGGGAAGGACCTTACATTATAGAAGAAGTATACCATTTAGGAGCAATAAAAATTTCTTCTTTAAAAGATAATACTACACAAGTAGTGAATGGGCAGCGACTCAAACACTATATTGCTGGAGATTCTTACAATGAAGATGTTGATGCCTTGCAAGTTATAACTCCAGAGAAATTCATCGAGGACCAAATTCAAAGACCTGCAGAGTCTGTTTTCAAATAGGTAACAGTTCTGGTAAGAAAAGTTCCGTGAAAATACAATCCAACTATATTTTTGCAGTTTTCAGTCAATAAGGAAAGTTACAAAGAGAAAAAGGGACGGAAACGGAGCCAGGGTGGCCCACACCACCCTGTGGCGCGGGCCTACCCCTGGCCGCGCCACCAGGTGGTGAGGCCACCCCAGACTCCGCCTCCGACCCGTTTTCACCTAGTACCTTCCTCTTGTTATGAAACTTCGTAATATATAACCCCCCGGATCTTCTGAGGTTCGTATATCGTGTTTTTGTATCTATCTGTTTCTGCCAGGATGTACTCTTTGAAGGCTTAGAAGCACAATGGTGTTCGCCAAGGATAAAGGGAATGAGCCTATGGAGGAGGATCTTGAAGACCCCAAGCAGGGGCTGGTACCTTTAGTCTCTTGCCCTGCATCAGCGAAAGCCCTACGAGTCACTAAGGAGTTCTACGATAAGTATCGAGACCTGCAGAGGAAGGTGGACATGCTTCAATGGGAGAATAATAGGCTTCGCAAGATGCTGGAAGATTTCGTCACGACAACTAAGAAAATATTACCACCACCTCCGAAGGAGTAATTTGTCATCAGGTTTGGCATCCCCTTGGTTTGTTCCAAGCTTGGGGAGTGCCGCGGTATCATATCACTATCTTCTATCTTTTTACATTATTAGTAGAGTCATATCATGAATAAAGGAGTTATTATGTAGTATGGTTTGCATTATGGAAGTGTCCCCTCTCTCGTTAGATATGTATCCCTTGGTGTGAATTGCCGTTATGGAATATTAATGAGAAGTTCTATCATTCACTCTTTTGCATAACTTATATTACTTTTCAATTCGTGGTTATATGATTGATCTTGTTGTTAGTATTGGTATCACTTTGGGATCATTGAGTTAATTTAGTTGGTTTTGGCAAACCTGGCTCGGTTAGTAGCAACACTATTTTTGAGAGTTGAAAGAAAAGATAGAAGTACTCTAGAGAAAAATAATTTCATCATCTTTCTTTCTTGATTTTCTCATAAGTTTAGTATTCTCTAGTTAATATCTTTTGTGCTTCAAAGGAAGATTGCATGTTTGTCTTTATCATTTGTATGTTTGGTTGTTTCCTTCAACTCATATACTTGCTACCCAGCCATGCTAGCCAAAAACCTGTACTGAGAGGGTATTCTTCTCGTGCATCCACCTCCTTTAAACCAAACCTTTGCCATTTGTGTCCACCATACCTACCTAGTAGCATTATTGCTATTCCAAGTAAATTCTTGTTTTATCTACCTCCCAAATTAAACTTGTTATGTGAAAATTAGTTATTAAAGCTCTCACGAACTTGATGGCACACTTTACTTTCTTGCACTTAATAAACTTGAACCATTGTGCTCACGTATGTTGCGTATATTCTTGCGCTTTGTAAGTTGTGAATTAGCAGAACCATGCTGTCATGGGGAATGCTTTCAACATTGCACTAGTACTTTGTACCAAGTTGATATCATGTTCTTTTGTCTATGGATGTCGTCGGTGTGAAATGAAAGGGGAGCTTGTAAGTCCATGGAGTTATGCATATGTGTTAGAGAAACGCCTGGGCCGCTGGTCTAATCCATGCTGACATGGTGGAAACCTCTAGCGTAACCATAACGAGTATCTATGAAGAATTCTTCTTATAAAAAAAGAGATAAAAAATTGAGAAAAAAGAGAAAAGAAAAAAAGAGATATTATGAAAAGAGGAAAGAGAGAAGAGAGCACCATATTCCCATGGTAAATAGGAAGATTGCTGAGATACTTGTTGTCTGCTTGCCTTGTAATTTTGATATGGGGATTCTTCCGTATCATCGGGCAAGGGGTACCCCATTGGCAGTTCTCAATGATACACATATGCTTACGATGACAAGAACTTACCGGTGACTAAACTTGAGTAGATGAGGAGCGGCCCTCGTATTCAAGGGACATGAGATTCTCAACTTAAAACTTGTCAATGCATATCCTCATATTTGATCACTTTAACCTTGATCACCTAAAGATGCCTATGATAGGGGCAATGAGAGCTGAAAGCTAGTAAGTATCATAATTTTTGGGAGCTCTTTATGAGACTTGCAATCCCTGCTTCCCTCTGCGAAGGGCCTTTCTTTTTACTTTGTAGTTGAGTCAATAAACCTACTCCCTTCTATCTCAGCAAGTATTTTGAGTTGATGTGTTTCATTCATTCATATGATGATTTATTCAATCATGTCTTATGTTCCTTGTTTTGCACTTTTCTCTTATCTTGATGTTTACTACTTTGAAAGCTATCATTAAAAACCAGTTATTTGTGAACTCCAGCAAATTATCAACTATTCTTCGACCAAGAGCTAAGTTTGTCATTACCAATTATGATTCACTTTATGTATCTTTATTGTGTTTCCTTTACTCTTTACAAGTTGAGTTATATAATAGTGAGTTGTCTTCTATTATGGTCTGTGTATTTGATGAATGTGATGCTTCTTGTCCGTATTCTTTTATCGACTCTTCACTCCATAAACCCGAGGCCATGTTTATTGAGCTCAGTTTCGCTTAGGGACAAGCGAAGTCTAAGCTTGGGGGGAGTTCATACGTCCATTTTGCATCACTATTCTATATCTTAATTCACTATTATTCATTGTTATATTTTGTATTGAGAGGTGATACTTATGTTATTTCATCTGTTTTTGCATGGTCGATGACTTTTGGAGCATGGACCGCTGCAGTGAGGATTCTGATGGAAAAGGTGTTGTTTGGAGGCAAAATTCGTGAAGATCAGAAAATCCGGGAAAATATACGGAAAATCCTATTTTTCCAGAAGACTAAGGATGCCAGAAGACGGAGTGGAGATGGGCCACATGGGGCCCACACCACCCCCTGGCGCGGGTGGTGTGGCTGCCCTGGCCCACCTCTGGCTCTCCCTCTGGCGTAAATCATCCTCCCGAAACCCTAAGACTCGAAGAGCGACCACAGAAAGATTCTACCGCCTCTGCGGGGCGGAAAACACCGAGAGAGAAAGATCTCTCTAGCAGACAAATTTCTGCTGGGGGAATTCCTTCCCGGAGAGGGGAGATCGTCGCCATCAACACCACCATCAAGCTGGACTTCATCAGGATCATCATCATCATCACCACCACCATCAGCACCCTCATCACCATCTCCATATTGCTGTAACAATTGCGTTGAATCTTGCATTAGTTCATAGGGGAAACTTTCTCGGTGTTGATTACTCTTTGTAGTTGATGCTATTGAGTGAACCATTGAATTATTGTTTATGTTCAGATTGTTATACATCATTATTCCATCTCTCATCATGATCCATGTGATGTATTGTGAGTAGTTCGTTTTGTTCTTGAGGACATGGGAGAAGTCATGTTGTTAGTAGTGGAGTTGTGTTCAATAGATTGTTATTTAAGTTATGGTGTACTTCTTCTAGTGGTGTCATGTGAACGTCGACTACATGACACTTCACCTATATGGGCCTAGGGGAATGCATTGTGTATTTGGCTACTAATCATAGGGGTTGTCGGAGTGACAGAAACTAGAACCCCCGTTAGAAAACCATTACACAAGGGACGTAAGGGTCTTAGAGTTTAAAGTTGTGGTTAGGTTTCTACCTTAATTACTTTCTTGTATTTATGGATGTTTGCAAGGGGTATAATCACAACTATGTATTAGTCCTAGGAAGGTCGGTACATTAGCAAAGGTTCACCCATACAACACTTAGCAAGCTAGAGAAGATTAATCAACTATATGAAGCGAAAGCACTTGACAGTCTTCCCATGTGTCCTCGTGAACGTTTGGTCATCTTAAGTAATACAACTGGCTTGTCCTTTGCTGCATAAAGGATTGGGCCACTTGCTGCAATTATTCCTACTGTCTTCCATTTACTCGTACTTTGTTTACTTACTATATCAAAAACCCCTAAAAATCTGTTTGCAAAGTATTTGCAGAGAATTTCTGATCCATACCACTAGCCAGCACCTTCTGCTCCTCGCTGGGTTCGACACTCTTACTTATCGAAAATAATGCGATACACCCCCTATACTTGTGGGTCATCAGGGTCCGAGTTTCAAAAATTGACTTAACAATACTTGGAAACTTTAGGATTAGCTCAAGATAATCGAACATAGTAAAAGTAAAGTAAACCTAGGGTTAGTCCGAATAATAAATGTCGGCTCGATTACGTTCTTTTCCTCAATTCCAAACTTGTTCTCTTGTTTGGACAACAGGAAGTTGAAGAGTTGAGTTTTTGGTGCTCACACACTACTAATCCGGCTTAGGTAGAAGCAACTTAAGCCAGCCGACATAAAAATAAATAACAAACGCATAGAACAACAAATATTACTAAGGCAGTCCTCGAGTTACTGCTCGAGGTGCCAAGATTTCATTGATAATCTCATTGCCGGCATACATACCAACATATGAGAAACTCAGATACACACACTTCTTTGTTAAGTGTAGAACAGACGAAGTAGGGCTACATTCCATGGACGCTTAGATTCCTTGCCAGACCTGTCCGCCTTATTCTTCTCCTGTGGTTGTGCATCAATGAGATCATAAGAGTCATTGTGCAATGCTTTGCTGACAATGAATGGTCCTTCCCATGGGGGGATAACTTATGCATGCCATCAGTATGTTGTACCAGCCGGAGTACCAGATCACCTTCCCGGAAGACTCGGGGGTTTACTTTCCGGCTATGATAGCGTTGGAGATTTTGCTGATATATGGCGGATCTGGACAATGCCAATTCTCTCGCTTCTTCCAGCAGATCAAGATCATTTTGCCGGGCTTCTCGCACTTCGTCTTCTGTGTATTGGGTGATCCTAGGCGAATCATGCTCTATGTCGGCTGGTAATACAGCTTCTGCCCCATATACCAGAAATAAATGGCGTATAGCCTGTTGATCGATTCAGAGTTGTTCTTAAACTCCACAGTACCGCTGGTAGTTCCTCTATCCAACACCCCGCCGATCTTTGCAGCGGCTCAATGAGCCGGGGTTTTATCTCGGATAATACCCATCCGTTGGATCTTTCCACTTGTCCGTTCGATGCGGGGTGGGCTACTGAGGCAACGTCCAGCCGGATCTTCTTATCCCGGCCGAATCGTGCAAATGCTCCCTCAGCAAAATTGGTGCCATTATCTGTTATGATACTGTGAGGATAGCCATATCTCAGAATGATATCTTTGAGGAATGACACAGCTGTAGCTCCATCACATTTTCTTATCGGCTTTACTTCAATCCATTTTGTAAACTTGTGAACCATAACCAAGATATGAGTCATGTTTCCTTTTACCGGCTTAAATGGGCCAACCATATCCAAACACCATACGACAAATGGCCAGGTAATCGATATGGTCTTGAGCTCCGACATTGGCATGTGTGTCTTGGTAGCATACCTCTGACAACCATTGCATTTTCTTACTAGATCCTCTTCTTGATCCAAGGCACTTGGCCAGTAAAACCCATGCCGAAAAGCTTTTGCCACTAAAGCTCTGGATGAGGCGTGATGCCCACATTCCCCTTGATGTATATCTCGGAGGATGTCAAGCCCTTCTTCCGGGTCAATGCACTGTTGCAGGACATTCATGACACTCCTCTTGTATAGCTCGGTATTGATAATCGTGTATGCCTTTGCCCTCCTCTGAATTTTCCTTGAAAGCACTTATTCATTGGGCAAAGTTCCATCCCTCAGGAACTGGAATATGGGCAGTGCTTAAGCTGGTATAGCTCGCACCGGAAACACATGCTCGTCAATTTCCATTTGATCCGTCGACATAATCTCTACTGGGTCACGCTGCGTAGTCCTCGGGTTTCCTGAACCACATCCCACATCAATGTCCATGGGCACAGCTTCAGACTCCGGAATTGTCGGGATATAGATTGACTCGGATTCTGGGGATGGCCTGATAGATGGCTTTCTGAGGTGCTCTAGTGCTACACCCGAGGGAATCGCTTGTCAGGTTAACCCGAGCTTCGACAGTACGTCGGCGACCTCATTTTCTTGCCAAGGTACATGGTGAAACTCGCATCCCTGGAAGTATCCTGATATCTTCTGCACATGAAATCTGTAGAATGCCATGTTTGCATCCAAAGCATCCCATTGCCCTGAGACTTTCCGAACTACCAAATCCGAGTCACCGAAGCACTAGATTCGACGTATTCCAATTTCTTTTGCTACTTTGAGTCCATGCACAAGTGCTTCATATTCGGCAACATTGTTTGATGCGGTGAAGTGGATCTGCAGCACATACTTCAGATGGTCTTTCTTGGGAGAGGTAAGCACAACTCCGGCGCCTAACCCGGTTTTCGTTTTTGATCCGTCAAAATCCATTCTCGAGTAATTCGGATCTGGCAATGGTGGCTCGTATTGCATTTCAGCCCAATCTACGAAAAAGTCGGCCACAGCTTGAGACTTGATCGCATCTCTCCTATCAAATTGTGGAGCATAAGGGGCTAGCTCAATTGCCCATTTTGCAATCCGGCCGCTTGCATCCTTGTTGCTCATTATTTTAGATATGGGGGCTTCACATTTCACTTTGATGGGATGCTCTTCAAAATAGTGCTTCAGCTTCTTAGCTTCCATATACACACCATATGACATCTTTTGATAGTGAGCATAGTTTTTCTTTGACGCTGATAATACCTCGCTCAGGTAATATACTGTCCTTTGCACCGACTTACCCTCTTCGTCGCGCTCTACCACTATCACCGCGCTTACAACTCGGTTGGTTGCGGCTATGTAGAGCAACATTGGCTCTTTTGATAGTGGAGAGGCTAACACTGGTACAGTGGCTAACATTTTCTTTAACTCGATGAAGGCTTCATTGGCCTGCGGCGTCCATATGAACTTGTCCGACTTTTTCATTAGCTGGTAGGGAGGCAATGCCTTTTCTCCCAACCGACATACAAGCCGACTTAAGGATGCCAGGCAACCCATGAACTTTTGGACATTGTTAATGCACTTCGGCAATTCCATTCGCTCTATGGCTCGGATTTTAGTTGGGTTAGCTTCGATACCTCGGCTGGAGACAAGAAATCCGAGTAATTTTCCAGCCGGGACACCGAAGGTACACTTCTTCGGGTTAAGCTTCATTCGGAACCTCCTTAGGTTCGCGAATGTTTGCTGGATATCATCAAGGAGAGTTTTGCTTTCCTTGGTCTTTATAACCACATCATCCACATATACTTGCACATTTCGACCAATTTGGTCGTGTAAGCATTTTTTGCATACATCTTTGATACGTTGCCCCTATATTACGTAAACCAAAAGGCATAGTGCGATAGCAATAAGCCCCGTACGGGGCGATAAACGCGGTCTTTATTTGATCATCTGGGTTCAGAGGTATCTGGTGGAAACCAGAATACACGTCTATGAATGACAATAGTTTGCACCCAGCAGTAGAATCTATGACCTGGTCTATCCTGGGCAGCAGGACTGGATTTTTTGGGCACGCCTTATTCAGGTTCGTGTAATCGATGCACATACGCCAAACCACTGCTACATTCAGATCATCTTTCTTCTTTTCCACAAGCACTGGATTAGATAGCCAATCCGGGTAAAGCACTTCCATGATGAACTCAGCTGCGAGGAGCCGAGCTATCTCATCTACAATGACTTTTCTCCTATCTTCGGCGAAGTGGCGGAGAGGTTGCTTCACCGGCTTTGCTCCGGGTCTCACATTCAAAGAGTGCTCGACCAATTCCCTCGGAACACCTTGCAAGTCCTGTGTGGACCAAGCAAAGATATCCCAATTCTCACGGAGGAAATTGACGAGCTCGCTTTCCTATTTCTCAGTTAACCCGACACCAATTGTTACAGTGCGTTCTAGGAACAGATCATCAACGGGCACTTTCTTTGGATCCTTTGTTGCTTGAAATGAGACACTTCCATGCGGGTTACTCAACACCGTCATATACTGCCGCGCGGACTGAGCCAATGCCGCTACTTCCTGGATCTTCCTCTTTTCTTGTGCAATCACGAGTGACTCGGCCAGGTTAGACCCGGCTGATGCACACTCAATGGAATGTCAGAAATCCCCAGCTATGGTAATTACTCCATTTGGCCCATGCAACTTCATCTTCAGGTAACTGATGTGAGTACTTTCCATGAATTTGTTCAGGGCTGGCCTGCCGAGTAATGTGTGATATGTGCTTTCTAAGTTCACAACCTCAAACTCCAAATTCTCAGTTCGGCAGTTATCTCTTGTGCCGAATAACACGTCAACCCGGACTTTGGCAATGGGTTCACAGGAGATACCAGGCACAATGCCATGGAAAGTTGTCATTGTAGCTTGGAGCATGTTCTCCGAGATACCAAATTTCCGCATTGTATCCATGTACATGATATTGATGCTGCTGCCATTGTCAATCAGCACCTTGGAGAACCTCACATTGATACTTGGCCCGATGAACGTTGGGTCCAACACTAATGCATACGAACCAAGACTCGGCATGATCCTAGGATGGTCCTTGATACTCCAGGTAATTTCCTGATCAGACCAAGGCATATACCTCGTCACTGCCGGCATAACCGCATTCACCTCCATATGTCGGTGTTGCATGCTCTTTCTATCCGTTTCCTCTGTGGTAAACACACAGTAACTCTGGTGATGCTCTCTGTATTCATTTCTCCCCTCATTGCCGGGATACCTTTGATCTGGCTGATGCTGGTTTTCTACCTGATGCACTGCATCCCTTCTCTCATGACTCTCATACCTCGACGGAGGTGGTTGTGGGCTCCCCGGATTATTCGTCCGAGAAATCCCTGTTATGCATATTTCCACGTTCCCATGATCAGTGAGCCGTGGAACATAACCGACAAGTATCATTACAACATCCGAAATGTAACGAATTTACAAGACTTACATAAATGCCATTATGGCTACCCCATCCTTAGCAGCGGAGAACATCATGCGTAGAGCCCAATCGTGCCTCAACCTACAGGCAGCTGACTGGGAAGACGGCCTATCTCGCTGGACATCACCTGAATCTTCTGAAGTCGAAACTCTGAAAGTCTGGCCAAGTAAATAGCTAGGGACACATCCGTGAGTACTTTTGAATGTACTCGCAAAACACCAAGATAAGTGAAAAACAAGGAAATGTGATTCTGGCTATGGCGAGATAGCTCTATCTGGGGTTGCTTTTGAAAGGCCTAAACTAACTTTTGAAGTTATGGCATCTCCCTATCTTTGTTGAAAAAGAGTTTTAAAAAAACATGCTTCTGTTTTATAAATCAAAACATCTCCATATCTTTGTTGAAAAAGAGTTTTGAAAACAGTTTGGTAGTAAACACCCTTTTTAAACCATTTTCGACCCCTCGGGTCAAATCAAACTTCCGAACTCGGGTTCCCCCGGAGCCTTCGTCCTCATAGTACTTGTTTCCCAAACAAGCACAGTTTGGGTACTCCTAGCCAACACCTTTACAATTGTCCTTGACCGTGGACACGGTTATTCGAGTAGGTTATACTCTGCAGAGTTTGCGCACTTTCCCCACAAGAATCAATACATCCGCCGGGATACAACCACGGCCCACTACCACTGTAGATGGGGGTCCGGATAATCAAACCTAACCTTTCGCTTGTCGACCCTAGAAAATGTAGTCTTTTCCTCTTGGGTTTGTTCTCCCCGGCAACGAGTATGTGGCTCCCAGCCATAGTCCTGCCTTCCGTACACACGCATACCCAAGCTGCAACTTGGCGTATACCTTAAATCTGGTGACTCCACTTCCTTCCGTACTCCAAATCATACCGTCCGCGGGAGACCCAATTGTTGCACCGGCCTCCTGCCAGTTCAGGCTCACTCTTGCCGAAACAAGCAACAGGCTTCAGATCCGTGATCTGGTGGCGCCTGCCCGGAATTCCAGGGATCTCTCCCTATAAGCATGGTAGGAGTTGCCTCGGCTAATGCGGACCAACTACGAGTTAAGCCCCAACACCTAGGGTAATGTGGTTGTGCGGATAAAAAATGTTCTAGTAAAGGCGTAGGACATCCCATCACATTCTCACTTCTCATCATCGCCATTTCTTTTGCTAAAACATTCGCTTGGAACTATGCCTTTTTCCAAGGGTTTTACAAAAAGGGTTTTGAAATGTTTGTAGTGGGATAAATCGCAAAACAGTTTATTTTTCTCAAAACCGGGGTTTTACAATGGGGTAGGATGCTAACCATCATACTCTTGATCTAAAGGGATAAAAGGGGTAGGTACATCAGGGTGGTGCGTCGATGGACACGAAGTCATCACTTGGAGGAGCCAAGTTACTATCGTAGTATTTGTAAAACAAAACATGCAGATAGGTAATGCAATTTATAAAGAGGATATAAAACAGGTAAAAGAGAATAGGACATGTATCAGAGTTCAGGAATGGTGGCTTGCCTGTGATTAGCAATAAGTCCCTGGACTTCTTCAGATGACCAGGAATACCCAAATATATAATAATAAGAAGTCCTTTCCTTCTTGTCGTTAGACACTCACACTACCGTCGTCATCGGGTATACATGCAAGCAGACAAGTTCACAATCTATACAAGGCATCCAAACATCAAACCATACAGCAAACAAACATAAGAATTTCTACTGAACTTGGGAGGTTTTTTTGGAGAAGTGGGTTTTATTGGTGTGAATTTACTAGATTGCCACGGTGGTGTTTTCTCTTGGAAGATAGTTGTCAAGGCAAGATATCATGAACTTGGACTAGGGTTCTGTGGTCAGTAGGCTACCAGAGGGTAACCATGATATCCTCAGATAGGTCTTGACAAAGCAAAGCCAACACAAGTGGTTTCACTTGAATATCAATTTCCTGGATTTAGATATGATTTTTATAGTGGGATAAACTATAGTTTGAGGAAATATTTCACCAGAAGAGTTCTGGAGCTTCAAAAATTATTTCCTCGGATGGTTGGGTAGTGTTTGGTGTACTGAACAACCTAGAGTTCGAATCAAGTCAAAAGAATTACCAGAATGCCCTCAGGAAATCCCCAAAGGCAGTTCTGTCTGGTTTTTCTCTTCTTAACCAGATTAAATCTACAAAAGATATTGAGTTGGTTCCAAGGGCAAGTGATAGTAATATGGAATAACTTTCTGTAGGAACTGGATTCACTCAATTTGGAGTGGTCAAACTCCTGGAGTGATTTAATTAGTGAAAATATCCCATGCAGAAGTATTTAATTCACTAATCTTTAACCAGAGCTGAATAAATTCTGAGATGCTAGGATTTGATAGATAATGATAATATGAGATACTGGGAGTTGGAATCAGGTAAAGACCACACTTGGTTTGACCTAGGGAATTTATCCAAGGCAGAAAGTTGTTATTTTTGTCAAAGGCATCCTTCTGTTCACCTTGGTATAGGACCTGGGCTGGATAATAGGTATTTCAGATACCTTCCAGAGGAGCCTTGGTTCTCCCCAATTGGATATGCGTAGGTCACTGGGGAATTAATTTCGTGCAAAACATACATTTTAGTGGATAATATGCCAATAAATAATGGAATTTATTTTTGGCAGAGGGACAGCTCTGCATGATGCACAAAACATTCCTGTACAGTGATAATTTTAGATCTAGCTCATTAAACTTGTTTTCCATTTTCATTTGAAATTAAACTGAACCACTATTTTTCAGATCTGGAGATAATCATAAAAATGAGATTAGAACTGGGTCGGGATTCCTTAGGGGAACGGGCCGCACAGGGGCGGGCCAGCCCAGCTCACCAGGGATCACGCGCGGGAGGGAGTTTAAACTCTGGCCGTGGGTCCCGCTGGTCAGCCACCCTGGGGCCAGAGCGGTATCGGCCGCTTCTGGCCGTCGGATCGATTAGAAATCGACGGCAGTACGCCCTTCTCCTACCTCGCGACATGCCCGACAGCGGAAACCCTAGCTAGAAGGCAGGTGGGTTGGGGAAGGGCTCACCGGCGGCGTAGGGGCGATGCCGGTGATGTAGGTCGATGTGGCGCATCAGGACGCGCAGAATGAGGGGTGGAAACGACCCCTCTGACGACAGGAGGAGCCTCGTGCGAGGGCGTCGGCATGCAGAGGTCGAAGCTCACCGCAGAGCGCTTCCGTGGTTGCTACAAGGAGAAAGGGGAGGCATGGTTAGATAGAGGAGGTCGAGGAGGTGTCAGTATGAGAGCATGTAGAGGGAGTAGAGCAGCGGGGAGAGCTCTAGGCTCGATTCTTCAAAATGGCCGAAGCTTTTACTCCTCCCTTTCACGAGCAATACAGAGGAGGGGAGATGCTGGGGAGCTCGGGGGTGATAGATCAGGCATAGGGGGGCCTTGTGAGGCCACATGCAGGTGGAGGAGAGTTCATGAGAGGTCACCTCGAGCTCGAGCTCATCAATGGCCGAGTGGAGTTTTCTCTCCTCTCCTAGCCAGTACAGAGCGAGGGAGGGGAAAGTGGAGCTAGGGGGTGGTGAGTGGGGAGCAGTAGGGGCGAATGAGGGCGTGGGGAGGCGCTGGGGTGGCCTAGGGATATTTATACCATGGAGGAGGGGTACATGGAGTAAAAGACCATTTAGGACAAGGGGGAGAGGGGATGCGGCCAGGGATTGGTCCAGGGGTCGGTGAGGAGGGGTAAGATGGGTATTTGGTCGTGCATGGGCAGAGAGGGGAGGTGTGGTGATAAAAGGGACAAGATCCTTGTAAGATTTGGCATGACTCTCTCTCTCTCTACTAGTGTAAGGGTAAAATGGGTAATTGTTGGGGTGGAGCTACAGTGCTTGTCCACCAGTGCTGTGTCATGGTGCTGAGGATGAGCATTGAGCAAGATTTGATTAAATTTGAAAATGGTTTGAGGGGTGGGTTTGCTTAGTTGGCAAAATTGATCCCATCGATAGTTATGAAGGAAGTCCAAAAACTTGCATTAGACCAGGGGAGGAAATGGTACTGGTATATAGGTGAGGTCAAGGTAGACTCCTAGGATTTATTTGAGATTTTTGAGAGGAGTTTTAGTCCTCTTAAATCCAATTACTCAAAAAGGACAGAAGTGATTACTAGAAGATCATTTGATAAACTTACATTGAACAAGGTTGGTTTTTGGATGAGGAAGGGTCCCAAATGTGAATACACACGTAGGGGAATTTTCCCAAGATTTATTGAGGCATAAAAGTATTTAAAACAATTATTATTCCAATTCAGCCATTTAAGGAAATGGGCAAAAATAATAATAGAGCTTCTCAAAAATATTTATTTTTGAGATGGAAATATAGGGTATGATATGTGGAACTCACATGAGCCAAAATTTAGGGAAGTGTTTTGGCAAAAACCAAACTTTCCTTTGTGGAGAGAGTTTTGGAGATTTTGACTATTTAAGGAATTAAATAGTTTTGGGGCCATAATAATTATGGATAATTTTTGATAAATCTTGAGGACTAGTGTAGATGAGATAGACAAGGTGTAGCAAGTAGTTTCAACCTTTTGGAATGAATTTCCCACTTGAATAAGATGGAAAACAAAGGGTTGATGATCTAGGGTGAGGTTATTTTTATACCACCAAAACATGCTTGCATCTTTGAGCTCAGACCTCACCTTGGTGCAAGGGATAGATGGGTGGGTATAACAGGTCATATATATGATCATGGAAGGATGAGTTTGAATTAAATACATTTGAGGTGATCTAGAAATGATGGCAAACTTTGTTGAAAATAAGGCTGCCATGCAGTAAGAGTCATGAAGCCTTCTAAACCATGTGGGTTTAATAATCTCAAAGATCCACTTGGAACAAGTGAAGTGGGTTTTTATATGCCTCAATGATTATAACACAACCATGGAGAGAGTTGGTCCATAGAGGTTTGGGTGGTGGTGTGAGCTTCTAGCCAAATAGGCATGATGACTAGATTTGCAGGAAATGTTATTTTCTTGTCTGCAAAACCAACAAGTAAACGTGGGTTTAAGAGGATATATCCAAGGACAAATGTGAGGATTGGTAGTACTTAGGATGGTTAACAATATGGTTCAAGTGCATTTCCAAAAATGCACATGGTTTGAGAAAGAGGGGAATTCAAAAAGGTGATGTTGAATCTGTTTCCAGACTTAGTCAATTTTGGCAGTTTTGAGGATTTTGACTAGGGTAGGAGAGGGAATGTTCTTGGAGGAGTTGCAAAGTATCAGAGCATCAACCAGTGGATGATGTGGAAGTGTATATGGATTAGAAAGGATCCATTCTTGACATTGGTCCTCATGGACTTCGAAGCTTCTAGAATGGAAATCCTCGGAATTGATCTGGTTAAGGGTTTTAGATGATCACCTAGTGGCTAGGGATCATATCTAGGTTTGTATTCTTGCTTAGGTATTGATGATTTGGAAGCATCTTGATCCTAGTGATGATCTCCTAGAGTAGCTCATACCACTCCTAAGCAAACAAGTCAAACAGCAGATTAGAACCACTCATTAGACAACAGATCAAGACAACTCATCTTATAAACTATCCAACTACTACTAGGGTTACCATCAAGCTCATCTTGAGGTAAGGTTGGGGCATTTTGAAGAGGTTAAGTTTTGAGTAAGGTGAGAGTCCTTGGTATCTCTATCAAGGATAGAATTCAAATGTTTTGAAAAGTGGTTTTTGGGAAAACTAGAGATAAGATTAGTTGAGGGTTCTGTCTTGAAAACATAAGGAGATTGTATTATATATCTCTCCATAGTTTTGTGAATAGAAGCTACCAAAATAGTTTTGGTTACATAGACATCTTGGCTCAGGTTTCTGAAATGCCAGAACGTTTGAGAACATGTAAATGAGCCAGGATAGTTTTGGGTAAATAGCTTTTGTCAACTGAGGGTGAGGTAAGGAGTAGCATGAGATATACTCTCATAGGCACAAGTGTAGACAAACAATCAGCAAGCACTGCACCAATGCACAAGAAAAAGTTTTTGTTCCCCCTGATTTTTGCATTCTGGACAACTAATCAGGGTTGCTGAAATTGGGATGTTACAGTGGTGGCAACATTAACTGTTGCATATTTGCTCCGGAGAGCAGTTGCTGCCGAGGTAACTCCTGCCGAGATTGATCGTTCCGAGGTGCCTGAGCATTCCCCGAGCCACTTTGCTCTATCTTCCTCATCCACTCACATTGCCGAGTTGTATGACCCACCGGGTTACTCGGATTTGGCGTGTGAAATTTCCACGCCTGATCTAGCATTGCCTCATACGTATATCTCGGCCGGTCTTTCTTTTCTTGCCACTGTTTCTTTTGCTCCGGTGTCCAAGTTTTCTTGCCATCATTTCTTGGAGTCCACTGCTGCCCTCCAGTTTTCTGACGTTGATTACTCCCTGCTCCGGGTTGATCTTGGCTTACAACAGCAACTTGTTGCAAACTGTACTTGTAATCCGGTCTATCATCTCTTCTCTTACTCTGGTAGTCATTTCACCAGGATGATCCGGCTCCGTCTCGCTGGAAGTACTCCTCATTTGACTCGTTTGACATAAGCCAGGGTTGAGTCGGATCACCTAAAGCATACGAATCAGCAATCTAGATTGTTTCTGCCAGCGTAGTTGGCATATCCCTTTGTAACCTTTGCCATAACATGCTTGCGTATATACACCCTTGTGCAAACAACGCTATGGCATGTGACTCAATCATGCCTTCACATGAGTTTCTCACATTGCACCAGCGAGTTAGGAACTCCTGGTCTGTCTCATTTGGTCACTGCTTGCACATTGCTAGGGTCTATGGTCTATTCGGCCTCTGATATGTGCTTGAGAAGTTACTGACGAACATTTCCTCAAAATCCAGCCAGCAGTTTCCCGGAGTCAAGCTCTGATCGGTACTTTCGGACATCGGGACTTCGGGATTATCTCCGACATCCATGTCATCCTGCGCTTTGGGAGAGTGTTCCCCGGATGCTTCATCCATGGCTTCTCCTTCTTCTGCAGCTTTGGAGTTGTACTCCTCTTCATATTCCGCGGAGAACTTTCGGAAATCTGCCGACTTCATGGATTCATCCGAGGATGCGGGAATGTCGGCGTTTGTTCCAATTGCCTCCAGCACCGAGTCGGTGTTTTCTCCAGCATCGGCAAAGCCGGATCCGGATCCGACATACCCAACAAAGTGCGATGCGTGCTTCCTGAGGTACCTGCGGCTTTCACGATCAGCCATATCGAAACTTTTAATGGTTTCCAGGATTGCATCTGTGCTAGCGCCTTGCAGTATCATACGTCTTAGTGTGTACCTAAGGAAAGGCCTGTCTGTCCTGGCATCGTCAGAGCCGGAATCAATGTTGTTGATATGCTCCTCCTGGATTTCGACTTCCACGGGTGGTTGATCTGGGATCCGGCTTCTCCAGGGAGATCCACTCCAGATTCGACTTGGACCGTGAGGTCTTCTTCAGGCTCAGATTTCTCCACTATCTCCACAATTGGTGCAGGCTGGGTGGGATTAGGGTTTTCTGAGATCCAGAACTCTGCCGCCTCTGTGGACAAAGGGGACCAGAAGATTCTTCTGCTTCTATCATCACTGTTGGGGTGGGTTGGGCAGGTTCAGCTAAACCGATGTAAACATCAATCTCGCCAAAATACATGATTGTATAAGCAGTCACGGTCTCCCTAGCCGGAATCCAAGTCGCGTCAAGAACGATGAGAGGGACATTGCTGGCGTAGAGGATGCGACCGACGGCGATAGTCTCTCCGTTCCGATTCTTGCAGATTCTTCTTGGAACACAGATCCGAAGCTCACTTGCCCCACGATGGGCGCCAACTATCGTCGGATTGAGGACAAGTACGCCATGA
Source organism: Avena eriantha (assembly GCA_910589775.1). NCBI lineage: Eukaryota > Viridiplantae > Streptophyta > Magnoliopsida > Poales > Poaceae > Avena > Avena eriantha. Next base: position 242,792,018 of record OU342743.1, read on the forward strand.
GGGGGTCCTCAAGGCGTGGGAAGAGAGGGGTGTGAGACGTACGGTATTCCGGGACGGTGAGCACACAAGTTTACCCAGGTTCGAATCCGCCAGCTTTGGACGAATCCTACTCCTGCTAGCAATCCAGTAATACGGCAGAGCCGGAATATGAGTTACAAGGGTTTCGCCTGTGCGAGTTGAGATTGTAGACTATTCTGTTGTAAGGTGTTCTCCCTAGAGGCTCTCCCTAGGATGGCTTATATAGATATCCGACCTAGGGTTTACAGGAGAGATCAATCCGGCTACGAGTAAGAGTTGGTTACAGAGTACATCTTGAACTACAAGTAACATTATGGGCCTAAGTCGGTAAGTCTTCTGGGCCTTCCCGTAGCAGGATTGGACTCCGTCTTCTCTCTCTCTAACTGGGCCGCCCGTGAAGCAAAGCTCTAACCCAAAGTGGGCCACCCTGGTCAGTGAGGAACTATGAGGATACTCGGATAGTATATCCCCAACACCGGGTGGTAAATTGTTTAGCCATACCCTCGCTGGCCCCTCCAGCATCTGAGGTACGTATCTCACTGCCCATCTCAAATTGCCTGTAGAAATTTTTACTGCCGTTGTGTAGTTAATTAACCAATCCTCTCGCTTAGTGCTGCCGTCATATGTTTTCGTGCCTCTGGGAAACTGGAAGTTAGGTACCGGAGGCTCTTTCATGATCCGAGGCCCAAAGCACGCTGGACCCGGAGGACCTTGCCCCTCAATTAGCTCTGACCTATAGAGCCGATCCAGCTTCAGCCTGGCGTCATCTAGTAGCAAATTCCTGCTTCCCAACCTTGACCCTATCACATGATGATCCGGCCTATGGTATCCTGCATTCGCCATTTCCGAATCACCATCGTTGTATTTGTCTTTCTCTCGTTGAGCACAGTTCTTCCGCATACCTTGGCCGGCACTTTGCTCTTGCCAAGGTATACTCCGCTGCTGCTGTTGCCGAGGTAGGTTCTGCCCTGCACCCACCGAGTTATGTTGTCCGGCATTGCTATTTCCAGCGTTTCTCTGACTGGCATTGCCTTGGTCACGGTTATCTCGGCCGGCTTCACCTCGGCTGACACTTTGTCGACCCTCATTACCTTGCACTACCTTTCCTTTCCCTGCCCTTTCCGGGTCATACTGGACTATCTGTTTGTTTCTCCTTGCCGAGGTTACCACTTCCTCTCTTCTAGGGCCATCATGAGGGGATGATGCAGCCCCAACGGATTTCTCCGGGTTACCCACTGCCGAATAAACGACCTTGGAAGCGCTAGCTCTAGCCGGGTTATCCCTAAGCAACTCCTCATTCTGTCTGTTAGCGATCCGAACTAACTCGTTGACCCTCTCCTGCTGCCTTTGCCAGGCTTCACCCGTCAAACCTTCTAACTCAGATGCAGCCACATCCGCTGCCCTGAGGTTCTTTGCCGGGGTGCTATACTTCGACAGCCCCATGGACAAAAAGTTCTCTGATTCCTCGACTCTGGTCTCACCCTCTTTGTTCATTTCATTGATGAGGTTTTTCCCTTTTACTTTTATAGCATCTACTTTATTTGCTCTTGCGTACTCGCGCAGCGTCATGTTCAACGACTGCTGAGCCACGGCTATCTTTTTCACGCCCTCTAATATTTCCTGCATAATTTCCTCTAACTTGGCTTGTGCCTGTGCCGAATCTACAACAGCTGCCATGGGGCTTGCCAAACTATCTATTGCCTGCTGCAACACATTCTGTGGCCTCTCTACCGGAGGACCTCTACTTTTCCTAGGTGCCTTAGGTGTTACCTCTAGATCTGGTGCCGAGTCTTTGCTTGCGCCAACGTTAGGCACTGTCATCATCACCTCAGCACGGTCAGGGGAGTGAGTGATATGCGCACTGTGAACCGCGCTAAGGGGTGGCTCGCCTCCCTCGATGACGTGCTGCAGGTGAACGCAAGACACACTTGATGAAGAGGCCATTGCGCAGTGGAGGTTGCCTGCCGAAGCTACCAGCATTGTCGCTGACGTAGTCCAGCGCTCCAAAGCGCTGAACGAGCCCAGAGACGACACGCTCGCCGGTGCTGATGAAGCTTCCCGTCCAGATCTTCACTCCTGCTAGCGCTGCTAGCCCCATGGTGGGCGCCAACTGTCGTGGTTGTGTCACGGCACATGCCATGGATAGGCTAAAGGTGGGGCCAATATGCACTAGAGGAATCCAGGGAGGGATAGTGTGGTGATTCCACACACAGATGCTTTGTATTCTCCAAGTCCACTGAGTTTACAGATGCTCCTTGAGCCATGTTGGGAAGAGGAGGAAGAAGAAGCTCTCTTATTACTCTCACCACTACTTTCTCTCAATGAACAAACTACTCATCCGCCAGCCCCTTCTACTGAGGCCCTAGCGCTCCTTATAAAGGGGAGGCTAGGTTGCCAGTTAGGGCATACGTGGAGGCATATTCCTGGGAATATGCTCTCCCAAAATAGCAAACTGACCGGGTCTCCTTTTCCCTTCGTAAGCCATTCAGAGGCTACGTAACCCTCTGCGGCGCTAGCATCAGCCGACATAGGCTACGCCACCTTTGTCGGCCATGCCCAGCTGGTCCCTCCCTCTGTCCGCTTTGCTCACACTCCAGCGCATAGAGACCACCTTTTGACCAGTGGGATACCTTCCTTCTCTTGCAAGCCTGGTATAACCTGGCTCAAGCCTGGTTGATCCGGCCCCGTGGGTACCTGCAGAAAATTTATAAAGAACCTATTGACATACGATATACATCGGCCGGGGTACGGTTAGGCGGACATCCTCCGGTCCGGGTTACTCCGTAAGTCGGCCTGCCTTGAGGTGACCCGGCCAGCTCTCGCTTTGACCTTGCCATACCTCGGCTAACTTGGCCTCTATACCCCGGCGTGACCCTACCCAGGGGTATCCCCCCAACAATATAGATAATTTACCTTTTGTTGTCAAACCCTAATTTGAAAAAGAGTAAAATTTAAAGTAGCACCTATTCACCCCCTCTAGATGCCCATACGATCCTTTCAATTGGTATTAGATCCTCGGCTTTTTATTCGGGCTTAACTGCCTAAGAGTGTATGTGTAACTCGGATGAAGATGGGAGTGGTGAGGCTAGAACCTCGGTGACCATGGTGGATCTCAAGAACTTGGAAACAAGCTTGAGATCCACCCTGGGCAACGCAATCCAACAGTTGCGCATACTAGTTGAGCAATTTGTTAAGGAAAGGGTAGCCCCTCCACCCCTTCTCAAGAGGAACCTCCTCCGCCTCCAAAGGTGAATGCTTCGGCTAAACCTGCGGTTGAGATTGTGGGGGATAGACATAATTCCACAAACTCCTCCACCAAAATGGGCGATGGGAAGGAAGAGCACCATTCGGTTCACGGGTGGTACTCTCCCGACCCTCTGATCCCTCACCCCCACATAAATAATAGAGGTGATCCACCCATGCTACCTGCACATACTTTTGCTCAAGGGAAAGTTCTAATGAAATCTCATGTGCACAGCTCTTGCATTGACTTGTGGAATATTATTGAAGGAGGACTCAAAATTGAGGATCCAACAAACTTGACAAGAAGAAAAGTGGTCAATAGTTGATACGTCCAAAACGTATCTACTTTCCCGAACACTTTTGCTATTGTTTCTCCTCTAAACTTGTGTGATTTCGATGCAACTAACGCGGACAGACACTATTTTTAGCAGAATTGCCTTAGTGTCTACTTTTTGTGCAGAAAATCAACTATAAGGAAAAATCCCGGAAAATATGCCAAAAATCCTATTTCACCAGAAGACTCCCAGAGCCAGAATACGAGTCGGAGGGGAGCTGGGCCCAAGCCACACCACCTGGGCGCGCGGGCTAGCCCAGGCCGCGCTAGGGGGTGGTCTGGCCACCCCAGAATCCCCATCGGTCTCCCTCTTCGCCTATAAGTTGCCTTCTGACCTAAAAACTCTAGGGGGTTCGACGTTTTTCCAGAAGGAGTTCCGCTCCGCCGCCACCACCAGATTCCACGAAACAGCACCAGAAACTCCATTCTGGCACCCTGCCGGGAAGGGGAATTTGAGGAGATCATTGTCATCATCATCACCATTGCTTCTCCATCGACCATCCATGTTTCCCCCATCTATGAGTGAGTAATCCCCCGCTGTAGGCTATGGGGATGGTAGGGATTGGATGAGATCGTTCATGTAATGGCATCATATTGTTAGGGCATGGTGCCTAGTATCTTTTATTAGTGCTTTATGACTTTGTTGCAACTTGTTATGCTTAATGCTTGTCACTAGGGCCCGAGTGCCATGATTTCAGATCTGAACATGTTATTGATTCATTATGATAGTATTGTTTATGGTCTTATCTGCAAGTTGTATACACACGTTGTTGTCCGGAACCAATGGCCCCGAAGTGACAGAAATCGGGATAACCGGAGGAAATGGCTTTGATGTGAGGATCACATGTGTTCACAGAGTGTTAATGCTTTGCTCCGGTGCTCTATTAAAAGGAGCACCTTAATTGCCAGTAGTTTCTTTGAGGCCCCGCTACAAACGGGCTGGCAGGACAAAAGATGTTGTGCAAGTTCTCATTGCGAGCACGTATGACTATATATGGAACACATGCCTAGGATTATCTAGTACTTGGATGCTTTATCTTATTTATCTGCAATTGCCCTATGTTCTGATTGCTATGTGAATTGTCTTGTCCATGCAACGACCGTCCATCCATCCCTATGCCTACCGGACTCGAATCCTACTGTTCACTGCTATTGTTACTACTGTCTTTACTTTACTACTTCTGCTAGTTTACTATTGCTACTACAAAACTATTGCTACTAATAAACTGCTATGAGCAAGATTGTTTCCAGGTTCACCTGAATTGACAAATCAGTTGTTAAGGCTTATAAATATTCTTTGGCTCCCCTTGTGTCGAATCAATAAATTGGGTTTCACTTCCCTCGAAAATACTGCGATACACCCCCTATATTTGTGGGTTATCAAGACTATTTTCTAGCGCCGTTGCCGGGGAGCATAGCTTTATTTATCAAGTTCACTTGGATTCTCTATTGTTCGCTGCTATCCATCCATCATGGGTAAGTCTCGTGATGGCACGGTTCCTATTTTACCATCCACTACAAGAAGAGGTACGGTTCTAAACACCTATGTTGCTCTTGATTCACCATCTGTTATGAGTAAGCTCGTTACACCACCACATACACATGCTACACACACTGCTACTACTGCTGAATCTAAAACTTCTGATGCTTATGATGCTGCTTCTACTGTGCTTGATAAGAGTGGTTCATTAGGTCCTTTCCTAGATGCTACGATTGCTAGAACCATAGCTGGAAATACTGAAACTCCTAATGAAGACACTACCACACCTGTTAGTTCTCCTGAGTCTAGTGAAAGTTATGATATTGAAGATGGTTATGTTGAGATGACCGATGAATTTATTAAAGAATGTAAAAACACCCATGATAGGAGCGATGCTAAGAGTCTCCTTGAGAGGCGTACTATTAGATCCAAATTGTCTCCTATTTCTAAGTTTCCTGCTTCTCCCATAAACATTAAAGATAAAGATTATGATTTCTCTCTCGATCTATCTTACATAGCTATTGTCGAGAAAGAACCTTTTTGTGGGACTAAGAATGAAAGTGCGGTAGCACATATGAATGAACTTTCTACCATGAGTGGCTTGTTTTCTAATGATATTAAGATGCGTACTTACTTTGTTGCTAAGATTTTTCCCTTTTCACTGAAAGGAGAAGCTAAAACTTGGTTTAGTAATTTAACTCTTGGATCTATTGATAGCCTTGATTGCTTGATTAGTACTTTCCTGCAGAAATATTTTCCTCCTAGTGCTAGACATGCAATTTTGCAGGAACTTTTTGACTTTAAACAGGGAGAAAAAGAGATATTTCCCGAATCATGGGCAAGGTTTTGTGCTTTGATTCATGCACAGGCTAGAAGTCCATTACCTAAGAATGAGCTTCTTGATATATTTTATAATGGACTAACCGAAGAATCTAGGACATACCTAGATAGTTGTGCTAATTGTGTTTTCAAGAATAGGACTCCCAAGGAAGCTGGGGAATTAATGGCTAAAATAAGTAAGAACTATGAAGATTGGACTCCTCCTGAACAAGCTATACCTGAAGTAATTATACATGAACCATCTATTCCCATGCCTATTCCAACATCAAAGAAGAGGGGAGTTATTGAATTAAATGATGAAGTGATGAAGGAAGCTAAGAAATGTCTTAAGGAGAAGGGAATTAAATCTGTAGATGTCAAGAATTTACCTCCTATAGAAGAATTATGTAAGCCTATTCCCTACTCACCCACTATTGAGGTACACTCTATCCAACACTTTGATGAAGGTGATATCCCTTACTCTAAACCTCATGATCAATCCTTAGAAGAATTAATTTGATATCTTTATTGTTAAGCAAGATAACTTTAATAAAAGGGTGCAAAATCATCTAATGGAAAACACTAGAGCTATTGTTGAGTTGAAAGATATTGTGGAAAGAACCTCTAATGATGTTAAAATGATTGTTAAACACTTTCAAATGGTTCAAACTCAAATAGATCAACTCATTAAAGTGCAAAAAGACTTGCTAGTTAATGCTACTAAAGAAAAACATGCTTATGAAATTAGAACTAGAAGTGGAGCTACTACCCAGGATCCTCTATATCCTGAGGGGCATCCCAAAAGAATTGAGCAGGATTCTCAACAAGCTGAAAATAGTGGTTCTACTCGTAAGAAAAGGAAAAAAGAAACATAAGACTGTTGTAGAACCCTCTGAACCTGCTATAGATCCTAATAGTATATCTATTTCTGATGCTGAAACTGAAAGTGGTAATGAAGAAAATGAAGCTCCTAATGAAGAAAAGTTGAAGAAGAACCTGAAAAGCACACTAAGAATACTAAATACACTAAAGAAGATTTTGTTGCTAAGAAATATGGTAGTGAAAGAGAGCCTTGGGTCCAAAAACCGATGCCTTTCCCTGATAAGAAACACAAGTCAAAGGAAGATGAACAGTATAATAAGTTTTGTGAGCGGATGAAACCTGTATTCCTGCAAATTCCTTTGACTGATGCTATTAAATTGCCTCCTTACTCAAAGTATATGAAGGATATTGTCTCGAATAAAAGGAAGATCCCTAATGAAGAAATTTCTACTTTGTTTGCTAATTATTCCTTCAATGGTAAGGTCCAAAGAAACTTGGAGACCCATGGATTCCAACTATCCCTTGCTCTATTAAGAATAGTTATGTTAGAACTGCTTTGTGTGATTTGGGAGCTGGAGTTAGTGTTATGCCTTTTTCTCTCTATAAGACACTTCAACTTGAAAAACTGATACCAACTGATATATCTTTGCAAATGGCTGATAAATCTACCACTATTCCTGTTGGTATATGTGAGGATGTACCTGTTGAAGTGGCTCATAATTTCTTGATATTAACTGATTTTGTTGTGCTTGAAATGCCTAAAGATGATAATATGCCCATTATTCTTGGGAGACCTTTTCTTAATACTGCAGGAGCTATTATTAATTGTAATCAAGGAAAGGTGACCTTTAATGTTAATGACAAGGAACATACTGTCTATTTCCCCAAGAATATTGAAAGGACTTATGGTTTGAATTCAATTGAACATGTTAAGGGCATTCAAGTTGGAGAGATATATTGTCCCATACCAAGAGAAAATTTTGAAACTATTATGATTGGGACCATTGCTATCAAGGTTGAGGTAACATAATCATTAGTGGAATACAAAGTTTTGTCTCGTATGAAATTGTTTTGGTAGCAAGACCTGATTAACCTTGTTAACAAAATGATTTCATTGAGCAAAACAATGTTTTCACCGTGATTATCTCCGTTTACTTTTGTTCTATCCAGTTTAGTTTTTGCTTTTGTTTAGTTTTCTTTTTGTTGTTAGTTGCTTGCTTGTTAGAGTGTCTTAAAACTTCTGTAGTTCTAGCCATGTTTTGTCATTGCATCATTCCAAAAAATCTGTCTGTCAAAAAATCATTCTTCTTTACCTGAAAATGCCCAAAAATAAAGTGTCTCCAAAAATTCTAGAAAATTCATATTAAATTTTTAAGTGAAAAAGGGATAGAGGAGTGCCTGGAGGGTGCCAGGGGACCCACCAGGTAGGCTCACCACCTCATGGCTCGGCCTGCCCTGGGTGGCGCCATGCCATGGTGTGGGCCACCCTGGCCCTCCACTAACTCTCTCACCTGCCACTTTCTTCTCTCTCCCGAGTAAGCTTCAGTTCATTGCTCAAAATCGCGTTCTTGCTGTGCTTGCTCTCGATTTTTTCGATCTCCTTGCTCAGCCCATCTTTGTTGTTGAAATTTGAAGCATTTGTTCTCCGGTATGTGACTCCTCCCCTTGTCGAAGTAGATTTGAGTTTAGTAGATTATATCTTGAGTATTTTGCTACTATAGATGACAGGTTATGAGAGCTTCTAAGCTTGTTTGATGCTTAGAGATATAGTTTTGATGCATGTTTAGGCCTCTTACAAGTCCCTATGAGTAGTATCCTTCATCATATTCACTTTGAAATCACTTGTTTAATAGGTGTTTAAATTTCAGAATACCAAGCATGAACAACCATAACTTTGGAGAGATATTTAAGAGGGATGCACCTAGGAGGTGTAAGCATGACAGGGACCGTGAAAAAGATTCAAGGGCGACCTGCTGATTTACTAGAGCTTTACCGAGGGGTGACCAATGATGATGACCGCGTGGTGCAGCGCGGAAAGATAAGAAATATCCAACTCCCTGCTCTTAGATACTTTGCATATTATCTTGCTACTAGCGTACTTGGTAGGGAGAACACAAGTAATATATCCAACTATCATTTAGCTTTCCTTGCTACTGCGCTCAACAATGATACTCGGTACAATCTTGGGTCGCTTATTGCTCGCCACCTAGCTGCTAGGGGGCCTATCTATGGGGGCATCATTGCCTCGCGTATGGTCAATGCATTAGGACTTTCAGTGGACCCCAATGATACGGTATTGGCACCACAAAGGCTTGACCTTGTTGCTATGAAAACTCATCACTTTGTCACTACTGATTCTGATTTGGACAGTCTAGTATATAGGATGCTGTTTACTGACGGGATGAGAGGGAGATCCCTCCGCTGCAGTCTTCTTTGTTTAGTGTTCACAGGAGACCGTGGTCGTGTCCAAGGAGGAGGTGGACGAGCAGCTCCGCTTGCTGGGTTTCCACGAGTAGCATCAGGAGGATGTACCCTCCTATGATTACTCCGCGCACTACGAAGGGACGTACTCAAGCTCGTACCAGGACGAGGGTACCTTCTCGTCGTACCACGGTGACACTTCATCTTGGCCAGCTTGGGATTGATACCCACTTAGGCCAAAAGACTAAGCTTGGGGGGAGGTACGCCGGCATCGCACTCATCTCCCTATCACGTTGCGTCGGTACTTTGTATATTCATGTTTCGTTTTCTTTTTGGTTTTCGCTCTTTCTTTGCTTTTGCTTTCTAAAACACAAAAAGACCAAAAATATTTCTGTTGTTTCTCTTTGGTTTGCTTCTTCTTCTTTTCACCTTGGTTTGTTTTTCCCTTTTTGCTTTGTTTGAACTATTTGAAAAACCCAAAAAGATTTTGCTTTGCTTGCTTTTCCTTTTTGGTTCTTATTTTAAAAATCAAAAAAAAAAAATTTGTCGTTCTTCTTTGGTTTTGTGAGTTTGCTACAGGGATCAACAGTCCTCAGTGGATATTGGTTTCATATTATTATTCAAGCCACACAAGTGAAGAGCAATAATGAGGATTAATGACAACTTGAGGTGTGGTAAGAGGCTGGTAACGAACTCTATTTGTTTTCATTTTTTGTACATATACTCATCATTGTGGGCATGCTTAGTCTGTTAGTGTTGGGTGTATGTTATCTTTGGATGCTTAGTAGTTCTTGCTTTCATATGATTAGTCCCAGCTTGCTAATAGTTTGTAGCATGTCATATGAATGTTTTCTTGCATTACTCTATTCATAACTTGGTATGACACCATGGTATCCTCCTGTTTCATTTGAATTGACTTGGCACATGCTCACGCATGCACATGACTCAAATAATCAGTTAAGCCTCGATGAATTATTTTGCCTTAAGGATCTTGAATCACTTTCATGCCATGATTAGTCCTGTTTTGTTGCAAGCATGATTATGACAGCTATTGCTCTCTCGTTTGTCGCTCCCTTACTATTGCTAGCCTTCACTTTCATTGAGTATGTTTTACTCATGTTTCCAACTCCCTAAAACCAAATATTGCCAAAGTGTCCGCCATACCTACCTATTAGCATCATTTGCTACTTCCGTGCATATTCAATATGCCTTGCTTTCTTCTGAATAAAATGTTTGCTTGTTATGAGAAAGTTAGTTAGTAAAGCTCTCACGAACTTGATGGCACACTTTATTTTCTTGCATTTAATAAACCTGAACCATTGCGTCCTACTTTCTTGCGTATATGCTTACGCTTTATAAGTTGAAGTTAGCAGAACCATGTATCATAGGGAATGCTTTCAACATTGCATTGGTACTTAGTACCTCGTTGATATCTTGTTCTTTTGCTTATTGATCCCAATGGTGTGAAATAAAAGTGGAACTTGTAAGATCATGGAGTTTGTATGTATGTTAGATAAACGCCTGGACCGCTAGCCTAAGCCATGCCTAATCATGGTGGAAACTTGCAGCATAACCATAATGAGCATTCTATGAAGCATCCTCAATAAAAATCTATGCACATAGTAAATAAAAATATCGCTAAGATGCTCATTGTCTGCTTGCCTTGTCATTTTGATTATGGGATAGCTCTTGTATCATGTGTAAGGGGTACCCCGTTGGCGGTTCTCTATGATACATATATACTTACAATGACAAGAGCTTACTCGTGACTGAAGTTGAGTAGCATGAGGATCGGTCTTCGTAAGTAAGGGGCATGAGACTTCGATTTATAACTTGTCAAGCATATCCTCTTAGTTGTGTCACTTTAACCTTAACCATTTAAAGATGCTTATGATAGGGGCAATGAGAGCTCAAAGCTAACGAGTACCATACTTTCAACATATGGAAGCCTTTCAAACTATTCAAAACCTTTTTCATTTCCTTGTTGAGTCTCCACATATGCTATGAGCACCTTCTTGAAAGCATAGTTGTTATTCTTAGTGTAATGTGCTTGCCTGAAAACTTGATTATTTGTGTTATGACTTTGATGCTTGTATCTTTGACATCTTTACTTCTAGTCTTCACTTGAACTTCAGAGGTGCCTTAGATCAAAGGCAAGCGAGATACCACTCTATCATACCTTGTTATGAGCATTGTAATGTTGCTTATGTTTATGCTTCATGCTACTTATTATTTTTGAGTTGGAATCTCTTCATAGCTTGCAATGCCTATTAAGTAAACATAGTTGCATAATCCTTATTATGAATTGTCTAAGTAGTTGATCACATGCTGAGAATATATACATCATATGAAGCAAATGTGTTCGTGAAAGTTCTTTTGTCGCACTCAGTTTTCAACTGAATTGCTTGAGGACAAGCAATAAGCTAAGCTTGGGGGGAGTTGATACGTCCAAAACGTATCTACTTTGCCGAACACTTTTGCTACTATTTCTCCTCTAAACTTGTGTGATTTGGATGCAACTAACGCGGACTGACGCTGTTTTCAGCAGAATTGCCTTGGTGTCTACTTTTTGTGCAGAAAATCAATTATCAGGAAAAATCCCGGAAAATATTCCAAAAATCCTATTTCACCAGAAGACTTCCGGAGCCAGAATACGAGACGGAGGGGGCTGGGCCCAGGCCACACCACCTGGCCACGCCGGCTAGCCCAGGCCGCGCTAGGGGGTGGTCTGGCTGCCCCAGACTCCCCCTCGGTCTCCCTCTTCACCTATAAGTTGCCTTCTGACCTAAAAACTCTAGGGGGTTCGACGTTTTTTCAGAAGGAGTTCTGCTCCGCCGCCACCACCAGATTCCACGAAACAGCACCAGAAACTCCGTTCTGGCACCCTGCCGGGATGGGGAATTGGAGATCATCGCCATCATCATCACCATCGCTTCTCCATCAACCATCCATGTTTCCCCCATCTATGAGTGAGTAATCCCCCGCTGTAGGCTATGGGGATGGTAGGGATTGGATGAGATTGTTCATGTAATGGCATCAGATTGTTAGGGCATGGTGCCTAGTATCTTTTATTAGTGCTTTATGACTTTGTTGCAACTTGTTATGCTTAATGCGTGTCACTAGGGCCCGAGTGCCATGATTTCAGATCTGAACATGTTATTGATTCATTATGATAGTATTGTTTATGGTCTTATCTGCAAGTTGTATACACACGTTGTTGTCCGGAACCAATGGCCCCGAAGTGACGGAAATCAGGATAACTGGAGGGAATGGCTTTGATGTGAGGATCACATGTGTTCATGGAGTGTTAATGCTTTGCTCCGGTGCTCTATTAAAAGGAGCACCTTAATTGCCAGTAGTTCCCTTGAGGCCCCGCTGCAAACGCGCTGGCAGGACAAAAGATGTTGTGCAAGTTCTCATTGCGAGCACGTATGACTATATATGGAACACATGCCTAGGATTATCTAGTACTTGGATGCTTTATCTTATTTATCTGCAATTTCCCTATGTTCTGATTGCTATGTGAATTGTCTTGTCCATGCAACGCCCGTCCATCCATCCCTATGCCTACCGCACTCGAATCCTACTGTTCACTGCTATTGTTACTACTGTCTTTACTTTACTACTACTACTTTACTATTGCTACTACAAAACTATTGCTACTGATAAACTGATGTGAGCAAGATTGTTTCCAGGTGCAGCTGAATTGACAACTCAGTTGTTAAGGCTTATAAATATTCTTGGCTCCCCTTGTGTCGAATCAATAAATTGGGTTTCACTTCCCTCGAAAATACTGCGCTACACCCCCTATACTTGTGGGTCATCAATAGTCAAATCAATGCCACCACCTTGCACATGATTCAACTTGGGGTGGGGACAAAAGACTTCGCCCATATTGAGCACTTCATACTGCCAAAGAAGCTTGTTATTCTCTCACTGATTTGTTTGTTGGGAATTAGAGCATGAGAAGAAATAAATATGATGCCTTGAGAAATGAAGCCGAAGGCTTCTATATGAAGGATGGTGAGGATCATGAAGACATATATCGAAGAACCAAATCCACTGCCACCGCCTTCAGAAATGTTGGTGCCTCTCATATTGATGATTCTTGGATAAAGAGAAAGTATGTGAGTGCTCTTATGCCCTTCGAGTCTACCGACCTGAAGAGTTTGCAAGTAAGACACAACTACCATACCATGAGCTCCAATGAAGTTATGCAAGAGATGTTCGCCTTCAAGGTTGCTGCCAAGAATGCCAAAGATGCCCGGGCTCGTGCCATTGGAATGAGCACTGGTGTTAATCTTTCCTTGAAGGCCAAGGTTGTGGAGTATGAAGTAGAAGAAGGAAGTGATTATGCACTTTCTATGAGCCACCCAAAATATGTCAAGGTTGCTCATGGTGAATACATGGCCTTCTACGCGAGAAACTTTTGGAAAGATCCCGCCAAGGCCAAGATGGAAATGCAACGAAGAAGCAATCCAAGTGGTAGAAAAGAGAATGGTTCAAGATTGAGAACTTGGTTCAACTGTGGTGACCGCTATCATTTTTTTGTCGGGTGTCCATATGAGAAGAGAGAGGATAATTGTGGTGCACTCATATTGAAGAAAAATCCAAAGGCCTCCATTAGGAAGCCTTTCAAAAAGAAGAATGCCACCAACAAGAAGTCTGCTGACAATACATTGATAGCACATGAAGAGTTCTCCTCCGATGATGAAGATGAGGAGGAAGAAGAAGAAACGACGACTGGTGTGGCTGCCATCGCCACCACCGCTACATCCACCTTCTCACTCTTCAATTCACCAAACGAGAATATCTCTAACAAGAACGTCACTTGCCTTATGGCAAGATCATCGGAGGTATCGTCATCCCCTCTCACCACCTCTTGTATCAATGATGATTTAAATGATGATATAACTCTTGAGGTAAAGGAGGAATTAGTTGATTTTGATGCTTTCATGACTAACTTGCAAGGGGATCACAAGAAACATTTTGTGAATCTCTTGAATCAACTTGCTCACACACAATAACTTCTTGATGAGAGATGCAAACTTGGGAGAGAGCACATGCTTGAGATGGATGCTCTTACTAATGCTCTAGAAGAAGAGCAAGAGACTAGGCGTCTCTTGCAGAAAAACTGAAAGGCCTTGATGAGGCAAATCATCAAATTATTGCTAAACTCATTAAGGAATGTGATCATGCCATTGCTAAATATATAAAGGCTAAAAGGACAAGACCGAGTTTGGTGTTGTTCATGACAAACTTGTCGAGGATTTTGAGAAGCTTACTAAGGCTCACAAGGTCTTGGAAAGTGAACTCTTGACTCTCACAAAGTCTTGTGAACAACTTCAAACTCAATTGACTAATATTGCTTCACCTAATATTTTCATTCCCTCTAGTAGTAAAAACATCCTTGAATAAAATGCTAGGTTGAAGGGGGATCTTGCAAAGACCACCTTCCCCGAAGGAAACAAGTCTCTTGATTACCTTTTGAGTAAGCAAAGGTCAAATAATGAGAAAAGGGGTCTTGGCTATGTGTCCAAGGCCAAGAAAAAGAACAACAACAAGAAGAAGGACAAGCCTACACAAGCAAAAGGCAAGAACATTATGGGTAATATTACCACAAGTGGCAAATCTATGTCACCGGATGACTTTGAAGGAAATGCTAACCCTCACTATGTCTTAATGTGTAATTCTTATGGTGATGTTTATGCACAATATGTTGGTCCATTTGATGGTTATATTGCTTGGTCTATTTGGGTTCCAAAGACCCTTGTCACTAACAAAAGAGGACCCATTGAAAAATGGCTACCTAAAAACTAGTTTGATCTTTTGTAGATCTATGCTTCCGCAAGGTCAAAGTGGGTGCTTGATAGTGCTTGCACAAGTCATATGACTGGAAGCAAGGCAATAATGAAGGAGATAAGGGAAAATCAAGATCATATAACCATCACATATGCCAATAAGTCAAAATCTCAGGTAATGGGTCTTGGCAAAGTTGTGGTTACACACGATATTACTCTCGTAGACGTCATGCTTGTTGAGACTCTTGGCTATAATTTACTTTCAGTCCGTGCTCTTGGAAAGATGGGCTTTGCCGCCTTTATTGATAATGATATTGTGTTCCTCTTGTGGAGCAAGACTCTAAAGGTCGCTTTTGTTGGGTACGTCGAAAATGACTTGTATGTAGTGTACTTTTCCGGGAAAACCACTACAAGTGTGATGTGCTTATTCGGAAAGGCCGATGTGGGTTGGTTATGGCATCGTCGACTAGCCCATGTCAATATGAGAAGTTTGCAAAGCCTCCACAAGGGTGGTCATATTGTTGGACTAAAAGAAAATATTTGTTTTGCCAAAGATCGTGTTTGCGGGGCTTGTGTTGAAGGAAAGATGCATGACTCTCCCCACAAATGAAATAACATTATAAAGTCCAAGATGATTTTGGAGCTCCTTCATTTTGATCTCTTTGGTCCTCCATCTCATGCAAGTCTTGGTGGGAAGAAATATTTATTAGTGATTGTTGATGACTAGTCAAGACATGCATGGCTATACTTCTTCAAGTTGAAGAGTGAAACCCAACAATACTTCATCGACTTCGTCAATATGGTTCAACATGAATACAATGTGCTCGTGCTGACAATAAGAAGTGACAACAACATTGAGTTCAAGAACTACTCATTAAATGGATTTCTTAGTGATGAGGGGATAAAACATCAATATTCCGCTGCATATACCCCTCAACAAAATGGTGTAGCTGAGAGGAAGAACCAAACATTAATGGATATGGCAAGGTCCATGTTGGCGGATTTTAAGTCTCCATACAATTTTTGGGCTAAGGGAATCTCCACTACATGCCATGCATCGAATTGGCTCTACCTCCACAAAGAGTTGATGAAGACGCCATATGAAATACTTACCGGTAACAAGCCCAACATTTCATACCTTCAGGTGTTTGGTTCTAAGTGTTTGTATCTCATAAAAGGTGTTCAGTTGTCCAAATTTGATTCCAGTGCTTTACAAGTTATTTTTGTTGGCTATGGTCTCGATTCCCACACTTATAAAATCTATGATAAACTCTCAGGAATTGTCATAGAATCTTGTAGTGTTTTTTTTGAAGAATATGATGGCCCCAAGAAGGGTGCATTGATGTTTGTGATGTAGATGATTAAATACCTCAAGATGCCATAAGAAGAATGGGTACAAGATTCATCTACCCCATTCAGGAACCCCTTGTGGTAGATCGAGAAGAACTATGCTCTACTCAAGTGGAGCCCTCATCTTCACAACTTCAACAAGCTCCCATTATTGATGGCAATGATGACCCAAGCCAAAGACAAGCTGAGAACCCTCACCAAGTTGATCAGGCAGAAAGCTCCATGCTAGATTGTCTAGTCTCTCCATTGACCGGATTGTCCAGCCCTGCGCAGACAGTTGCACAATGCAGATTTATTCAGTCATCCTCAAGATCATCTCAACGCATTTCTAGTAGTTTGCCTGATCATGATCAAGATCAACCTGTACCTCATGTTGATGACAATGAAACCATTCTTGATCAAGGTGAAATTAATGGTA
Source organism: Avena eriantha (assembly GCA_910589775.1). NCBI lineage: Eukaryota > Viridiplantae > Streptophyta > Magnoliopsida > Poales > Poaceae > Avena > Avena eriantha. The sequence continues at coordinate 242,808,724 of OU342743.1, forward strand.
AAGACGAGGACCAAAATGATGAAGAGATCCCCACAAGAAACAACAAGGAGATCGAAACTCATCGCAAAGCTAGAGTGGACAGAATGTTGGAGAGAAGAGATCACACACTTGAGAATGTTCTTGGTGATCTATGGAGTGGTATGTCTACTCGAGCTCAACTGAAGCATTTTAGTGAGTATCAAGCTCATATATCCATGGTGGAGCCCAAGAAAGTATGGGAAGCTCTTGAAGATTCAGATTGGCTAGAATCAATGCATAAGGAGCTCAACAACTTCGACAGAAACAAAGTTTGGAAGTTAGTATAAAAGACCAAGGAGTGCCGCAATGTTATTGGCACTAAATGGATATTGAAGAACAAGCAAGATGAACATGGAATTGTTGTGAGGAACAAGGCAAGATTGGTATCTCAAGGGTTCTCTCAAATTGAAGGCATTGATTATGGAGATACCTATGCTCCCATGGCTTGCCTTGAGTCCATCTGTATCCTCCTTGCATATGCTGCACATCATAATTTTAAATTACAACAAATGGATGTGGAAAGTGCTTTTCTAAATGTCCAATTGCATGAGTTGGTTTATGTTAAGAAACCCCTAGGGTTCGAGGATCCCAACTTTCCAAACCATGTCTACAAGCTTGATAAGGCGCTCTATGGGCTTAAACAAGCCCCACGCACGTGGTATGCGCACCTTAGAGAGTTATTGTTAGACCGTTGGTTTGAGGTTGGGAAAATTGATCCCACTCTTTTTACTAAGAAAGTCAATGGGGAGCTTTTCATTTTCCAAATATACATTGATGATATTATCTTTGGGTCGTCTAACAAAGCTTTTAATGATGAATTCTCAAAGCTTATGACTAATAGGTTCATGATGTCTATGATGGGGGAGCTAAGGGTATTTCTTGGTTTTGAGATCAAGCAAGTAAGAAGAGGAACCTTCTTCAATCAAGAAAAATATACTCAAGACATGCTCAAGAGGTTCAACTTGAAAGAACTAAATGGATCTCCTACTCCCATGGCAACCAAGACTCATCTTGAACTAAATCCAAATGGTAAAGATGTGGATCAAAAGGTATACCGGTCCATGATTGGTTCTTTGCTTTACCTATGTGCATCTAGGCCTGACATTTTGTTAAGTGTAGGAGGATGTGCATGATATCAAGCGGCTCATAAATAAGCCACTTGATGGCGGTCAACAGAATCTTTCGATATTTGGTTCATACCCCAAACTATGGTGTGTGGTATCCTAGGGGCTCAACATTCTCTCTCTGTGGGTACACGGATTCGGATTGGGATGGTGACAAGGATGATAGGAAATCAACCTCCATGGCTTGCCAATTCCTTGGTAGGTCCTTGGTGTGTTGGTCCTCCAAGAAGAAAAATTGTATATCAGTCTCCACCGCCGAAGCCGAATATGTGGCAGCCGCTAGTGCATGCACTCAATTTATATGGATGAGGCAAACTTTAAAGGAATATGGTGTCCATTGTGTAAAAGTGCCTCTTTTGTGTGACAATGAAAGTGCTATCAAGATTGCCTACGACCCGGTAGATCATACAAGGATAAAGCATATTGAGATTCGTCATAATTTCATTAGAGATCATGTTTCCTGGGGAGATATTGAGCTATCTTATGTGTCAACCAAATACCAACTTGCCGATATTCACGAAGCCACTTGATGAAGCAAGGTTTTGCTATTTGAGGAATGCGATAAATATCATAGATTCAAGGAGTTTGACTTAATCATCTTGCATATTCACCTATAACTTGATCATTGTGTGTTTTAGGTGCAGGCATGGAGATAGGGGAGTGCGGTCCTAATTCATTGGGCTATCCCTCCCCCCATAATGCCAAAATTAAGAAAATCAATTCTCTTATAATCATTTTTGTGATTTGTAAGATTCATTGATGAGTAGTGGATACAAACCTAAGGATAATTCTTCACGGTTTCATGCCTCACACTCTTAGATGGTGGTCTCGACCACCGCCCTCTTTGTTTTGAAGAGTTGGTTCTTGTTTTGATTGAATTTGAGCTTTATTGGATATTTATTTTGGGGATAGCTGATTCTTGGTTATTCACAGTTTGACATCTTAACCCAGGCCTTTTCCCTTCCTACAAAACATGTTATCTATCATATATGTTCCCATACAATTGAAACTGGCGTTTTTGGTCGAAGAGGACTAGAGATTTTGGTGTGCTTACACCGAAGTTTCCGGTCAGTCCAGAGTTTCCGGTCCGTCAGACCGGAGTCTCTGGTCTGGGACGGTTTTGAGCAGTGACTAAAGGAGGCCAGGGTGAAATAGACACATAGAACTATTTCTTCCACCCCGACCTCCACCCTCACACCCGTTGCCTCCTCCTCCAAAACCGCTGCCCGGAGGCCATTTTGCCGCTAGGATCCGCCGTGCCACCGACCACCTCCACTCTCTCTACCCGTGGGCCATTCCCCACTAGTGGAATCACTCCGATGGATAGATCTGGTACCCTCTCTCACCATGGACCTTGGGTTCATCCCCTTTGTTTATTTTGAGAAATGTACCAATTTTCCACTGGAAACTCATGTATGCGCGCACTACTATCACATTAGCCTCAATTCCTTGCCCGATCTACTAGATGCATAGCCTCCATGTGCAACCCGACATCTCCAGATCGGAGATTCCGGTCTCCTAGACTAGAGATTCCGGACTGGTCTGGAGATTCCAGCATTGCACACCAGAGACTCTGGTGTGGATTACTTCTAGCACATCCTGCAAGATCTTGGGGGTCTTGTTTTGTCTCCGGGACATATATGCTCACCTCCATGCTATCCCCCTCTCTCTATATTCACAGGTGGCTCTGGTTCTCGTCGTGGTCGCACCAAAGCCAAGTCCGAAAGGACGGATCCACGGTTTGGTGATGTCGTGGTATTGCCGACGAGTATGCCATGGAGGGGTCCTCACAGTGCGTGTTTAGAGACGTGGGGTAAGGAGAAGAGTTGGTGGGTATGAGGTAATACAACTTACCCAGGTTCAAGTCCCACAACGGTGGCGGAACTGTACTCCTGCTATAAACCACTATAATGGCAATATGCCGAGTTATAGAGATAGGTTCGCTGTGCGAGGTGTTGCGCATTGTATGCAGCAATATAAGAGGTTGTCTACCCTAAAGGCTCCCACAGGCCGGCTTATAAAGGCGCCAAGACCTAGGGTTTATAGGGAAATGTCCTTGCCGGGGAAGCTAAAGTGTCCTACACTAATACAAACTAGTCTTCCGTGTCTTATACTCCAAGGCTCCGAGTATGTTGGTGACTCCTGCGTAGCCTTCCTTTAGCCGGCATGGGCCTCCCTTCAGGATCCATCTAACTGGGCCACCCAGCAGGCCATAGGCTACCAACTGTGGGCCACCCAAGTTAGGCGGGTTGGTGACATGCTATGAGGATACCCATATAGCAAATCCCCAACAGGTGACGAAGCTGGACAGTATGTGATTTCGCCATCCAACCGGAGGCAATAGGCTAGAGATGCTGAATATATGAGAAGGAACGAAGAGCGCATTGAGGAGGAAAACTGTTCCAAAAGGGCCAAGTATGAAATTTTGCAATCTCTTGCCCATATGTCAAAGAAATAATATCGTGAGCTGCGCAAGACAAGGTTCTATGACTTTCCAAGAACCAGTGATGACCCATGTTATTGGAGGAAGGAGCAGAAAGTTTTCATGGCAGATATCTATTGCAAGCTCACCAAGTCCCCTGTGTGTCCACAACAGTATATATGGACTTTCCTTTCATGCGTGCCAATGACTATTTCGCAGATGCTCTCTGGGTAACTGAGAAGCTTGGGCTACACAATATTATGGAGCTCCATGAGGATGACAACATTACCTTTGTTCAACAATTCTATGTCACAAATGTTTTTGATCATGATGAGGCTAGGACCATGACTTGAATGACCGGTAACTTTCGCTACACTGCTACCTTCTATGACTTTGCTTGTGTCATTAGTCAGACCTTCAGTGGCGTGTATGTTCCCCCTGGCCACCGTATGCATGATGCTGCTCTTGGAGAAAGCAAGAACAAGCTAGTACCTATCTATGGGGAAGATGGCACTTTTGGGAAGTCCAAGGAACTCAAGCCTCTATACAACCTGTTGTTGAGGATATTTCGCCACACCATTTCCCCAAGTGCTGGAAATGATGATGCTATTAGGTGTGGCCTAGTTAACTTACTTCACCATGCTCATAAGGTATATTGTGCTAGACCTACTACTACAGATTTCACTATTGACGTCATGGACTTCATTTTTTAGGAGATGCACCAGGCCATTCTCTTTAGAAAATCTCCCCCATATGCAGCTTTGGTAATGAGGCTCATCAACTCACAATCACATGGTTCACCTCTTGACCTTCCTCCTAATATTGAGGAGCATGTCTCTGTGGATCTCCAAAAGAAAGGAAGAATGGGCCCTGCTCCTAGGCAGCCTTATGCTAGCGAAGACAATGAAATCTCTAAGGCCAAGCGGGCTCCCACTACTCCAGGGGGCTCTAGGATGAAGAATGCCTCCAATGCTCCTATGGCTCCTGTCACACGTGAGTTTGTTCAGGAGAAGGTCAAGAATGCATCTTTCTGGGAGAAGACATTGTGTTGCATGAATGTGGACATCCGCAAGGAACAACATGCCTCCTATAAGAGCAACCGCTGGATTGAGAAGCTCCTCAAGGAAATCAAGGCTCAAGGAGAAGAGGAAGAAGAAGAAAGGTAGTCTGAATATAATGATGAGCATGGAGCTGAATCGTCTATAGAGTCTGATCACACAGTCTCCTTTGGTGCTTGGAACGCAATTAATGACAACTTAGTTGATTGGCAGACATTCTCTGAGGTCACATCTGGTATTGCTTCTCGGGGTACTTCCTCCTCTCGCCCTCATGGCAAAGGGCCCCAGGTTCCAAGTGCTAATGATGATTATGAGGAGGACGACGACGACGACGGCAATGACTCGGAGTGATTTCATTGGGGTGATAGCTTGGACTTTTCCCTTTTTGGTGTTTTGATGCCAAAGGTGGAGAAGTTGTCTAGTAGGAACATCTGGGATTTGCATGGGTTGCGTATTTGGCTACCTCGTATTTGCCCATTATCTTAAATTTGAACATTTCCTTTATTTGGTTCTTGTGATACTATCTACTATGTGTATGGACATGCTATGCCTAGACTATGTGAACTTTTATTATCTAATATGTGCTGCACTCCATATATACATTGGTGCACATCGTCAGGGAGACCATAGCCATGTTGTTTATCTTTAAGTATTCCATCCAAAACCACTTGTTGTCATCTAACACCCAAAAGGGGGAGATTGAAAGGAAATTTATTGTCTTAATCAGTTTTGGTGTTCGTTAATGTTGGGCCACGCAGAGATAAGCAAAACTTTTTCCCTACGCGGTGATCCCAAGATCCAGCTTAGGTAGAAGGCCACAAGGAATACCACTAGACGCGCAGTTGCGGAATCGATGAAGCACGTCGCTTGATGCAGTGCAGTCCTCACGATCCGTCCCGATCCACGATCGTCGAAGTGCTGAACGTACAACACCTCCGCCAGTATCCACACATACGAGGAGGAGCGCCGGCGATGGACTGCTAGGTCCGGTACGGCGGCGACAGGACTGGCCTGGACTGGAGGTAGGGTTTCCAACACATGGAGTGACCTTACTGTGTGCTCTAAGCACCTGCACCCCAGCTTATATAGGGAGTGAAAGTGGCTCCACTCACTTGTGGCCCATTCACTAAAAGGCCTATATTAGCCACTGCAAGTCCCACTTGCTGACTAAGTCCATGTCTCTATTTGGGTCCAACCCAAATAGATTTCCTGTTTGGGTCTAACCCAAACTTGCTCCCGCTCTTAAGTGTGTGACCCGACAGGCTCATGGTGACCCAGACACGATCCGAGTCTCACTCGTGACCGATCAGTTGGTAGCGGCTCCTAGCAGAACGTGCCAACTCCCAAGTACCAAAGAGTCATGGCGACATGCCTTTCAATGTGACTTTCGTCTAAGTCCCTTTTGCCTCATGATATACCTTGTCGGACTATAGGCGAATGATCGTCATCCCTTAAATAGTCCGACTCTCTTTCTCGATCCAAGATAAGTGATTCATCCGACTAACTCTTAGTCGGTTGCCTCGGTTAACACTTAACCGAGTCACGCATGGCCATGCTTTCCGAATCATATCTTCTGAGAGGGCCCAGAGAATATCTCTCCAGACGGAGGGGCAAAATCCCATCTCGGTTATTCACATCACGCAGCTTGATTCTCAGTCGACCTAAACTCCGCCTTTATAACTTCCCAGTGACGGAACAACGTTTGACAGAACCTAAGTTGGTGATCCTCAACTCGGATTGTGCAATAACCTTAGGTTTAAGGATTACATTGATTGAGATATGCAAATGACGACTTGTTCGTTGCATCTCAATATGGGTCAGTCCGACTCGCTAAACTCTTTAGCTGAATCCATGTAAGTCGGAATAGCATCTCCATGCCCATGACAAGTGGAACCTAGTCATCTGCCGACTTTCACATTGGTCTAAGTTGTGTGTCCAGCACAACCTCAATGACCAAGGACAATTAGTATGAACAACATGAAAATATAGTTCCACAATTAAATCACAGATTCGATGATACATATCAGCAGTTCATAAATGGACCATAAGCTTATGAATACATTGGGAATAACATCATACATCATTGCCTCTAGGGCATATTCCCAATAGTCTCCCACTTGCACTAGAGTCAATCATCCGACATCACATGTCTAGGCATCTAATGCCCATAGCTCTCAAGTGCACCTCATGCTTCGGCTGTGAAAGTGGCTTTGTCAACGGATCCGCAATGTTTGCATCCGTGTGTACCTTGCATAACTTGATATCACATTGTTCCACGAACTGGCGAATAAGGTGGTACCGCATGAGTATATGTTTGTTCTTCTGGTGTTTTCTAGGTTCCTTGGCTTGTGCAATAGCACCATTGTTGTCACAATACACGTCTAACGGATTGGACGAGCCCTTAACCACACCAAGATCCATGAGGAAATTCCTCATCCAAACGTCTTCCTTTGCCGCCTCCGAGGCAGCAATATACTCAGCCTCTGTCGTAGACGCAAACACCGTCTCTTGCTTGGAACTCTTCTAGCTCACAGCCCCTCCGTTTATCACAAACACATATCCGGATTGCGAACGAGAATCATCCGAGTCAGTGAGATAACTTGCATCCGTGTAACCCCTTACACTGAGTTCATCCTCACCTCCATAAACCAGGAACATATGCTTAGTCCTTCTCAAGTACTTGAGGATATTTTTAGCCGCTGCCCAGTGGACCTCTCCAGGGTCAGCCTGGTATCTGCTCACAACACTTAGAGCATAGGAGACATCCGGCCTAGTACAAATCATAGCGTACATGATGGATCCGATTGCAGAAGCATACGGAATCGCACTCATCCGACTTTGCTCATCAGTTGTTGAAGGACACTGAGTCTTGCTAAGTTTTACGCCATGGGACATCGGTAAGAACCCCTTCTTAGACGATTCCATGTTGAATTTCTTCAACACTTTGTCCAAATATGTACTCTGACTCAATCCAATGAGCCGCTTTGATCTATCTCTATAGATCCGGATTCCTAGTATGTAAGTCGCCTCACCCAAGTCTTTCATCAAAAACTATTTTCCAATGACTCCTTGGTCTCTTGCAACATCTTGACATCATTTCCAATCAGTAATATGTCATCCACATATAAGATCAGAAAGTTCACTTTGCTCCCACTAAACTTCTTGTATAAACAAGAATCATGATCACTCTTGATGAAGCCAAACGATTTGACTACCTCATCAAAGCGAATATTCCAACTCCGAGATGCTAGCTTCAACCCATAAATGGATTTCTAAAGCTTGCATACTTTGTCCGCATTAGCCGGATCGACAAAACCCTCGGGCTGTATCATATACACGTCCTCAGTTAAATTTCCATTAAGGAAAGCTGTCTTGACATCCTTCTGCCATATCTAATAGTCGAAATAGGCTGCTATAGCTAACATGATCCGAACTGATTTAAGCATCGCCACGGGAGAGAAAGTCTCATCGTAGTCAACTCCTTGAACTTGTCGGAACCCCTTCGCGACAAGATGTGCCTTATAGATAGGAACATTTCCATCCATATCAGTTTTCCTCTTAAAGACCCATTTGCACTCGACGGGTCTTGCACCGTCTGGCAGATCAACCAAGTTCCAAACTTGATTTTCATCCATGGACTTTAACTCGGATCTCATGGCTCCAAGCCATGACTCAGAATCAGAACCCACCATCGCTTCCAAATAATTTGTCGTCTCATCACTGTCTAACAGTAACACATCACGAACACTTCGCAATCTGGCTGATCTTCGCACTGTCGGTGCTTTTTCCGGCTCAGGTACCATGATCGGCTCAACCTCCAAGGCTTTTTCCGACTCGCTACTGGCCGGTACCTCTCGAATTTCTTCGAGTTACACCGTGCTCCCACTGACTCCCCGACTGAGAAACTCTTTCTCAAGGAAGACACAGTTCCGAGCGACAAACACTTTGCCCTCTTCTCGGTTGTAGAAGTAGTAACCCAAGGTTTCCTCGGATATCCTACGAAAATGCACTTATTCGACTTAGCTGTAAGCTTGTCCGACTGAAGTCTCTTGACAAAAGCTTCACAACAACAAATCTTAAGAAAAGATAAACTCGGCTTCTTGCCAGTCCACATCTCATGCGGTGTCTTCTCTACCGTATTTGATGGTACTCTGTTTAGTGTGAACGCTGCAGTTTCTAGACAATTACCCCAAAATGATAAAGGCAGATCTGTCCGACTCATCATTGATCGTACCATGTCCAACAAGGTCCGATTCCTCCTTTCTGATACACCGTTTCTCTGCGGCGTTCCTGGAGGAGTGAGCTGGGGAACTATTCCACAACTCTTCAGATGGTCATCAAAATCATGGCTCATGTACTCGCCTCCTCGGTCCGACCGAAGAAACTTTATTTTCTTGCCAAGTTGATTTTGTACCTCATTCTGGAATTCCTTGAACTTTTCAAAGGCTTCCGACTTATGTTTCATAAAGTAGATATATCCATATCTACTCAAATCATCAGTGAAGGTAATGAAGTACTCATAACCACCTCTGGTTGTCGTGCTCATTGGGCCACATACATCACTATGTACTAGTCCCAATAAGTCGGACGCCCTTTCACAACTCTTTGCAAAAGGTGTCTTGGTCATCTTGCCTAGAAGGCAAGATTCGCATGTCTCGAACAACTCTAAGTCGAACGAAGTTAGGAGTCCATCATCATGGAGCCTCTTCATGCATTTCCAACTTATATGACCAAGCCGACAATGCCAAAAGTAAGTCATATTTAGATCATTTGGTTTTAACCTTTTCACTTTTATGTTAAAGACAGATTCACCCTCAAGATTCAAAATAAATAACCCATCCTGGACGGGTGCAAAGCCGTGAAACATATCATTCAAATATAAAGAACAACCATTATTCTTAATATTCGACTCATAGCCTTGTCTCATCAAACATGAGGCAAAAATAATGTTTCGACTAAGCACTGGAACATAATAACAATTATTCAGCTCCATTAAGAATCTGGAAGGTAAATGAAGTTGCATCGTGCCGACTTCCAACGCAGAAACTCTTGCTTTGTTGCCGACCCGAATGCCAACCTCGCCTCTTGCCACGCTCCTAGTTCTTACCAGTCCCTGCAACAAGTTGTTGAAGGAAATATGCCCTGAGAGGCAATAATAAAGTTGTTATTATGTATTCCTTATATATGATAGATGTTTATTTTGCATGCTAGAATTGTATTGATCGGGAACATCAATACATGTGTGTTTAATAAACAAAAAGTGTTCCAAGTTATGCCTCTCTTATAGACTAGCTTGTTGATTAACAAGATGATCAAGGTTTCCTTATCATGGACATTGGATGTTGTTAATAACAAGGTCACATCATTTGTGAAATGATGTGATGAACATTCATCCGAAGTATAGCATTACGATCAAGTCATTATGTTTATATTGCTATAACATCATACGAAGTAATCTTTATCCTTAGACCATGAGAACATGTTAATTGCTAACACCTGAAGAGTATCTTGATAACATCAAACGTCACACCGTAACAGGGTGACTATAAAGATGGGTTCAGTGCTACAAAGGTGTTATGTTGAGGCTCATGGATCAAGAGTGGAATTTTTCAATCCCGATGACGGATAGATATACTCTGGGCCCTCTCGGTGATATCGCATTGAGATAGCTTGCAAGCAAGTGATGTGATCACTAGAATGTTATATCACGGGAACGAGAAAAGAGTGCATGTCGGTAATGAGATCAAACTAGGTATTTGGATACCGATGATCTAATCTTGGACATGTATTATATCATGAGACAAAGGTATTAAATTACAAGCGTTAAAGGTTCTCACGATCACAGTAGTCATCGTTGAATATGTGGGAGTCAGTACGGATCTCCAGGTCCCGCTTCTGATTATTGATCTGAGAGGAGTCTCAATCATGTCTGCATTATTCATGAACCATAGGGTGACACACTTAAGAGTTACCGGACACCATTTTGGAGCACATATGTTTCAGACGAAAGAATTGCAAAGCGCAGGAATTGTTTCGATAGAAACTGGAAATTGTTTCGGGTGAAATTGCAGAAAGTGGTTATGCATGTGATATTGAATTGCAAGGGGTTATATGTGAATGTTTGTTAATTAAATTAATTATCAAAATTCTGAATAAATTTAATAAGAGAGTTTTATTAAATGAGATAGCATTAAACTTGGAGAATTTTAATGCATTTAAAGTAGGGACTTTAAAGGGGAATGTGAAGAGGCATTTTAATGTGGAGGGGTTACCACCACATGAATGGGGGAGGTGAGGAGTCACCCCCCATGCACCTTCCATGAAGGAGGGGCACCCCCCTCCTCCTATAAAAGGCCACCCTCTTCCTCCTTCTTCCACACACCTCCTTGTGAAGGATCTCTCTCCCCCTCTAGAATTATTCCCCCATGGTCTCGGATTAGCAAGATACATGTTCCTGGTGGCATTTCGTCTAGAAGGAGTTACTGCTTCCGCTGGATCGCTGGAGCGAGGAGGTGGAGGTTTTCCGGTGGCTTGAACATGTGTGCGAGTACAGATGCGCTGCTGAGTTGCGGCGCTCGGACTTCCTCACAATCTTGAGATCGGCAAGTGTACGACTACATCAACCACGAGTTCCTACTCGTTAACAAAACTCGTTGTCTTCGAGGGTAAGTTCTCGTTGGATGTATTTCCACCCATTGCTTTGTACCTAGTATATAGATCTTGGCGTGTAGTTCTCATCATAGGAAATTTTTTGTTTTCTATGCTGCGGACCCAACAGTGGTATCAGAGCCTGATCTATGCGTAGGTGCTTTGCACGGGTAGTACACATATGTTTATATGTGGGCGATGATGATCATGTTATTGCATCTTCTATGTATTTTGGATATTGGTGGCATAGTGGGATGAAGCGGCCCGGACCAACCTTACATGTCATCGTACATGAGACCGGTTCCACGACTGACATGCAACTTGTTTTGCATAAGTGGCTGGCGGGTGTCTGTCTCTCCTACTATAGTCAATATCTGATTTACAACGAGTTGCTAATAACTTGATTATCCTTGTTGTGGTTCATGTTTGTAGGTAAGACCAGTTCTATCTCCGAAAGCCCTAAGCCACGTAAAACTTGCAATTGATGAACTAGAGGCATCAAGTTTAGATCGTTGCTGGGGTAGTGTATTGATATGGTATTGTTGTAAGTAGATGTATGATAGATACTCTTACAACACATTCAACGTGTAAGTTCCATAGACCTTGGCCTTATACACAAAGGAATGATAGAGATCATGCCACGATGCAAATGATAGAGATCAAATGCATGGACCATATCATCTCACTTTACACATTAGATGTTAGCATCTTATACTGCTAGTTTGGCGCTTTTTGGTAGCATTGTAAGATGATCCCTCATTTAGATATCAAGATAAAATGTATTCTTCCTTGAGTATGCACCGTTCTATGGATCGTGTTTCGAGACATCACGTGATGATCGGGTGTACTCGAATCTACGCTTTCATATGAACGGGTGTAAGACAGTTTTACACACGCGAATACTAAGGTTCTTACTTGGTGAGCCAAGCATGTAGAGACATGGCCTCGGAACATGGACCGAAAGGTTAAGCATGAGTCATATGGTTGATATGATGCCCATATAGATGCTCACCTTTGAAGCTACATCAACTCATGTGATGATCAGACTTGGTGTAGTGGATTTGGTTCATGTAATCACCAAAAGGACACGAGGGATGTCGTTTTTGAGTGGGAGTTCATTAGTAATTTGGATTAGTTGAACTCACTCTATCATAAACTTAGTCTAAATAAACTTTACAAATTCTGTTGTAGATGGCACCACCTGCTTTTAATTTCAATATGTTCATGGAGAAAGAGAAACTTGCTGCGAATGGTAGCAACTTCACCAACTGGGCTATGAATTTGAGGATTCTCCTCACTGCTGCACAAAAGCAATATGTGCTAGATGCGCCGCTAGGCCCCCCACCAGCTCCTGATGCCCTTGACGAGGAAAAGAATGTCTATGTGACTCGTCAGGAGGACCACAACTTAGTTCATTGCGGCATACTATATGGGCTAGAGCCAGAACTTCGAAAGAGCTTCGAAAATGGCAATGCCTTTGATACCATGGGAGAATTGAAAATGATTTTTGATACCCATGCTGCCATAGAGAGTTATAATGCTACTGAAAAGTTCTTTAGCTGCATGATGGAGGAGAACAGCTCCGTTAGTGAGCACGTACTCAAAATGTCTGGGTACGCCGATAAACTTGTGTCCTTGGGAATAATGATTCCCATTGACTTGGGCATACATCGTGTTCTCCAATCTCTGCCACCTAGATACAAGAGCGTCGTGATGAACTATAACATGTAGGGCATGAAGAAGTCTCTTCCCGAGCTTCTGTCAATGCTTAAGACTACAGAAGTAGAGATTAGGAAAGAACATCAAGTGTAGATGATCAATAGGACCACCGGTTTCAAGAAGGACAAGAAAGGCAAGCACAAGGGAAAGAAGGGTGGCAAATCTGTTGTCACACCTGAAAAGAAACCCCGAGCTGGCCCTAAGTCTGACACCGAGTGTTACTATTGCAAGGGGACTGGCCATTGGAAGCGCAATTGACCCAAGTATTTGGCGGGCAAGAAGTTCGGCAAGGCAAACAAAGGTATATGTGATATACATGTTATTGATGTGTACTTGACTAGTACTCGCAGTAGAACCTAGGTATTTGATACGGGATCGGTTGCTAATATATGTAACTCGATTCAGGGGCTGCAGAACAAGCGACAACTAGTAAGTGATGAGGTCAGGATGCGAGTCGGCAATGAATCAAGAGTTGATGTGATTGCCGTCGGGACGCTGCCTCTCCATATGCCATCGGGATTAGTTATAAACCTAAATAATTGTTATTTGGTGCCTACACTGAGCATGAGCATTGTATCCGGATCGTGTTTGATGCAAAGTGGTTATTCCTTTAAATCTGAAAACAATGGTTGTTCGATTTATAAGAATGATATCTTTCATGGTCATGCACCTATGTTGAATGGTTTATTTCTGTTGGATCTCGATAGTAATATTACGCATATTCATAATGTTAATGCTAAAAAGATTAAACTTGATAATGATATATCTGCATATATGTCGCACTGCCGTCTAGGTCATATTGGCGTTAAACGCATGAAGAAAATCCATTCTGATGGACTTTTGGAATCACTTGATTTTGAATCATTTGATACATGTGAGCCATGCCTTATGGGCAAGATGACTAGAATGCCGTTTTCCGGTTCAATGGAACGGGCGACAGGTTTATTGGAAATCATACATACTGATGTGTGTGGACCAATGAGTGTGTCGGCGCGAGGTGGATATCGTTATTTTGTTACTTTCACGGATGATATGAGTAGATACGGGTATATCTATTTGATCAAACACAAGTCTGAAACATTTGAAAAGTTTAAGGAATTTCAGAATGAAGTGGAAAATCATCGTAATAGAAAGATAAAATTTCTTCGGTCTATCCGTGGAGGTGAGTATCTAAGTTACGAGTTTAGCACACACATGAAAGAGTGTGGAATGGTTTCACAACTCACGCCTGCCGGAACACCACAACATAATGGTGTGTCGGAATGTCGTAATCGTACATTATTGGATATGGTTCGATCTATGATGTCTCTGACTGACTTGCCACTGTCATTTTGGGGTTATGCACTGGAAACAGCTGCATTCACTTTAAATCGGGCACCATCTAAATCCGTTGAAACGACACCATATGAATTATGGTTTGGAAACAAACCTAAACTGTCATTTCTTAAAGTTTGGGGATGCGATGTTTATGTGAAGAAACTTCAGCCGGATAAACTCGAACCCAAAGCGGAAAAATGCGTCTTCATAGGATACCCTAAGGAAACGATTGGGTATACCTTCTATCATAGATCCAAGGGCAAGGTTTTTGTTGCCAAGAATGGATCCTTTCTTGAGAAGGAGTTTCTCGCGAAAGGTGTGAGTAGTCAGAAGGTAGAACTCAAAGAGGTTATTGAACCTTTTCTTCATGAAATGGCGAGTAGCGCAGCACCAGAAGTTGTTTCGAAGTTGACTTCACCTAATGAAGAGAGAGCTAATGATATTGATCATGAAACTCCGAAAGAGGACACTACCGAACCTCGCAGGTCAAGTAGGACACGTGCATCTCCTGAACTGTACGGCAATCATGTTGTGAATTTCATGGTTGATGAAATAGATGAACCTGCGACATATGAAGAAGCGATGGTGAGCCCGGATTCCAACAAATGGCTAGAAGCCATGAAATCCGAGATGGAATCCATGTACGAGAACCAAGTTTGGACCTTGGTGGACTTACCTCACGATCGAAAGGCCGTTGAGAATAAATGGATTTTCAAAAGAAAAACTGATGCTGATGGTAATGTGACCATCTATAAGGCTCGACTTGTCACAAAGGGGTTTCAAAAAATTCAAGGAGTTGACTACGATGAGACATTCTCTCCCGTAGCGATGCTTAAGTCGGTTAGGATTATGTTAGGAATTGCTACATATTTCGATTATGAAATAGTGCAGATGGATGTCAAAACTGTGTTCCTCAATGTTAATATTGAAGAAGAGTTGTATATGATACAACCTAAGGGTTTTGTCGATCCTAAGGATGCTAATAAGGTATGCAAACTTCAGCGATCCATCTATGGACTGAAGCAAGCATCCCGGAGTTGGAATCTCCGCTTTGATGAGGTGATCAAAGAGTTTGGATTTGTCCAAACTTATGGAGAGGCTGTATTTACAAGAAAGTGAGTGCGAGCAATGTGGCATTTTTGATATTATATGTGGATGACATATTATTGATTGGAAATGATATAGATCTTTTAAACAGTGTTAAAAGTTATCTAAACAGCAAATTTTCGATGAAAGACCTTGGTGAAGCGTCATATATATTAGGCATTAAAATCTATAGAGATAGATCAAGGCACCTAATTAGGCTATCGCAGAGTACATACCTTGATAAGATATTAAAGAAGTTTAATATGGACGGAAGTAAGAAGGGGTTCTTACCTATGTTGCAAGGCAAGACATTGAGTAAGACTCAAAGTCCGGCTACGGCGGAAGAAAGAGAGATGATGGATAAGATCCCTTATGCCTCAGCCATCGGCTCTATTATGTATGCCATGCTATGTACAAGACCGGATGTGGCACATGCTATTAGTTTGACTAGTACGTACCAATCTGATCCAGGTTCGGAACACTGGATAGCGGTCAAGAACATCCTCATGTACTAGAGAAGAACTAGGGATATGTTTCTTATATACGGAGGTGAAGAAGAGCTAGTCGCTAAGTGTTATGTCGATGCTAGCTTTGACACCGATCCGGATGACTCTAAGTCTCAATCCGGATACGTATTTCTCTTGAATGGAGTAGCAGTTAGTTGGAGGACTTCCAAACAACCTGTGGTGGCTGGATCAACGACGGAGGCGGAATATGTTGCTGCTTCAGAAGCGGCACAGGAAGCGGTTTGGATGAAAGAGTTCACTATGGAACTAGGTGTGGTTCCTAGTGCATTGGACCCGATGGTGATCTATTGTGACAACAATGGAGCCATAGCCAACACAAAGGAACCGATGTCTCACAAGAATTCCAAGCATATTAAGCGCCGGTTTCACTCCATCTGCGAGCATGTCAAGGATGTAGATATAAAGATTTGTAAAGTACACACGGACCTAAATGTAGCAGATCCGTTGACTAAAGCTCTCCCTAGGGAAAAACATGATCAACACCAGAACTTCATGGGTGTTAGATTTATCACTATGTGAACTAGATTATTGTCTCTAGTGCAAGTGGGAGACTGAAGGAAATATGCCCTGAGAGGCAATAATAAAGTTGTTATTATGTATTCCTTATATATGATAGATGTTTATTTTGCATGCTAGAATTGTATTGATCGGAAACATCAATACATGTGTGTTTAATAAAAAAAAGGGTTCCTAGTTATGCCTCTCTTATAGACTAGCTTGTTGATTAACAAGATGATCAAGGTTTCCAGATCATGGACATTGGATGTTGTTAATAACAAGGTCACGGCATTTGTGAAATGATGTGATGAACATTCATCCGAAGTATAGCATTACGATCAAGTCATTATGTTTATATTGCTATAACATCATACAAAGTAATCTTTATCCTTAGACCATGAGATCATGTTAATTGCTAACACCTGAAGAGTATCTTGATAACATCAAACGTCACACCGTAACAGGGTGACTATAAAGATGGGTTCAATGCTACAAAGGTGTTATGTTGAGGCTCATGGATCAAGAGTGGAATTTGTCAATCCCGATGACGGATAGATATACTCTGGGCCCTCTCGGCGATATCACATTGAGATAGCTTGCAAGCAAGTGATGTGACCACTAGAATGTTATATCACGGGAACGAGAAAAGAGTGCATGTCGGTAACAAGATCAGACTAGGTATTTGGATACCGATGATCGAATCTTGGACATGTATTATATCATGAGACAAAGGGCTTAAATTACAAGCGTTAAAGGTTCTCACGATCACAGAAGTCATCATTGAATATGTGGGAGTCAGCACGGATCTCTAGGTCCCGCTTCTGATTATTGATCTGAGAGGAGTCTCAATCATGTCTGCATTATTCGCGAACCATAGGGTAACACACTTAAGAGTTACCGGACACCATTTTGGAGCACATATGTTTCAGACGAAAGAATTGCAAAGCGCAGGAATTGTTTCGATAGAAACCGGAAATTGTTTCGGGTGAAATTGCAGAAAGTGGTTCTGCATGTGATATTGAAATATTGCAAGGGGTTATATGTGAATGTTTGTTAATTAAAGTAATTATAAAAATTCTGAATAAATTTAATAAAAGAGTTTTATTAAATGAGAGAGCATTCAACTTGGAGAATTTTAATGCATTTAAAGTAGGGACTTTAAAGGGGAATGTGAAGAGGCATTTTAATGTGGAGGGGTTACCACCACATGAATGGGGGAGGTGAGGAGTCACCCCCCATGCACCGGCCATGAAGGAGGGGCACCCCCCTCCTCCTATAAAAGGCCACCCTCTTCCTCCTTCTTCCACACACCTCCTTGTGAAGGATCTCTCTCCCCCTCTAGAATTATTCCCCCATGGTCTCGGATTAGCGAGATACATGTTCCCGATGGCATTTCGTCTAGAAGGAGTTGCTGCTTCCACTGGATCGCTTGAGCGAGGAGGTGGAGGTTGTCCGGTGGCTGGAACGTGTGTGCGAGTACGGATGCGCTGCTGAGTTGCAGCGCTCGGACTTCCTCACGATCTTGAGATCAGCAAGTGTACGACTACATCAACCACGAGTTCCTACTCGTTAACAAAACTCGTTGTCTTCGAGGGTAAGTTCTCGTTGGATGTATGTCCACGCGTTGATTTGTACCTAGTAGATAGATCTTGGCGTGTTGTTCTCATCATAGGAAAAATTTGGTTTTCTATGCTATGGACCCAACAGTTGCATATGTGCATGACTGATCCGGTATCATATACCCAAGAACTACTAGGTGCATCAGCAAGATAAATTTCTATAACATTGCAAACAAGCGTACCTGAGCCGGAAGTCACACCTCCGCTCTTGGCTTTGTCAGCCAGATACTTGCTACAATTCCTCTTCCAGTGGCCATCCGACTTGCAGTAGAAGCAAGTGGATCCGGCTGCAGGAGATGGCTTAGTCCCTGAGGAAGCGCTTTGGACTAGGTCCTCAGCCTTACCTCCTGACTTTGCCTTCTTCTTCTTAGTCCAAGAACTCTTCTTGAACTTAGCCTTATTCTGTACCATCAACACTTGACTGGCATCCTTCTTGAGATCCTCAGCCTGCTTGAGCATCCCATGCAATTCAGTGAGCTTCTTATCCATACCATGCATATGGTAGTTCGATATGAACTGACCATACGCACTAGGAAGAGAGTTCAGAATTATGTCCGTAGCAAACTCTTCGCTAATGGGGTAGCCAAGCCTTTCTAGAGACTGCATGTAACCGACCATCTTGATCACATGCGGACTCAGTGGATCACCATCCTTAAGCTTGCAGCTCAACAAAGCCTGAGAGACTTGATACCTCTCAGTCTTTGCATGAGCTTGGAACATACTTTTGAGGCTTTCGATCATATCGTAGGCCTCAACATTCTTGAACTGCTGCTGCAAGTCCGGTTCCATGTGAGCAAGCATAAGACAGCTAATCTCCATGGATTCAACACAAATCCGACGGTAGGCATTGGTGGTTGCGACAGTCACATTCTCATCTGGCTCAGCTGGAAGTGGGTTGTCTAGGACACGGTCCCTTTTTTCTTGTTTGAGAACAATTCTCAAATTACGATACCAGTTGGTGAAATTAGTTCCATTCAGCTTATCCTTCTCTAAGATGGTTCTCAAAGCAAAACCGGAAATCTAAGGAAGACTGCTAGGTGCCATTGATCTACAACAGAAAATATGCAAAACACTTAAGACATGTATCCATAAAGAGAAAGCATATTAAACATTTTAATATTTTGGCTCCCACTAGAACCAACACCCCTCCGATGGTTACTTAGTGATTCAGGACCCTAAATAAGCAAGTCGACTAGTGAGTTTTAGCATCACCGCTAGCCGTCAAGTGATCTAGGTAGACAACTCCTTGTCAATCGTATCTCATATGACTCCTGCTGGATGGGTGGCATCACATGCCCCGGCTCCCATCCGACTTTTCCCCAAGTCCCACAACCGTTGTGATAGACCCGTCTAGATTACCGAGTTCTTCCACTGTAAGAGTCCGACTCGAACCCACCTAGTCGGAAAGAATTGATAGTACCTCAATTTTATGAGCTCACTACAAAAAATGTCCGACTTGTGATGGTGCAGCACTAGCGGGGAAACCGACTAGACCTTCTTTGAGGGATTACTTTCTACCAACTATCTAATAGAGGTAAAACAGAGACATAACAATAACACAAAATAAAGTAATTATAATGTGAAATGGTATGGCTCTCTTCATGGCGATCTCCATCTCCACAACGCTTGTAATTCGACTCGTGTCAACTCTTGTCACGTGCCACCTTACACCATGTAGCTGACTTGTACATCGACTTGCATGCCTTCTGGATTCTCCAAACAGCTACACTAGCTAGTAATGTAAATTACATAGAGAATCCGACACACAGGTCGTTATACAATAAGATGACAACACCTAGACTCCAGCCGGCTGACAAAAACCGTGATACGTAGATCACGTATGGACTACACTCATCACATGCACATAAGCCATACCATTCACAACATCATCCTGCAAAAACAAGTTATGCATAGATACGATATCTACCGGCGCTGTGAAACTCGTAACGACGTCAAAGGCGCTACGATTTTTCCGAAAAACGTAGATCTCATCTGCATTCCGGACATGGATTTCGTCATCGAATAAAACAATTTTACCCAAATCCGATCCGGACTCTGATTCGACCAAACTCTTTGATCTTCGATCACCGCATCTGGGTTTATGTGTCACAGTCTACCCCGATGGAGGAAGCCGACCGGTAGGGGTATATCGTTCCACGACCTTAGCAGTTAGATCACGGAAACCAGATCATCCATTCCCCGAGTACAGTTGATCCAATCAACTTTGTTTAAAACCGATCAATCTCATAGATCGACCACCAAAACTGCAATTAGATCCAATCTAACGCCAACCGCATATCACATATGCAAGATCTCGAGCCTAAAACCAGAAGCTAACGCTCTGATACCATTGTTGGGCCACGCAGAGATAAGCAAAACTTTTTCCCTACGCGGTGATCCCAAGATCCAGCTCAGGGAGAAGGCCTCAAGGATTACCACTAGACGCGCAGTTGCAGAATCAATGAAGCACATCGCTTGATGCAGTGCAGTCCTCACGATCAGTCCCGATCCACGGTTGTCGAAGTGCTGAACGTACAGCACCTCCACCAGTATCCACACGTACGAGAAGGAGCGCCGGCGATGGACTGCTAGGTCCGGTACGGCGGCGACAGGACTGGCCTAGAGCTAGGGTTTCCAACACATGGAGTGACCTAACTGTGTGCTCTAAGCACATGCGCCCCAGCTTATATAGGGAGTGAAAGTGGGCTCCACTCACTTGTGGCCCATTCACTAAAAGGCCTATATTAGCCACTGCAAGTCCCACTTGCTGACTAAGTCCATGTCTCTATTTGGGTCCAACCCAAATAGATTTCCTGTTTGGGTCTAACCCAAACTTGCTCCCGCTCTTAAGTGTGTGACCCGACAGGCTCATGGTGACCCGGACACGATCCGAGTCTCACTCATGACCGATCAGTTGGTAGCGGCTCCTAGCAGAACGTGCCAACTCCCAAGTACCAAAGAGTCATGATGACATGCCTTTCAATGTGACTTTCATCTAAGTCCCTTTTGCCTCACGATATACCTTGTCGGACTATAGCCGAATGATTGTCATCCCTTAAATAGTCCGACACTCTTTCTCGATCCGAGATAAGTGATTCATCTGACTAACTCTTAGTCGGTTGCCTCGGTTAACACTTAACCGAGTCACGCATGGCCATGCTTTCCGAATCATATCTTCCGAGAGGGCCCAGAGAATATCTCTCCAGACGGAGGGGCAAAATCCCATCTCGGTTATTCACATCACGCAGCTTGATTCTCAGTTGACCCAAACTCCGCCTTTATAACTGCCTAGTGACGGAACGACATTTGACAGAACCTAAGTCGGTGATCCTCAACTCGGATTAACCTCAGGTCTAAGGATTACATTGATTGAGATATGCAAATGACGACTTGTTCGTTGCATCTCAATATGGGTCAGTCCGACTCGCTGAACTCTTTAGCTAAATCCATGTAAGTCGGAATAGCATCTCCATGCCCATGACAAGTGGAACCTAGTCATCTGCCGACTTTCACATTGGTCTAAGTTGTGTGTCCAGCACAACCTCAATGACCAAGGACAATTAGTATGAACAATATGAATATATAGTTCCACAATCAAATCACATATTCGATGATACATATCAGCAGTTCATACAGGGACCATAAGCTTATGAATACATTGGGAATAACATCATACATGATTGCCTCTAGGGCATATTCCCAACAGTTAACAACTTGAGGATCATTTTGAAGGGTGCTAATGTTGCCAGGTCATTCAACTGAAAAGAAAAAAGTCCGTATTGCAATGGAAAAATCCCTAGCTGAAACAAAAATCTTATGGAGAATCCATACTAGAGTCTCCGGTGTGAAAAGACCAGAAAATCTGTTGTGGTCCAGAGTTCTGCCGCAAATCTCCAGAGTGAGTCGAAGTTGAAGCCTAGGGTCACTCTGACTAGTGGTCCGGAGATAGTCTGGATGTTTGCCGACATCTCTGGTGTACTCTAAAGGACCAGAGTCTTCGATGTGAGCAGTTCGAAGTTTCTAGTGTGCTCGGTCCAGAATTTCTGCCAAACCTCCGGAGGGAGTGTCAAGACCTATCCCATGACAGTCTGATAGGTGGTCCGGAGATAGACGGGAGACGGACCAAAAGCTCTGATGTAGACCGGAGGTTCTGGTGTTCAGACCGGAATCTTCGGTGTGTAAACTGACCAACGAGAAGAAATCAGTCAAAAATCCGTGGGCCTATAAATAGGGGACTTCATCCCCTACCTCCAGCTGATCATCCCTAAAAAGAAGAACACCACAATTAGAGCCACCAAACAAGATCTCCCCATCCAACCATCCAAAGTCGCTGATCTTTGGAGGATCGAAGAAGGAGGCCTTGATCTACATCTTCACCAAGAGAGATCTTCATTTCCCTCTCATTCACTTGAGGGCCCCTTGCTTTAGGGTTTCATTGGAAACCCTAGGCCTTGATTTGGTTCTTACAAGCTTGTCTTTGATTGTTGTGGCAGCTTGCTTGGATTTAGGAGCCTCCAATTCAGTTGTGGATGTGTGTCTCGAACTTGTTATAAGGGTGTCAGCTACCACCTTGAAGGTTGCTGATATAGTGTAAGCGTGAATCGATCCCCTTGGGGTGAGGTTCATTGGAGAACAAGGGAGACCTCTCGTGGCGTTGGTGGTTTGATACCACCCCCCTCTCCAAACGTAGTCGTACTTCCCCTCAAAAGGAAGGAACTACGGGAAATAATCCTTGTGTGTCCGCGTGCTTCATTTCAGTTACTTCTATCCTTTACCTCACCTTAATTATGTCGTTCTTGCTTAGATAGTGTGCTACTGTGACATATAGGTAAACTCACCTTAGTTGCATATCTAGAGAATTTACCTTTTGTGTCAAACCCTAATTTGAAAATGTGTAAAATTTGAAGTAGCACCTATTCACCCCCCTCTAGGTTCCCATACAATCCTTTCACACTTAATGCATATCCTCCCAAGGAGGGAAGGCAATGATCTTGGAGATCATTGTCAGCCTAAAGGGGGAGGCACCACTTATGGGCTTCCCTAGCCGCCATCCTCTAGGGGAACCCTGGGGCATCCCATACCCCTCCCCTCCTTGTATATAAACGCATTAGGGGCTCTTCTCCTAGGACACACAAACATGGCCCCCCGAATGAGTGTCTAGGTGTCTCTCTCTTTCTTCCTCGTGGAGCTTCTCCACAATACGCAGGGTAGAGGCTACGATACAATATGTAGGCGAGAGGCTACAAGAATATCACCATGGATGCGACACTCTAGACAGCGGGACAGTGCATGGATTGGTGGTTGTTTGCATGCAACCTACAGAGGGAGCGTACCTTTGATCCTCCATCAAGTGGAGCTTCTCCTCATGGCTCGGAGGGATACACCTAGCTGCGAGGATCGAGTATATTCCACTACATACGTTCTGAGTTCATATGGATCTAGATCTTGATCTATTCTATTGGATATGGATCTCATGTTCTTGCATAGTTGATCTTGGTGTGTTCTAGTACCAGATTTTTTAATTCCCTATGTGAAACCCAATAATAGTATCAGAACGGTATATGCGTAGATCACTAATCTAGAGTACATAATATGTATAGGTATTTGCTTACTCAAGATGATGAGCTCGTTGGGGAACCCCAAGAGGAAGGTATGATGAGTATAGCAACAAGTTTTCCCTCAGTTATGAAACCAAGGTTATCGAACCAGTAGGAGCAAGGAAACACCTCCAAGGTGTTGTTTCCAACTTGGAATCCTGCACAACACAATCATAGAACTTTGCCCCCAGCTCAGTGAGGTTGTCAATCTCACCGATTTTGCTGAAAATAAATGATTAAACATATTGTGTGGAAGATAGTAATAGCTTGCAGAAAGTAACAATAAAACAGTAAATAGTAGATTGTTGGTAAAAGAAAGGACCGGGATCCATAGTTCACTAGTGGTGATTCTCCTTAAGATAGATGACATGTTGGGTGAACAAATTACAGCGGGGCAATTGACAAACATCGAGAAAGCATATATGCATATACTAATCATCTTGACTCGTATGAGATTTGATTGGGCATTACAACATTATACATAGACCGTAATCCAACAGCAACTATGACTAACAATCCACCTTCAGATTATCATCCGAACCCCCTCTAGTATTAAGTTGCAAGCATCAGATAATTGCATTAAGAATTGTGTGTAAAGTAAACAATATGATTGTTGTATGAACAAAGGGTTGTTGTTTTCTCCCTAGTAGCAACATCACATCTAGTACCTTAGATATTTCTATCACTTCCCCAGATTACTAGAGGCATGAACCCACTATCGAGCATAAATACTCCCTCTTGGAGTTGCTAGCATCTACTCGGCCAAGATAGCTACTAACAACGGAGAGCATGCAAGATCACAAATAACAAAGACATGATAGAATCAATAATCAATCCGAAATAGCATCTCAATATCCATCAGATCCCCGCAAACACAACATGTATGATTAAAAAAATAGATGATCTTGATCATGAACGAAGCTCACAAGATCTAGACATGGTAGCACAAAGGAGAATAACAAACCATCTAGCTACTACATGGACTCGTAGTCCAGGGATGAACTACTCACGCATCACACCGGAGGCAGGCATGGTGACGAAGAAGGCCCCCAGGGTGAATTCTCCCCTCTGGCAGGGTGCCCGGAAGAGCTTCATATCCCTCCCGATCTAGGGATGGAGATGACGGCGGCTACGGACTCTTTCGTGGAATTTTGATCGGGTACTTAGGGTTTTCTGTATTGGAGGCAATATATCGGAGAAAGGGGAGGCTGAGGGGGTGCCCTAGGCGGCGACACCACCCCGTGGTGCGGGTCAGGCCTGGCCGCGCGACCAGGTGGTGTGGCCGGCCTCTGGCCCCTCTCCGTCTCGTCTTCTGGCCCTGTGTCCCCCTCGGTGAAATATTGACTTTGGCTTTTGTCCCGTCCAATTCCGAGAATATTCATTTTCTTGCTTTCCTGGAACCAAAAACAGTAGAAAACATGTAGCTGGCATTGTGGCATCTTGTTAATAGGTTAGTCCAAGAAAGTGTATAAAAATACTCCAAAGTGTGGATAAAACATAAGAAAGTAGATATAAAACAAGCATGGAACATCAAAAATTATAGATACGTTAGCAACGTATCAACATCCCCAAGCTTAACTCCTGCTCGTCCTCGAGTAGGTAAGTGATAAAAAGAAAGAATAATTTTTTAGGTGACATGCACCATCATAAACTTGATCAAAGTATTTGTAAAACATTGATAGCTGGGATCATAGTACTTTAACATAGCATAAAAGATATAGTTCTAACAATAAGACATAGCAACTATGTTGTAACATGAAAAGATACAAACAAAAGATTCATGAATAACAATGCTTTGCAAGACGTTTGTTTGTTTCACATAAAGAAAGCATCTTGAAGTGATTAAGGTTAAAGTGAACAAACTATGGAGTATATGCTTGACAAATTATAAGTTGGCAATCTCATGTCCCTTGAATATGAGGGTCACTCCTCATGCTACTCAAGTTTAGTTACCGGTAAGTTCTTGTCATAGTAAGTACATGTGTATCATAGAGAACCGCCAATGGGTACCCCTTGACCGATGAAACGGAAGAATCTCCATATCAAAATAACAAGGCAAGCAGACAACGAGCATCTCAGCAATTTTCTTATTTACCACGGGAAAATGGTGCTTTTTTTCTCTCTTTCCTCTTTTCTCATCTATTTTTTTCTTTTTTCTCAATCTCTATCTCTTTTTTTATTAGAAGAATGCTTCATATATTGCTCATTATGGTTACGCTGCAGGTTTCCACCATGATTAGGCATGGATTAGACTAGTGGCCTAGGCGTTTCTCTAACACATATACATAACTCCATTGACTTACAAGCTCCCCTTTCATTTCACACCGACAACATCCATAGACAAAAGAGCATGATATCAACTAGGTACAATGTACAAGTGCAATATTGAAAGCGTTTCCCATGACAGCATGGTTCTACTAACCCCCAATGTATAAGTGCACGCATATAAAACATAGATGACACAATGGTTCAAGTTTATTAAGTGCAAGAAAGTAAAGTGTGCCATCAAGTTCGTAAGAGCTTTAATCACTAGTTTTCTCATAACAATTTTAATTCGGAAGGTAGATAAAAACATGAATATACTTCGAATAGCAAATGGTAATAGGTAGGTATGGTGGACTCCTTGGAATAACTTGGTTTTATTTGGAGTTGGATGCATGAGTGGAACTCACACTTGGTTATGGAGGCTAGCAAAAGACTGGGAGCGACCAACTAAGATAGCAATAATGGCCATAATCATGCAAAGCGACAAAACATCATTAGTTAAAGCATAAAGTGATATTACAAGTCGAAAACTAAAGGATCATAAAGGCTATGGTGACTTGGGATAGTCTTAACATCGTGTGAGCATGCAGGAAGTCAACCCAAATAAAGCATCAAAGGAGAATACCACAATACTATGCTTTAATATGCTAAAACAACACATGATTCTTTCAAGGCACATTAAGCAATCTCAATTGTTTATAACATGTCATGCTACAGAAAAAATCACTAAGCATAAAGCCAAAAAAATATCAAGCATGACATGACAAAGCATAGGCCAAAGTCAAAAACAAACTCCTTTTTACCACTTAAGCATGAACTTTTCCTACTCTTTTCCAATCCAAACCAAACATATTTGGAAACTAATGTATGAATGAGGGGCTACAACCAATTTATTCAAGCAAACTAAGAAAACCAAGAAAACAAAAACCAAAAACAAAAATGAAGACGCTCCAAGAACAACACAACTTTGCATGAAACAATAAAAATGAAGTGTTTGGAAGAAACCTGAGATTTTTATTGATGAAGAAGGGGATGCCTTGGGAATCCCCAAGCTTTGACGCTTGTACTTCTTGGATATTTCTTGGGGTGACACGCGTGCCCCAAGCTTGAGCTTTAGTCCATTCTTCATCCCATTACATCATTCTTTCCTTACACCTAAAAGTTTTCCTTCATAAAAAACTTCACACAATCTTTATTAGCAACATTAGTGTACTCAAGATAATAAGTCTTTGGGTTCAGTTCCAACACAAATAAAACTTCCATTAAAACACAAGAGACTGTAGCACTTCCCTCAAAAAGCTCAATTCCCCAAAAATAACCCAAAAAAGGAATCAACAAGAAGCAAATGCAAATAATGGCAGAAATCTGTCAAAATAGACTAGCAGGTAAAACCAATTTTTTCGAAGATCTTCTGTTGCTCAAATCGAAAAGTGCTGAACTAACGAAAGTTTGATAACAACCTGGGGCAGAAGCACAAAACATTATAGCTCAAACCGACATACAAATATTTTTCAAGAATATTTAAAGCAAAGAACAAACATCTGTTTCGGGACAGCAACTTTCCCAAGCATTACTTTTCTCTCATTAGAGGTTATTCTTGGCACAAAAAGCAAATAAAAAGGATAAGGAGAGGTTATTACTGAAGCAATAACTTCCAAGACTCAACTAAAACTTTTGGGTTATCTCCTAATAAGTACTTTCTTTAATGCCTTTAAGTTAGGCATTAGAAGCAAGAAAAGAATCAAGTATTCTCAAATGAAGAAGCATTAAAACCAAATTTTGTTTTAATAGGAGAGGCAAAAGGAATATTCTCTCTCTTCTTAGGGAAGTGTTCTATACCGTTCTTGAGTGGGAGTTGATATTTAATGGTGCCTTCTTTCATATCAATTATGACACCAACAATTCTAAGGAAAGGTCTTCCCAAAGTAATAGGACAAGAAGCATTGCATTCAACATCCAAAACATAGAAATCAAAGGGGACATATGCATTGTTAACCATAATAATAGCATCATTAATTCTCCCCATGATTTTCTTTTTAGCATTATCATCAAGTGGGACATTTAAATAACAATCTTCCAATGGTGGCAAATCAAGCATTTCATATATCCTTCTAGGCATAATAGAAACACTACTATCAAGATCACATGAATATTTGAAATCAAAATCATTTACTTTCATATTAATGATGGGTTCCCAACCATCTTCTAATTTCATAGGAATAGAAGCTTTATGTTTCATCTTTTCTTCTTTAATTTTTATGAGAGCATCAATAATGTGTTTTGTAAAAGCCATATTCATAACACTAGCATTAGGACTTTTAGCAAGATTTTGTAGGAACAAAATTACTTCAGAAATATTGCAACCATCAAGATCAAAATCGTACTTATCATCTAAAGTAGTAGAGTTATTGTTTCCCATATTTCGAAGGATTTCAGTATTTTTATTAGAAAAGGTTCCATTGGGTTTACTAGCTTCAACATTAGTGGTAGTGATAGTAAAAATACTAATATTTCTAGCAATTTCATCTTCTCTTTCCCACTTAGCATACAATTCAGCTAATAGTCTAACATTTTCATCAATTCTAACTTGTATGGCATTAGTAGCAGCAAAGGGGATTTTCAATAGTTTCAGGTTTAGCGGCCATTTTGTTAAAAGAAGATTGTGCTTCAGACAATGATGCTATATTTCTTTCAAAATTAGAGAGTTTTTCCTCAATATTTTTATTAAAAGCAGTGTGTTTACTAATAAAATCTTTAAGCATAACTTCAAGTTCAGAGGGTGCACTCCTATTATTGTTGTACGAATTTCCATAAGTATTACCATTATTGGGAGGATATGGCCTATAGTTATTATTACCAGAATTCTTCCTGTAGGCATAGTTGCTAAAATTATTATTTCTTATAAAGTTCACATCAATTTGCTCTTCTTGAGCAACCAAAGAGGCTAAGGGAACATGATTTGAGTCAATATGAGCTTTCCCATTAACAAGCATATGCATAATAACATCAATTTTATCACTCAAGGAGGAGGTTTCCTCAACAGAATTTACCTTCTTACCTTGTGGAGCTCTCTCCATATGCCATTCAGAATAGTTAACCATCATATTATCCAGAAGCTTTGTTGCAGCACCCAAAGTGATGGTCATAAAGGTACCTCCAGCAGCACAATCCAATAGATTTCTTGAAGAATAATTCAGTCCTGCATAAAAGGTTTGGATAATCATCCAAGCAGTCAGTCCATGAGTGGGACAATTCTTTACCAAAGATTTCATTCTTTCCCAAGCTTGAGCAATATGTTCATTATCAGATTGTTTAAATTTCATTATTTCACTTCTCATAGATATAATCTTAGCAGGAGGATAGTATTTTCCAATGAAAACACCTTTGCATTTAGTCCAAGAATCAATACTATTTCTAGTTAGGGATTGCAACCATTCTTTAGCTTTTCCTCTCAAAGAGAAAGGAAACAACTTAATCTTAATAATATCTCCATCTATATCCCTATGTTTTTGCATCTCACAAAGTTCA
Organism: Avena eriantha; assembly: GCA_910589775.1. Classification (NCBI taxonomy): domain Eukaryota; kingdom Viridiplantae; phylum Streptophyta; class Magnoliopsida; order Poales; family Poaceae; genus Avena; species Avena eriantha. Next base: position 242,838,150 of record OU342743.1, read on the forward strand.
ACAAAGTTATTAAGATGAGCAACAGCATCTTCAGTACCAATACCAAAAAATTGTTCTCACATAACAAGATTGATTAAAGCAGGTTTAATTTCAAAGAAAGTAGCTTCAGGAACAGGTGGAGCAATAGGTGTGCACATGAAATCATTGTTGTTGGTGCTAGTGAAGTCACACAACTTAGTGTTTTCAAGAGTAGTCATTTTTGTGTGTTTTTAATATAGAAAGCAAACTTAGTAAAAATATTTTTTTGTGTTGTTTTGATAAAGAAACAAGCAAACAAAGAAAAAAATAAACTAAGCAAAACAAAAATAACAAAGTAAAGAGATTGGTTTTGAGGGACTCCCCTTGTGAAGATGTCCTTGACTCCCCGGCAACAGCGCCAGAAAAAGTCTTGCTTACTCAAGATGATGAGCTTGTTGGGGAACCCCAAGAGGAAGGTATGATGAGTATAGAAACAAGTTGCCCCTCAGTTATGAACCCAAGGTTATCGAACCAGTAGGAGCAAGGAAACACCTCCAAGGTGTTGTTTCCAACATGGAATCCTGCACAACAAAATCACAGAACTTTGCCCCCAACTCAGTGATGTTGTCAATCTCACCGGTTTTGCTGAAAATAAATGATTAAACATATTGTGTGGAAGATAGTAATAGCATGTAGAAAGTAAACATAAAACAGTAAATAGTATATTGTTGGTAAAAGAAAGGACCGGGATCCATAGTTCACTAGTGGTGATTCTCCTTAAGATAGATGACATGTTGGGTGAAAAAATTACAGCGGGGCAATTGACAAACATCGATAAAGCATATATGCATATACTAATCATCTTGACTCCTATGAGATTTGATTGGGCATTACAACATTATACATAGACCGTAATCCAACTGCATCTATGACTAACAATCCACCTTCAGGTTATCATCCGAACCCCCTCCAGTATTAAGTTTCAAGCAACAGATAATTGCATTAAGCATTGTGTGTAAACTAAAAAATACGATTGTTCTATGAACAAAGGATTGATGTTTTCTCCCTAGTAGCAACAGCACATCTAGTACCTTAGAGATTTCTGTCACTTCCCTAGATTACTAGAGGCATGAACCCACTATCGAGCATAAATACTCAGCCAAGATAGCTACTAACAACGGAGAGCATGCAAGATCACAAATCACAAAGACATGATAGAATCAATAATCAATAATCACAAATAGCATCTCAATATCCATTGGATCCTTGCAAACACAACATTTTGATTACACATAGATGATCCTGATCATGAATGGAGCTCACAAGATCTAGACATGGTAGCACAAAGGAGAAGAACCAACCATCTAGCTACTACATGGACCCATAGTCCAGGGATGAACTACTCACGCATCACACCGGAGGTAGGCATGGTGATGAACAAGGCCTCCAGGGTGAATTCTCCCCCCTGGCAGGGTGCCAGGAAGAGCTTCAGATCCCTCCTGATCTAGGGATGGAGATGATGGCGGCTACAGACCCTTTCATGGAATTTTGATCGGGTACTTAGGGTTTCTCTATCGGAGGCAATATATAGGCGAAAGGGGAGGCTGAGGGGGTGCCCTAGGAGGCCACACCACTCCCTGGCGCGGGCCAGCGGCCAGGTGGTGTGGCCGGCCTCTGGCCTCTCTCCGTCTCGTCTTTTAGCTCCGTGTCCCCCTCGGTGAAATATTGACTTTGGCTTTTGTCTTGTCCAATTCCAAGAATATTCGTTTTCTGACTTTCCTGGAACCAACAACAGCAGAAAATTGGCAGCTGGCACTGTGGCATCTTGTTAATAGGTTATTCCAAGAAAGTGTATAAAAATACTCCAAAGTGTGGACAAAACATAAGAACATAGATATAAAACAAGCATGGAAAATCAAAAATTATAGATATGTTAGCAACATATCAGTATTACACAAATTGTTATGTGGGTGTTAGATTGGATCTACCACTCGATGATCATATGCTTCCCTTGAAGTTTTCATGCATTGATCTTCGCAACATAGAGATATTTTACATAGTTCTGGCTATCCGCAATCCATCCAGTTGCTCTTGAGTATATCTGGTTTGCTTGATCAATGATGTGCGACAATTCCATGGGTCTCTCTATAGTGAATACACATAATTGCAAAGCAACGGGGCATTAGAGAGTAGATCTCCATGGGGGTCACGTGTAATGACGATTTTTAGATAGTTGGGAGATTTCTCACGAGATCTCGCTCCTCTATCACCCCACAAGTTAATCTAGCATATGGTGGATTATGCTTTTTTTATGTAGGTATTTTCTCATGTTCTATCTGAAACCTTGAAGCCACATAAACTTGCAATAAATGAACAGAGGCATCTAACTCATTTTTGCAGGGAATGCATGTGATGTGTTATAATCTTTGTCATTATCATAATATGCTAAGTATGATATGATATACAATGTAACTGTTCATAATCTTCGTAACATGGTATGCCATGATGGCTGGAGCGATGTGATTGTCTTTATGAGCCACATGTCAACTTCATGTTATTCATTTAATTTATTAGCTATAGTTGATAGCAATAGTTGTTCTTGAGATGAACACGAAGGTGATAATCATGCATTGGAGGATCCCGATGCCTTGCCAAGATGTGAAGAAGAAGTTTGACGCAATGGTGTTTAAAGAGTTCAACGCGAAGGAAAGGGACTATGCCATATCACACTTTTATCAATTGCCTATGATGCGTTAATCCTTTTCATGCAACCCGTTTGTGATGCGATGTAGTCGTGTTTTAAATAAGGTGATCCTTCACAGAAAATATTCCAAGTGTGGCACCATATGTAGCTATTGTCATTTCGAGGTGTGTCATGTCACATGGGTATGACATACTTCTCATTTGTGAGACGAGTTGAATTAGAGCTTCCACGGCTAGATCACTTGGTTCCTTAAATGATGTGGAATGATAGACATTACATCAGAGCACGCCCATCAAAATATGAACAAGAGTTATATATGTAATTGGCAAGGTAGCCTACCAGGACGGAAAGGGCGTGGAATGAAGAATGTTGTTTCTAGTGGAAGCATGCATTAAATTGTTAAGTTTATAGTGCAACTTATAATTTGAACTAGTGTCATTTATTATGATCTTGTAGCATGGAGTTTAGAGAGTATGGATTACTTTGATAGTTTTATTTTGAACCTGATGCTTGATCATAAGTATTTGGTGTTTATATCCATCCAAAATTTCAAGATGCAGTGGTTACTATTATTTTTTACTATGGCGTTTATATGCTTGTGAGCTCAAATTTCATATAAATCAAATAAACTCCCACATAATTGCTCCCAAACTAAAATCCACAAATCCCTCTACTTCTAGAGCATGAAATGAGCTAAATTAGCAATGACAGATGAAAGGATAAAGATGCTAACCTTTTAGAACCCTTGGATAGATGCGGCGCCACCAAATCTTGACAAATTGTGTGAAAAAATGGAGATGAACTCGAGCTCAGGGAGGAAACAGAGGAGAAAGCAACTTGAATGGAGTATGTGGCTCGGGTAGAGGATGAGATATAGGAAGGACTTTTGTCCGGGTTGGTGTCTCCAACCGGGACTAAAGGTCCATCTTTAGTCCCGGTTGGAGACACTAACCGGGACTAAAGGGGCTCGCACCATCCCCATCCTGCCAAGAACCCTTTAGTCCTGGTTGGTGTCTGCAACCGGGACTAAAGGTCCCATTTGACCTAGGAATAGAGCTAGTCGTGCCCGTGCGATGTCCTAGCCATTGGAACCGGGACTAATGCTCACATTAGTCCCGGGACCAAACATGGCCGGGACTAAAGCTTCGGACGAAAGGCCCTTTTTCTACTAGTGCTACTTCCTCATGCCACGCCGATGCGATAGAGTCCTCCACCACCATACTCTCCTACAAGTCCTCGTCCTGCATCCCGTCCATAGCTCATTCACTAAGCTGACACCCAAAACTCCTTTGATGTCGCGATATTAGCGTGCTCCTGCTCCTATAGAGTGTGCTCCTCCCCCGAATCAGATTCCGTGAGTTCGATGATGCTTCCCCAGCACTATGGTGCGAGTAATGCTCCTCCTTCCCATCAGGCGACGTGAGGTCGATGTAATCAAAAGTGGATTCGTTTTGAGCCATGGTGCATATGTAAGAGACAATCGACGGAAAGATTATGTAAGGCATTTGCAGGCAAGGGAAATGGCACAAACATTATGAGAGTTCGCATTTTAGGGTGCGTTCCAAGAGGGTGTCGACACCAGACACAAGAGAGATGAGCAGTCTTCTTGCTGGGAGCCATACTGAGGAGTGCATGCCGTAGAGCTGGTGTGTGCCAAGAGGGCACCTGTGTCGAGCTCTATGGCACGCAACCGAGAAAGTTGCATCGTCCCCAACGCATAGAACGAAACAAGAAGGCACCTCAAAAATAAACGACTATTTATATCCCACCATCTGAGATTGGTCAAGGAAAATAGAATGGTGGAAAGAAACGAAACGTTGCTAAGATGTAGCACACACACTCCCTCTTACGGAACATGTGGGATGCAGGGCCGGTCCTGATATTTCGGGGGCCCGGGGCGAAACTAAATTTTTGGGCCCCTTAGTATAATTTTTTATGCATATATGAGATGATGAAAAATAAATATTTTAAGTATACTTCTAACTATAATATGTCGTCGGATTGAGGACAAGTACGCCATGAGGGGGTCCTCGAGGCGTGTGGGAGAGAGGGGTGTGAGACGTACGGTGTTCCGGGACGGTGAGCACACAAGTTTACCCAGGTTCGAATCCGCCGGCTTTGGACGGACCCTACTCCTGCTAGCAATCCAGTAATACGGCAGAGCCGGAATATGGGTTACAAGGGTTTCGCCTGTGCGAGTTGAGATTGTAGACTATTGAGGCTATAAGGTGTTGTGCCCTAAAGGCTCTCCCTAGGACGGATTATATAGATATTCGGCCTAGGGTTTACAGGAGAGATCAATTTGGCTACGACTAAGAGTTGGTTACAGAGTACATCTTGAACTACAGGTAACATTATGGGCCTAAGTCGGTAAGTCTTCTGGGCCTTCCCGTAGCCGGATGGGACTCCGTCTTCTCTCTCTAACTGGGCCGCCCATGAAGCAAAGCTCTAACCCGAAGTGGGCCACCCTGGTCAGTGAGGAACTGTGAGGATACCCAGAAAGTATATCCCCAACAGTAGCCCCCGGAGGCCTCCAAGATCCAAAGTCGGATTTTATCATCGTCTAGCTTGATCTTCGGCTTGCAGAATCTTGAAGGGTTCCTGAAACTTCACAACAAAAAATACGATCCGGGTCTTAAAAGTAAGTCGGACCTTGCAATTGGTTACTCGGATTTTCCAGCTCGCTTTTAAACTAAGCCGGAACTTGGTCTCTAACGCCACCTGACACAAGCATGGTCAAGTCACGTCATCTGACAGAGGTTCCGTCAGCACGACCGTTGGTGGGTCCGCGGTTTGCGGAACCGAGGCGCCGTTTCAATGCGTGCGTGGAGATCGAGGCGACGCGATCATCGCGCGGGCCCTTCCCAGTTCTTTCCACGACGCGTGGCGGTTATACTTTAGCGTTTGCACGAATCTTAGCGCAGGTAGGTGGATATAAGGGGTTTAGATTTCTTCTTCCCATCCCCACCAGTCCTTTGCTGTTCCTTCCTTCCCAATCTTCCTGCGCACCCAAAGCCTCCTCGTCCTCCTCCCCTATAGCTCCTAGCGCCGCCACTTTAAGGTCACCTTTTCCACTGGAGAGAAAATGGCTTCATCCTCTTCTTCCTCTTTGGTGGCGGCGGCGGCGGCGTCGGCGGAAGTAGCTGCGGAGAAGGAGAGTTTTCAGGGAATCTGGATCCCATGCGCCCTTGACGAGGACGGCCTCAAAAACGTGGAGAAGGAGGGGCTCCTCGCCGCCGGCGAATGGCGGAGCGGCTCTGGTGAAACCGTCCCCAACCCGCGCGAGGGCGAGCACGTCCACTTCGGCACCCATCTGGACCGAGGGTTGTCCTTTCCTCCCTCGGAGTTCTTCTCCGAGGTGATTGACCACTATGGAGTTCAACTCCATAATCTACATCCCAATTCTCTTCTAGAAATGAGCGCATATGCTGCGCTTTGCGAGGGCTTTCTCGGCATTAGGCCGAGTTTGCTTCTTTTCCGGTATTATTTCCATGTCCGGAGAAATTCCATTACTGCCGGTGTTCCTTACATCACCGGTACCATTAGTTTTTCTGTTAGACGAGACCGGGCGTATCCCAAAATTTCTACCAGTGACTCGGTCAAGCAATGGCCAGCCACATTTTTCTACCATAGGGATATTCCGGCTCCCGGCAAAGCTACTGCTTTGCCGGCTTTTGTCGACGAAGCTGCCACGGCCCAGCCTTCCTGGGACGAGGCTGCTCTGGCTCTCACCGACGATCTGATCCTCGCTAAGAGGCGGATCGAATATCTTATCAAGAACAAGGGTCTGAAAGGATCCGACTTGGTCCAGTGCTGGGTCTCACGTCGGATCCAGCCACTTTAGTACCATGGGAATAGACTGATGCATTCCATTACGTCTTCCAAAAAAGACTCTCTCCGCATCAGCTCCAAAGCCTACACCACTCAAGGCTACATCAGCCAGATCAAGTGGCTGATCAAGGAGCGGATCGAGGAGGATTCCAGAGATTTCTCTAGACATGTACACGGCGGAAAACCCCGTGGTAGTGGTAAGCTTCCATCAGCGCACCTTTTACGTGTTTCAATCTTTAAGTTATATACTGCAATGCTGATATGTTTTCTTGTTTTCAGCTTGCTGATCTCCCCGAGTCGGAGCTTGCTCCAATTGAAGGATATCCTCCTGAGTATTCTCAGGAGACTGAAGTGGTCCCATTGCCGGATCTTGCGCTCAAGAAGCATAAAGCTCCGACAGTGGCAGTTGGCACAAAGGAGGTGCCCGTTGTGAAGAGGTAACTTTCATTCACAATTTTCGCCTTTGTTCCTTTCTCGAATTTCTTTCTGAGATGTAATCTTTCCGACTTTACTATATTCTCAGAGCAAAACCTCTCATCAAGGGTAAGGGGAAAGGGATTCCTGCGAAGCCCCTACGACAGACGAAGCTTACCATAGCTTCCCCTGCCACGGCTCCTCCGACTCCTGCCCCTCAACCTTCTGCAACACCGGTGATTACTCCTTCTCCGGTTGTTGCAGAAGATTCGGCTCCTCCAACGGCGTTTGTGATCCTTGGATCGCACACTCACGTCACCATGGGTGCGTCAGCTCAAGATAAGGGTGAACCCTCTTCGGGAAATGATCCCTCGGCTGAAATTTTCGCCGACAACCTCCTCAGCAACCCCGGACTTGCCAAGTTTGGCTTATCCCGAAAATCTGCAGAGGAGATCCAGCGGCTGGCTAGGCAAGTCCTGGACAAAAGCCATCTATCCCCCGAAGAGGAAGCGCAAGAAGCAGAGGATGTCAAGTTCTCTGACCTTCTCGCTCAAGTCCGCCTTCGCAACGAGAGGATTAGGACTGGCGAGCTTCTAACAGCCCCAGTAATTCCTCTTACCCTCGCCGAGAAGGTGGCAACTGAGGTGAACGCGGGGTTAGACAAACTCACCCGCGAGCAATATGTAAGTCGGAATTCCAACTCTTGTTTTAACATTATGTTATATCATATCCTCTAGCCCCCAAGCATGAAGTAGGATATAGTAATCCGGGTTTATGCTTTCATTAGGATGCCAAAGAACGAACTAGTGTAGCACCCAAGGCTCGTGCTGATATTTAGCAAAAAATATTAGCCCGAGTCTTAAGTAGCCTTCTGACTTTGGGTATTCTGACTTACAGAAAGTATGTTCCTATAACCAAGAATTATTAACCAATGTCTGTGATAAGCGGAGAGAGATCAAAGCTCTCCGGCTTAAAAATGCTGAGCTCAAGGTAGCCAAGGATGAAGCCGAAGGTAAACATTCCGAGATTCAAACCTTGTCTTTTGCTTTTTCAATGTCGAATTTTTCTGAACTGTTGTTCTTTTTGACTTACAGCGTTGGTGAAACAATACATCGCTATGATTGAAGAGGCCGAGAACCTCAAGACCTTGGTGGTGGAGAACAAAGGACTTCGCCAAGAGCTGGATAAGCTCAAAGCGGATCATGAAACGAGCATAGCTCAAGTCCTGGAATCCTCCTCCATGGCCACTGAAGAGCGCGATCGCAAGATTGCCGCTCAAGATAAAGTTATCTCGGACCTCAAGAATGAGCTTGGCAGAGAGAAGGACATCTCCCAGGCACTCCGGGCTGAACTCCAGAGCCTCCGGGAGGAGAAGGCCAAGATTGACGACGTCATTCTTGGTATGTTTCCCCTCTTTGACTTATCTTTTCTTCGACTTTTATCAATGTCGGATTTTTCTTAACTTGTTTTGTGTATAGGTCCTCTGAACTTGACGGACTCTTCCTCGTCCGAGCCCCGCACCCACCGGCTTACCCAAGTCGGTGATCTTCTTCATGACTACCGCCAGTCCCTTCAGGACATTGGCGAGTCTCTCAGGATTTCGGACATGCCACGCATGTCGGACTTCCAGGTGCGGGAGAAGGCCAAGGAGATGCCGCAACTCGTTCGGGACTGGAACATGTCCTACGCGCGGACTGCTGCGTAGAACGCTCTCACCATGGTCATGAGCCACCATGGAAACATGGAGATATGGCAAGTGACTAGAGGGTACTGCAAGGTAGACGAAGATGGCCAGGAGCAAGACCTTCAAGCCATCATGCACTCCTGCGCCGAATATGGGTGCCACGTAGCTGATCTGACCAGCTACGAGATCCCCTTCTTCACCCGCGTAGCTACTCCGCCACCTCCTCCGGAAGAAGCCGAAGAAGTTTCCGACGATGAACGGACCACCTCAGATCCGAACATCTTGGAACGATATCAAAGCGGAGTAACCAGCGATCCGGCAATTCCTTCATCTCCTCCTGCATCATAGATCAGAAAACTATGTATTATTCTAAAAAGACATGATGCATTTTGTAAATATTAAGTACTATGACTTTTGCTAGTGCTAAGTTTTTAATCTATTCAGCACTTTTTCCTTAGATTTTTTGCGTGCCTGAAATGTTTTCATAAGCACTTAGATTTTTCCGTCTCTACTTATCGTTTATCTGGCTTTCCGCCTCGTCCCTTTCGTGAGCCGGATAAACCTTTAGCCGAAAACTTTGCCGAGCAACGGAGCTTAATTGCTAAACCAATTTAAACTCGGAAACAAAGCCGGCTTCCAGTACCAACAATTCACTACTCGGAAAATACCCGCATCCAGCAATTAGACAAATAACCCAAGTAAAGACTAGAATTTTTTAGAGTTATACCCGAAGGTAGCAGTTTTAGAATCGGAAATCTAAACCAGAACGAACATGAGCATAAAGTACTTTCAAGCATTCTAGGATTTTAGACTATGACATGATCTTTAGGAAATAAGATGGTAAAAACTTCTCAGGAAAACTTTGAGGTAACCAAAACTTTTATTTCTCCCAGAACATGTACATATGTATAATTACAAAGAAGGATAAACTAAGAATAAAAGGGACGTAGCTGAGCAATATTCCACGGTCTGTCTAACTCATCCGGATTTGTACTGCCTCCAGCTCTCTTTCTCTTCTTAGTAGCATGTCTTTCTTTGACTGGCCTCATGTCAGTTAAGTAGTACGACCCATTGTGCAATACTCGACTAACTAAAAAGGGCCCTTCCCATACTGGGGAAAGTTTGTGCTTTCTTTGTTGCACAAGCCGGAGAACCAAATCACCTTTATTGAAAGATCTAGTTCGGACTCTCTGGCTATGATACTTGCGTAACTTCTGCTGATAGGCTGTAGATCTCATTTCAGCAACGACGCGAACTTCTTCGACTAAGTCGAGATCGTTTTGTCGAGAAATCTCGGCATCCTCTTCGATATACGTGGCCACTCTAGGAGAAGTATGAATTAAATCACTAGGAAGAACTGCTTCTACGCCATAGACCAAGAAGAAAGGTGTATATCCTATTGACCTGTTCGGAGTTGTTCGTAAACTCCAAATTACAGAGGGTAGTTCCTCTGCCTAAGCCCCCGCAGCACGTCTCAGTGGTGCTTCGAGTCTTGGTTTCAAGCCTTGTAGAATTAAACCATTTGCTCTTTTGACTTGTCTGTTAGCCTGTGGATGTGCGACTGACGCAATGTCAAGCCGGATATTTTGCTCGTCGCAGAATTCAGCCAACTCTCCCATGGAAAAATTACTCCCATTGTCCGTGATAATACTTTGTGAATTTATCCACCATCACCAAGAGGTGAGTAAATCCACTTGGAGCTCGTTTAAAAGGTCCTACCATATCAAGCCCCCAGACCGCAAAGGGCCAGGTTATAGGTATTGTTCGCAGCTGATCAGCCAGAACATGAGCTTGCTTGGCGTACTTTTGGCAGCCTTTGCATGTCTTGACTAATCGTTCGGCATCTGCCTGAGCTGTAAGCCAGAAAAATCCATGTCGAAAAGCTTTTGCCACTAAAGATTTGGCTGCAGCATGGTGACCACACTCGCCTTTGTGGATTTCTCTTAAGATTTCCACTCCTTCTTCTGGAGATACACAGCGCTGAAAAATCCCAGAAACACTCCGTTTATGGAGCTCACCTTTAACAATAGTATAGGCTTTTGCTCGTCGGATAATCTGCCAGCTCAGCACCTCGTCTTCGGGTAATTTGCCATCTACCAAGTAATCAAGGTAGGGTTGAGTCCAGCTGGGAATTACAGCCAGAACTACTATTAAAGGTGAGTCGGATTTGGTCGGATATTCCTCATCTACTCCCTTTATCGAGGGAACTTTGAGGTGCTCTAAAAATGCGCCATCCAGAATCTCTTTCCGCGCAGAGCCTATTCGAGATAGTGCATCTGGTTCCTCGTTTTCTGCTTGAGGGTTGTGTTGAACTTCAAACCCTTTGAACGATTTAGATAGATCATCCACGACAGCTTTATATGCCGCCATGTGCTTATTTGCATTACAAATATCCGAGACTTGCTGAGCAACAAGATCCGAATCTCCGTAACACATTAAACGTCGGATGCCAATATCCTTAGCAATCCGGATTCCATGCAGTAGTGCTTCATACTCGGCAATGTTGTTTGTCGTTGTGAAGTGTATCTACAACACGTATAAAAGTTTATCTCCTTGGGGTGATTTGAGCACCACGCTAGCCCCCGAGCCGCCTCGAGCCTTAGACCCGTCGAAAAAGAGGGTCCAATATTCCGACTCAGGGAGGACCATATTCTCCTTGGTCTCTGTCCAATTAGCGACAAAGTCGGCAAGGATCTGGGATTTGATTGCTGCCCGGGGTTTGTACTCAATATCGAAAGCTGCAAGCTCTATACCCCATTTGGCGACGCGTCCTGTGGCATCGCTATTGTTGATTATATCTCTCATGAGAGCTTTGCTCACCACGGTAATTGGATGCTCCTGAAAATAGTGTCGTAACTTACGAGATGCTAGAAAAACACCGTAAGCCAACTTTTGATAGTGCGGATACCGCTGTTTTGATTCTGTCAGGACCTCGCTGACAAAGTATGTCGGACGCTGCACCAGGTGCTCCTGATTTTCTTCTGGTCTCTCCACCACCATAACTATACTGATAACTTTATTTGTCGCAGCAATGTAAAGCAACATCGGTTCCTGAGGTTCCGGCGCTGCAAGGATAGGAGCAGATGAGAGTACTTTCTTCAGGTCTTGTAGTGCAGCTTCAGCTTCGTCAGTCCAGACAAAATCCTTGGTCTTCTTCAGGAGTTTGTATAATGGTGCGGCTCTTTCACCAAGCCGGCTTACAAATCGACTGACCGCAACTATACAACCAGTTAATCTTTGTACATCCTTCAAGAGAGTTGGCCTGGACATATTGAGAATAGCCTTGATCTTGTCACGGGTCACCTCTATACCTCTTTGAGACACGATAAAACCTAACAATTTTCCGGCTGGTATTCCAAAGAAGCATTTCTTTGGGTTAAGCATGATGTTGTATTTTCGTAAATTGGCGAACGTCTCCTCCAAGTCGGAAATAAATGTTTCCTTCTTTTTGGACATGACCGCGATATCATCCACGTATGCATGTACATTGCATCCGAGTTGATCATGGAGGCAACGCTGCATCGTGCGCTGGTACGTAGCTCCTGCGTTCTTCAGTCCAAAGGGCATCGTAACATAACAGAAGGTTCTGAAAGGGGTTATGAATGAAGTTTTGATTTTGTCAGATTCCTTCATCCGGATTTGGTGATAACCGGAATATGCGTCGAGAAAACAGAGGAGTTCCGAGCCTGCCGTAGAATCGATAACTTGATCAATTCTAGGCAGAGCGAACGGATCTTTTGGACAAGCCTTGTTCAAGGCAGTATAATCAACACACATCCTTAAATCAGTGGTGTCCTTTTTAGGGACCATTACAGGGTTGGCCGACCAATCAGTATGGATGACCTCTTCTATGAATCTGGCTAACTCAAGCCGCGCTAGTTCCTTAGCTATTGCCTTACGCTTTTCATCACCAAACTGTCGTAAGGATTGTTTGACGGGTTTAGCGTTCGGGTTTACATTTAGAGAGTTCTCGGCAAGTTCCCTAGGTACTCCAGTCATGTCAGATGGCTGCCATGCGAAGATATCTTGATTTGCTTGGAGGAACTTGACGAGCGCGCTTTCCTATGCGCTACTTAGGCCTACGCCTATCTGGGTCACCTTGGAGGGGTCATCATCCTTCAACGGCATCGTCTTCGTCTTCTAATGCCTTGAACTCCGGATTTGGCTTTGTCACCTCCTTCTTCGTCGTGGGCATCTCGGACGGATCTATGCTCTTCTTGATCTCCTGGTACTCCTGGGCGTGCAGCACGGCTTCGGCAAAGGCGGCGTTTCCATCCTCGCACTCTCGCGCCTTCTTCGGGTCTCCCCTGATGGTGATCACACCGTTGGGACCTAGAATTTTCATCATATTGTAAATGTAACACGGACGAGCCATAAAAGCCCTGTAAGCCGGACGTCCAAATATAGCGTGGTATGCGCTCTTGAACGGGACCACTTCGAAGGAAAGTGGCTCCGTCTGATAATTCTTTGGTGTTCCAAAAGTAACATTCAAAGTGATCTCTCCCAGGGAATTAGCTTCTTGGGACAACTCCGTGAAAGATCACAAAGCTATGGTTCAGCTGTGTTTCCGAGATCTTCATCCGGCGTAGCGTTTCAACATAGAGAATATTGATGCTGCTACCACCGTCCATGAGGGTCTTGGAGAAACCATAACCGTCAATAAGTGGATTGACGATTAAGGCGTATTTTCCTCGCCTATGTAGCTTAGGAGGATGATCAGCGCGGTCAAACGTTATTGCCACTTCTGACCAGTCCAGATACTGAGGGACAGCCGGAACTATTGCGTTGAGCTTGTGGAGAACTGCTTTCTTGACCTTTGCTGGTTGAGATCCGAGGAAGGTGACGTAAGTGTCCTTCTTGGTGGGAAAAGTTTTCTTCCCTTCCGACTTGGGATTTGAAGCATCGGCTTCCTCCATGTCGGAATCTTCCTTGGTCTCTTTGTCCTTTTCGGGATTTTTCTTTTCCTTCTTCCGCTTAGCTTTGTAGCCCGCGGTATCATCTCTCTTGATGTCGTCGTTAAAACGACATTCAGCGTTGGTGTGGGACGAGCCCCCATTGGCGTCCAAGTGATGCACAGGTTTTGCCTGGTTGTTGCTCTCCTCTACCTTGGACCCTTGATGTCCCACGGCCACGCCCGCGGCCTCCGCCACGTCCTCCTCGTCCTCCAGACCCAGAAACAGTAGTGACTACTGCTGTCTCCACGTTGGGTTTTTCTTCCGAGGTATCTTTGCGCTTCTGAGCCTGTTGCTTTGGTTGTTTTGCCGACTGAGGCATAGCCAGTACATTGAGTAATCCTTCTGCGTCGTCATCAGCATCTGCATACTTGCTCGTTGTTTCTATCATCTCTCCCAGATCAGTAACCTTGTCACACTTCAAGCGATGGCGCAGTAAACCAATTGGAGACCTGCAATGAAAGCTTCAATCGTAGTTTGATCATTTACTCCCTCACAGGAGTTCTTGGTGTCAATCCATCGTCCGAGATAATCTCGGCAAGTTTCTCCGGCTTTCTGGGTGCAACGCTGTCGGTCTCCAACCATACAGGGCCTCCGATATGTGCCTTCGAAATTCCAAAAGAACGCACTTTGTAAGTCATACTAGTTGTGGATGGTGATCGCCAGAAGTTCATTGAGCCATGATCATGCCGTCTTCCGCAACATAAGTGGGAGATATCGGGTTGCGACCAGGCTGTTTCCGCCTTTGGCGATGCAGCAAGCTTGGAAGAAATCCTGTAACCAGGTGTCTGGCCGAGAAATGCCGTCGTAGGCTTGGATATGTCTTGAGATAGCAAATCCTTCCGGGAATTTTGTAGCTCTGATGCGTGGTCCGAAGCACTTTGGGCCCACGTATGCGTCATCATTTTCGTAGCGCCGAGCCTCTATTTTGGAGTTGATCATGTGCCTTGCGTCGTTCGGGGATAGGGATCATCCCAAATATCGGCTATGGCTGCGGTGCCTTGGAGCCGGACATCGGCTTCTGCCACCACCTCCTCCGCCATGTCGTCCTCCTTGACCTCCTTGGGGGCCGTTGTGATAACTGTGTTGTGGAGAGGGTGGTGCAGCTGGGTTGTTTCCGGCTGATCACCGGCCTCCCTCCGAAGCGTCATTATTCCGGTTCCGGGGAGGTTCTTGACTATGACAAGCCCCCTGCCGGTTTGTGCCGGCGTGGTTTCCGTCGTTCCTTCGTCCATCATTCCTACCATGGTGAGGCTCAGCCGGACGGTTTTCATGTCTAGAAGGTGGCATTCTCTGGCGATCCTCCTTCCGACGTTTCTCTTTATCTTCTCCTTTTCGGGGAGGATTCCTCGGAATCAGTGCAGCGATCGCATCTTTCTCGGCTGCTGGAGCGACGTTGCTCCAGTTATGTGTAGTTCTGCGGTGCTACCCCGATGATCCGGTTCTTGAATAATTGTCTTCCCTGCGTTCGGGGGTGACGATGTTGCGCCCGATCATAGTGGGATCTTACGTCAGCCCATGCCGGATCTGTGCCACATTGGTCGGAATCCGAGACCAGCTTTTGGCTCCCAGACAGGGCGACCTTTTGCTGCTCCAGTCCCTTATTGAGTAGCTTGATACCCAAACATATCTCCTCTGGTCCTAGATTAGCCGATAGAATTTCGCGAGCTGCCACGGTATTTTGCACTGGTGTTGGGTAAACCCAATCTCCATTGCTATCCTTCCGTGGCTTTCCCATCTCATCTCCAAAAAGGACGGCACGGACACGTGGGAATTGGTTGTCATCTATGTGACGCTTCCGTGTCTTCTGATGTAGACGGGACATGTACTCCTTGTTTGACATGCGCTTCTCCACCTCGATGTTTTTGGCTTCATCAAGGAGTTGTTGACGACGCGCTTCCAGGGCCTGGGCCCTTTCGTCCAGCTCATCTGTAGTAAGTTCTGCAGTTGTAGGGATAGGTGTGGTTAATGCGGCATCGATGAGTTTACGCACACCTTCAGTGATCACGTGTCCATCCACCGATGCTTCTTTTTTCGGCTCGTCTGGGATTAGTGCTCCATCCGAGTCTTCCTCGTATTCCTCGGCAATCACCTCCTCTGCCAGAGGGTCTTTTGCCGGGGTCTTGTTTTTCTTGTTCTTCTTCTTTGCCTTCTTGGCAGCGCCGGTAGCAAAGACGGCTTTGGGTCCGTTTCCCGGAGTCAAGCTCTGATCGGTACTTTCGGACATTTGGACTTCGGGATTGTCTCTGACGTCCATGTCATCCTGCGCTTTGGAAGAGTGTTCCCTGGATCCTTGATCCATGGCTTCTCCATCCTCTGCAGCTTTGGAGTTGTACTCCTCTTCATATTCCGCGGAGAACTTTCGCAAATCTGCCGACGTCATGGATTCATCCGAGGATGCGGGAACGTTGGCGTTTGTTCCAATTGCCTCCAGCACAGAGTCGGTGTTTTCTCCAGCATCGGCAGAGCCGGATCCGGATCCAACATATCCGACGAAGTGCGATGCATGCTTCCTGAGGTACCTACGGCTTTCGCGATCAGCCATGTCGAAACTTTTAATGGTTTTGAGGATTGCATCTGCGCTAGCGCCTTGCAGTATCATACATCTTAGTGTGTACCTGAGGAAAGGCTTGTCTGTCCCAACATCGTTAAAGTCGGAATCAGTGTCGTTGATGTGCTCCTCCTGGACTTCGACTCCCACGGGTAGGTCGATCTGGGATCCGGCTTCTCCAGGGAGATCCACTCCAGATTCGACTTGGACCGTGTGGTCTTCTTCAGGCTCGGATTTCTCCACTATCTCCGCAGTTGGTGCGGGTTGGGTGGGGTTAGGGTTTTCTGAGATCCGGAACTCTGCCGCCTCCGCGGACAAAGGGGACCCAGAAGATTCTTCTGCCTCTATCATCACCGCTTGGGTGGGTTGGGCAGGTTCAGTGAAACCAATGTAAACATCGATCTCGCCAAAAGACATGATAGTATAGGCAGTCACGACCTCCCTAGACGGAATCCAAGTCTCGTCGAGAACGATGAGAGGGACGTCGCTGGCGTAGAGGATGCGATCGACGGCGATGGTCTTGCTGATTCTGATTCTTGCAGATTCCGCTCGGAACGCAGATATGAAGCTCACTTGCCCCACGGTGGGCGCCAACTGTCGTCGGATTGAGGATAAGTACGCCATGAGGGGGTCCTCGAGGCATGTGGGAGAGAGGGGTGTGAGACGCACGGTGTTCCGGGACGGTGAGCACACAAGTTTACCCAGGTTCGAATCCACCAGCTTTGGACGGACCCTACTCCTGCTAGCAATCCAGTAATACGGCAGAGCCGGAATATGGGTTACAAGGGTTTCGCCTGTGCGAGTTGAGATTGTAGACTATTGAGGCAATAAGGTGTTGTGCCCTAAAGGCTCTCCCTAGGACGGCTTATATAGATATCCGGCCTAGGGTTTACAGGAGAGATCAATCCGGCTACGACTAAGAGTTGGTTACAGAGTACATCTTGAACTACAAGTAACATTATGGGCCTAAGTCGGTAAGTCTTCTGGGCCTTCCCGTAGCCGGATGAGACTCCGTCTTCTCTCTCTAACTGGGCCGCCCGTGAAGCAAAGCTATAACCCGAAGTGGGCCACCCTGGTCAGTGAGGAACTGTGAGGATACCCGGAAAGTATATCCCCAACATAATATACATATAAAAATAACAATGTTTACATGATACCTTAAAATTTCCTCCAAAAATTTCTAAAAGCAACGTCCGTGACGATGGAATCAATATGAATCTTGTCTACTAACTTGTTCTCGATGCATAGACTTGCCAAACCATTTAACCTCTCCTGAGACATTCAAGATCTCAATGCCTTAAATGACTGGACCATCCAATGTCTTGAAGGATGTGGAACTCATTAATAACCTAAATATACCTTTCATTGACTGGAGTTTTTCAAATTTGCGCTTCAGAGTTGTGGTCGCCATATCGACCATAACCAAAAAGTAGTTCACTTTAAAATCCTCCTCTGCTTGGAAGATTCTTCCTCGATTCAGTTTCATCAAATTGATTTGTCCTAGAAGCATGACGCTTTACACAGAATGATTGCTCTACACCCTTCTCAGCTGCAATATCCTTGGTACTCTTCAAACCAACAGCAAACCCTTCATTTCTATATGTTTGAAAGTAAGTGTGCATACCTTCTATTTGTTGTATTGTAGAATCAATGCACATAGATGCTGATTGCAACTTCTTGTTGACTGGGTTTACTGCAAATAAAATTTCATACCAGATAACCATACCAAATATAAATTCAAAACTACCAAGCACTTTAAATAATTATTTTGCAACACTCCTATCCTTTGGTTCAGTATCAACATCTTTATTTAACTCAAGAAGAGTAGACCTTTGCCGAGGAGCTTGAAATCTAATTGCTTTGACACTTTTGATCCAACTCTCCCAATGAGTATTGGACAAAGTTAACCTCGCTCGCTACAAACAAGCAATCAAGAACAATTACTAACTAGAATTAAGAACTAAGAATTAGGGATGGGCAGGGATAGACCAGCAGACAGATTTGAAGATCGTCGATGGCCTTCCTGGCTCCTGCGTGCGGCGTGCCTGGCGGTCGCTGGTCGATCATAGAGGGATCGAGCCTCAATGCTCCCGAGTCTCGATCGGTGATTCGATCCAAGGGAGGCGGGGAGGCGATCAAGCGATTGGTACCATACGTGGGAAGCCGAACTGCCGAACAGCCGAAGCGATAGGTAGCGAATTAGCGATGCCTGGGTCTGGCCGTCTAGGAGTCGAGCGCAGGGTCGTGGACATGGTGGACTCATGGTCAAGTCAAATCGATCCCTGGCGTGATCATCGCGTACTCATGTCGAGCCTGGCGACTGGCGAGCGATCGATGCCTGGCGTGGGACTCGCGAGCGATTGATGCCTGACGGGCTGGCGCCTGGCGAACAATGGATGCCTGGAATCGATTTTTTTACTATGTATACTAGGCCTGTATATTTTTTAGGCCCCTAAATTTTTTGGGCCCGGGCGGCTGCCCCGCTAGTCCCCCGGGCCGGCCTGGTGGGATGCCGCACCACCATGTTGATGATTTTTTTGAACACGAAGTCGTATGCAATACAATTTTTACAGCTGCCAAAATGGAAGTCGTGTGTGATTTGCCCACGAGGACATGCCTGGCCCACAGATCTAAATTTTTTTGGATGTCCGCGATATTTCGCACACATACGGTAGTGTGCAATGATAATCCTTAAAAGACCCGTTTTATAGTAGAGTTACTAACCTTTGTGTTGGAGCGCCAAACTCGCTGGCGAATAAATTGGTTCGTCGGAGCCTCATTAGCAATACAGATCCATTCCCTTAGAGCATCTCCACTCGGGGCGTAAAGCTCCCATAAAGGGCTATCGGGGGTGTCAGCGCTCAAAATCACATCCATCCTGCTCCCAATTCTTTTTCGGCACCGACGCGATCCATTTTGTTATCCGGAACCCTAGGCCAAACACAACCCACATGAGGGCTAGCGGGGGTGCCAGATGGAGCTGAAAACACCGTGGGGCAGCCCTGGCAGTAGGAGAAATTCGCCTCATCCATAGAGCCCCTTCGTTCCCTCCCTTTCCGCTGCTTCCTACCCTGTTTTACCGCCCTTTCCCCCGCTATATCTAGGCGCCCTCCTTCCCTCCACCCCCTCCCACCGCCGCAATGGAGAGGACCAATCTCAGTTTCTACGAGGTCGTGATGTTCGCCCACTACGAAATCCTTGCGCCGCCATGCGCGAGGCTTCCGGTCGGCTTCGAGCTCAGCTACACCAATGTGTTTGTGGCGCCACTATTGTGTGTCACCGAATTGGCAATGCAGATCGAAGAGCGCCGCCACGAGCTGGCGGAGCGGAAGAGGGCAATGGTCCGATACTCTTCCACGAGCGTGTACTGCCCGAAGCGGTTAAGGAAGGAGAGGAAGGTAGAGCTTGCATTGTGTCAAGCTCACTGGCGGTAGCTCCACCCGGATCTGTGCAACCTCGAAGGGAGGCAACGCTTCTAGGCAGTTCGATCTCGGGCGTACGATCTACACCGCTATAGTCGCGGCGCCCCGTGAAGTCGATGCGGCGCCCCGTGAAGAATTCATGAGGAGGCGGAGACCTCCGTGATCGTCGACCTCGATTCCGACACGGAAGAGGAGGATGTCGACGCGGCGGACAACGTCGATGAAGAAGACGGTGACAACAGTAGTGAAAGCAGCATAGTCGATTAGGATTACATTCATCGCCATTTGTTTTATCTATGTATGAATATGTAAATAGTGGTAGACGTTCTATAGGAGTGTGACTGGAAACACTGTTCCACCAAATTTATAAAATAGTTAGTGCCTCTCCATATGGGTAAAACAATGTTGCCGCCGGAGCCTATATAGAGAGGCCCAGTGGAGAAGCTCTTAGCCCACCCTTTTTTGGATCACGAGTTCAATTGTTCACGAAAGCCATTAGATCGGAGCTCCTACCATGAGAATCCATCCATGGAAACATGACAAAAAGGTGGTGGCGACGCTCGGATAGGAGAAGCGCGGCGGGAGCGCTCAGCTGGTCTACATGTACGGCCGACGCTCGTGGCTGACTAGAAAGGGAAAGAAAAAAGGAGCACCAAGGATTCGTGGGCTCCAAGATGGAAGGAAGAAAGCAGCACAGGCGGTCCAAGGCTTCGTGGGCACCCAAAATGAAAGAAGGAAAAAAGCAGCACCAAGGCTTCGTGGTCGGCTTTCTATACTTGTAATAACAATCGATTGACTTGGACAGTGGAAGTGCAAAACACCCCAAGTTCTCAGTGGGCTAGCCTAGCAAGGAGCCGAGAATTAATCGCGTAGGCGGCGGTTCCTTCTCGTACGCACTAAAAACGATATGCATGCTGTATAGGATCTGTTCGGTCTTACATTTCACCCTTTATTTAATGGACGTGTGTAGTGAGCGCTCCATTGCTCCCTTGTCCAATCCAGACTCCGCCTAATATGGAAAGTCCGATGTATTTTCTATTGCCATAAACAGAAAGCCAGCCGAACCCGCTCATCCTACGGTAACCCAACACGTGTGGCCAATTGCCTGTGTCTCCCTACCTAACATCTCTCCACCAACCGTCATTAAAAACATTAAGATTTCTATTTTTCTACTCCTACAGATTTTCACTTCAAATTTGTGGTAAGTTGGAGGCGAGACAGTAAAAAAGGAACACATGCAACCATACTGTCAGTTTTCTCCCCGGTCCCTACTTATCCTTTTTTCATTTCCTTTTTTCCTATGTAGAGAGAAAGCTACGCTTGTAATGCTTTCTTTAGGCCTTATCCGAGAATAAAACCATGAAGCAAGAAAGAGCATCTACAAAAAAATTGATGCATACCACCGAGTTGCAGAACCTCAAAAAGCATACTCAAATCCACTTAATCAAAAAACCTGATGCATATATAGAAGAAAAAAATCATGCTAGGATTTACACTAGCCAATTTTATGACAACTTCAAAACTGAACCACTCCAAAAATAACATTTACTTAGCAACCATGAACATATCAGGTTTCACTTGTGAGTACTTCAATGACTTATGCTTCATTTTTACCATTTGCCACTAATCTGTAAGAAAACACAAAGCAAAGAAGCATTAATACCAGGAAATTATAAGTTGCTTCCAATGTAGAAAGAATATTGCTTCAATTATATAAGCATATACTTATATCATTAGGTGTGATCTAGTACTAAAGAGATAATGAAACAAAACTTATCTCATGTGTGGAGCAACAAAGTACTATATGAAAATACAACTTAGCAAAATGAACATCCTATATAAATCGACATCATGAAACACAACTTATCTCATGTGTGAAGCTATAGAGTACTATGCACAAATGCAACACAGCAAAAAGATCATTCTATATGAATCAGCAATATGAAAAAGTAACTTAGCAATAAAATTAATGCAACTTAGTGGGAGTGTGAGGCAACAAAATAAAAGAAGACTACAACTTTTAAGGTTCCAAAAAATCTCAAGGGGCATTTAAAGCTATAACTTAACTAGATCAATGAAGTGACAAGATGCAATCAAGCAACTAAGTGAAAGGAGACCACAACTCGGTGAAATTAAAATAACAACTTAGATAGATTTGGAAAACACCAAGGCAATTTAAAGCTACAACTTAATAAGGATATTGCCACAACTTAATAAGAAACAATATGTAACTTAAGGAAAATGGATAAGCAACTTGAACATGATAAAGGCACAACTTGATATGCATGATATGAGCCTTTACTCTCACTACCTCAAAGAATAAACCAAATATATGTGTGCCTATAAACACACAAAACATGGACGTAGTTGCGAACCCTCGATGGCTGGTTTGTCCAAACTATCCCCGTCCAAAAAATAAAGTCATGTCTGATCGTTCATGGCACAAATATACAAATTGGCAACTTCATCAACCATTGTAACAAGAAACGGTGATTGGAAAGGCAGAAACAACACCAAAAGCAAGACAATAAAGCTTGGATTGTTTTTCATTACTTCTAACTGATGAAAGCACCCCTTTCTCCTATACAAATTCTTTCTGGTCTTAAAATGCAGCAAGTACTCCATTGCATTTGAGGCAGCAAATAAGTATGGTTCCTTCTAGTAATCTCCAATTATTGTTGGCAACTCTATCAATCTAGAAGGGACATATGTAGAGCCATTAGTACATGCCATACCCGTTGCTTGCTTGTTCATATAACAATCCACATAGGAGGCAACTAATCATTGGAGCTTACTAGGTGAGGAAGTAAAGTGACTAGGTAATCTAAACCCAACAACTTAGTTACAACCACAACCCCACAAGGAGCAAATAACACACAAAAATCACATTGGAAAATAGGAGGTGATCCTAAACCAGCAACAACAACACACACAAAGTGGAACCGAAACCACAACTTACTTTAACCCAAAATCAACTATGTAACATGGTAATTACAACTTAGCACATAACATACTTCAACTTACCTACACTAGAGAAACTGACTAGGTGACTTAGTTAGACCCAGAACCCTAGAAGGTGCAAATAATACACAAAAATTACCTTGGAAAATAGTAGGGGTGATTCCAAAACGACAACAGTCTCAACAACACGTATAGCGAAACCAAAAACTAAAACTTATTTGCACCCAAAAGAAACTATATAATCTGGTAATTACAAATTAGTGCATGCCAAATTGCAACTCACATGCATTGGAAAAGGTGTCTGGTGATCTAAAACCTACAACTTAGATGGAACCACAACCCTAGAAGGTGCAAATAACACAAAATAATCACCTTGGGAAATAGTAGGGGTGATCCTAAACTTGCTACGATCTCAACAACACACGCATCGGAACTGAAACCGCAACTTACTTGTACCTAAAAAAACTAGGTAGTATGGTAACTACAACTTAATGCAAGACAAACAAAAACTTAGCTGCACTGGGAAAAATGACTAGGTGATCTGAAACCTACAACTTAGTTAGAACCACAACCCATGGAACATGCAAACAATACACAAAATCACCTTGGAAAATAGTAGAGGTGATACTAACTTGCAAAGATCTCCACAAGAAAATAGCGGAACCAAAACCGCAGCTTAATTGCACCCAAACAACAACTATGTAATCTGGTAATTATAACTTAGTGCATGACAAATTGCAACTCACCTGCACTGGAAAAGGTGACTAGGTGATATGAAACCTACAACTTAGTTAGAAACACAAACATAGGAACATAGAAATAACACACAAAATTACCTTGGAAAAATAGTAGGGGTGATTCTAAACCTGCAACGGTCTCAACAACAACACAGTGGAACTGAAACCACAACTTAATTGCAACCAAAAAGAAATTAGGTAATTCTACAACTTAGTGCATGTGAAACCACAACTTACCAGAACTGGAAAAAGCAACTAAGATGATATGAAACTTACCACTTAGTTAGAACCACAATCTCGAGAACATGAATAACACACACAATCACCTTTGAAAAATAGTAGGGATGATTCTAAACCTTCAACCGTCTCATGGGAAAGATAGCATAGCCGAACCCGCAACTTCCTTTTACCGAAAAAGCAACTACGTACTCTGGTAACTACAACTTAGTACATGCCAAACTGCAACTTATCAAAGTTATGTATGTCCCAACATAGGAATGATTGCATGGTCAAGGGATAAAACACACAACAAACCTTACCGCCTCTGGATATACATCAATTTAATAAGGAAGATAATTAACTAAATTAGTTGGGCAGAAATAACTTAGTCATAGTTCACAAGGAAAAAGCAGAATAACCTTCACCCCTATATATATAAAACAACTTATCAAAGGACAATAAGTAACTTAATCAAATGGTCTAATCAACTTACACATGTGGATGATTGTCTGGTTAAGAGACAAAAGGAAAAAACCTAGACCCTGAATGTACAACATTTTAATATAAATAGTAACTTAATCAAAATGGATAAGAAACTTAAACATGAGAAAATCCCAAAATGACAAACTATTAGGATAAAAATAAGTATTGCCTATGTTCCCTTCTATAATATGCTAACATGTCTTATAGAAGGGAACAGATCACACCCAAGAAGTCCTCAATCTATATGCTGTATAGGTAGAAATAATATTTGAATGTTCAAAACATCATATTGAATGAAATTTGTAACAACTTCTATGTGTTCCTATTTCTGTTTGACCATTTCAGCCAAAACTAGGTACAAAAATACATGGAGCACATCTAGCAAAGATACTACTTCTCAAGCGACTAAACATTGTGAGTAAACCCAATGGTAATGGACACAATTTGTCTCATAATTAATACACCAAAGTTATAACTTCAACATTGTTTTTTCAACTACATTTCAATCAGTACTTGAAAGGCTTGTTATGTACACACTATATTCTCCATTCTAGGAAACAAGCCTCTAGCGTAACCACTACATAGCTCATGAAAACAAAATCAAAAACATCAACCTAGCAGGCATATCGCATTGGTCATCTTCACCATCCCAGTTTGGCACCCACCCTGTAAAGATCCATCGAAACAAAAGCCGTCCGTTGATCACAATTCACAATCCAAATGCGCCCAGGAACAAACAACAGCCCAGGAAACATAACAAGGTGGCACCACTCCTCCACAAGATCGCCGCATGTAATCCAGGGCTACTGTTCACCCCATCCATGATCCACATCAACCATTATGAATAGTTAGCATATCAACCCTAAAATGTACTTTATTCTAAAGTTGCGGCACCAGAAGAAGAACAAGGAGAAGGGAATCCTGACCGACCTCGTTGGTGGAGTGCGCCCCGCCAGAGGTGGATCTTCGAGTTGAACTCATGTCGACAGGGAAGCAGAACGTGCCACACCCTCCTGCTCCCGCCCCGGTGGCCGCGTTGAGGGGATTGATGAAGGAGAAGAAGGAGGAGGTGGGGGCCTTGGATCCAACGGCGGTGGGGGAGTAGAGGCATTGGTCGGGGTCAAGCGTCACAGCTTGCTCCACCCCGCTAATGCCAGGCGCCATGGCCACCACTTGCATCAGTAGTAGGTTGACGCCGGGGCTGCCCATGCCTCTACTGGACATCCAAGATCGCATGGAGGGAGGTGGAGGACGGCACGCGGGAGGGAGGTAGAGGGAGGCGCTCGTCGGCGAGGATGGCGATGCACTGGTGGAAGGGAAGGGCCACTGTTGTCGCTCTCTATACGACGCATGACGCCTAGGTGCTAATCTGTCGGAACCAACGCGGGATGTGCTGCTTGATCCACTCGATGGACGGCCAGGAAACCGATGCCCGATTAAGTAAACCAGCCCCGAGCACTTTTTAGCAATCGAGTTATTTAATTTACTTTTTGTCGAAACGGGCTTCCATCACGTTTGTAAATAAGCCCACACCGGCCGAACTAATCTTCATTCCCGCATTAAGAAAAAAAATACAATCTCCATCCAAGGACTTCTCTAATACATCTCTGATACATTATGATTATGTAATTATTAATGGGATCAACAACTGGAGATAGAGCCGGATTGCTATCGCAAGTTCAAGTACAGATTGTGATCATGTACCGTTGATTATCCAGCTATTGTCCATAGTATAGTATAAACATAGGAAGACCTCAAAACCAAATCTTGTATCTGAACAGGTCCATTCTGAATCGTCTTTAAATATTTAGAGGTCAGTTAGCTCCAAATTAATAATAAATCACATTTGAGGATGCATGTAGCGCCTGATAGTTTTTGCATGATTCGGATACAACTAAAAAAGAAAAAAAAACAGCTGGCCTGATGCCAATGTATATGTATGACCAGTCCAAGATTTCCCCAAATCAAATAGCGCATGGAGACTTAATACAGTACTAATTTTAGACGGACTGTAATGCAGCGTTTGTTATTTTCGCCTATGATTATCCCGAAGTTTCCACGAGCTCAGTGATTAATCATACAGCACGCGTGCTATATTTTTTGGTCTGTCTAGATACAGTACCAACATGCATCGTCTTGATATGTTGGCCTAAAAGTCAAGTAATAACTAGTACAAAACAAATTTCCATATTCGGGGTTGCATTTAACAACCACTTCAAGATTTGTTATACTGTTAAAAGCCACCGAGGACTATGCCGTAACAAATCACACAAATGATCGGTCTAGTTACAGGAATTCTGACCATATAGGCCCGCATATCGGACCTTACATGTGACACACTAAGATGATTTCATTCTCTTCCGTCCTATGGTTTCTCCTCTGTCCTCAAATTTCATTATAAAATGAGTTGTTTAGAGCATCTCCACTGCCCTCGTGGCCCCCACAAGTGGATTTTGGAAATCCCGGAGAGAAAAGGCATGCGACGACATTTTCCAACGGATGCTGACAGTGCGGACTGTCCAATAATCTATTCGGCACTTCCACGCTGACTCTGAGCCACATGGACCGGCCTAGGACACCGATAACACATGTCACATTGGATTCACCTCATGGGCCCCACTTGGCAGCGTCCCAGCCATTTCCCCTGACCTACCCCCTCTTGAGCGCTAGACTCTTCTCCCACCCCTCGCGACTAACCATGAAATCACCGATATCGATGTTAGAGGAAAATTTGTATATTGTATTTTTCCTACTAGTTAGAGGGCTTTCTGCATATTTACACCTATACATACTATATATTGTGGCCTTTGGCTCCTCTAGAATATAAGTTGTTATTCCACCAATATGGTATTAGCCCGGGTTAGGGCTTTTTTTGGACGCGTAACTTGTTCGCTGAAATCAAATCTCACCACCGCCACCCAGAGTTTCTCTTCGCCGCCTCTCTCTGGCCATTGCCCAGCCGCCGCCTGCCACCGCCTCTCTCTGTCCATTGCCCAGCCGTCGCTCGCCACCGCCTCTCTCTGGTCGTCGCCCGCCGTCGTCCTCATCTTCGGCCCGTCCGCCGCCTCTCTCTGGCCACTGCTCGGTCGTGCGTCTCTGCCGCTTCTTCCTCTGTTTGCTTGTGCGCGTGCGTCCCTCTAGCTCTCGCTTCTCGCCGTGACCCGGCCCGTAAAAAATGTCTTATTCTTCCGGGTATGTTGTGATTCCTCACTGCTCGGTGATTATTTATGGCACCAATTATCCTAATTTTGCTACCTTCATGCGCATCCATATGCGCGGTCTTCATCTATGTGGTGTGCTTTTCGGCGAAGTCTCCTGTCCGATGTGTCCCATTGTTCCTGTGGTTCCTACTCCGCCGAATCCACCAGATATTGCTGCTAATGCTACTCAGGCTGTCAAGGACGCCGCCCAGAAGGCGGATGATGATGTTGTTGCCACATATGCCTGCAGACTCAGGAGTATTCTGATGCTCTAGCGGTCTACCGACTGGATATGACTGCTTACACTCAGTGTATATATGATGATGCTCGTGTTGTAGCTGTTCTCACTTCCAGCGTTCTCCTGCAGTTTGCATATGAGTTTATGAGTCTTGGTACTGTTGCTGCCTCATGGGCTCACCTTCGTCAGCACTATCAGCCGTCAGGGATATTCTCTATTTGTCTGTGGTTCGCCAGGAACATGAGCTTAACTAGGGTGACTCTACTATTGATCAGTTCTATACTCAGAGTGATGCTATATGGAGTCAGCTGGATTCTCTCTGCACTGCTGTTTGTGGTACATGCCCGTGTTGTGGGACGGTGCGTTCTGACTTGGAGTTTCATCGCGCCTCCGAGTTCTTTTCTCGGCTCTGCAAGGAGTTCGATC
Organism: Avena eriantha; assembly: GCA_910589775.1. Classification (NCBI taxonomy): domain Eukaryota; kingdom Viridiplantae; phylum Streptophyta; class Magnoliopsida; order Poales; family Poaceae; genus Avena; species Avena eriantha. Next base: position 242,865,930 of record OU342743.1, read on the forward strand.
CCCGGCTTGCTAAACTCCTTGCCCGTGGTCGTATCCGTATTACTGAGGTGTTGTCTGAGCTTCGTGCTGAGGAGACTTGCCTACGTGATGCTGGATTACTTGTGGTTTCTTCTGTGCTTGCTACTCGAGTTCCTCTATCGTCGCTTGCTCTCCCGACTTCCTCAAGGTCCATTGCTCCACTGCTACCCACTCCCAGAGTTAGGGCCAGAGTCAGGGCCACGGTCGTGGCCAGGGCCGCCACGCTATCACTGCACCTACTGTGACGCGGATGGCTACTTTGAGTCTCGCTGCTTTGCGAAGGAGCGAGATATGCGTCAGCAGAAGACGTCTGCTTCTCCTAGACCTCGTGCTCCTTCTGGTTCCTCTAGCTCTTCTATGATTGAGTTTACTGACTAGGACATTCTGCGCTCAAGAGGATACTTACTGCTACAGGATCTTCTTCGACAGGTACTACTGGCTCTGTGACTGATTCTTTTGGCATTGCGAGATCACCACCATCCACACGGTCAGGTACGCTGTCGTGGGTTCTAGATTCTGGAGCTTCCTTTCGTATGACTTCTGATTCTTCCACTATGTCCTCTATTAGGCCTCGTGATTCTCCTCTTAGTGTTCTCACCGCTGATGGTACTCCTCTTTCTGTTTATAGTCGGGGCACTCTTTCCACTTCTTCCTTTTTTATTCCTGATATTTCTCATGTTCCTCGTCTTACCATGAACGTGTTTTCTGCTAGCCAGCTTACTGACTCTGTTTGTCGCGTCATTCGTGACACCGATTCTTGTTCTGTTTAGAATCGTCGCACACAGGCTGTGGTTGGGGTTGGCCCTCGCCGCCATAATTCTCAGGGGCTTTGGGAGTTAGACTGACTTCATGTTTCTTCCGCTCCTATCTCGTTTGCTAGTTCTCCTACTGTTGTCACTTCTGCTACCAGATCTTTTTAGGCATCGTTGTCTTGGTCATCTTTGTGGCTCTCAGACATCATCATTAGTTCGTCGTGGTATTTTGGGTCTGTCTCAGGAGATGTATCATTACAGTGTCAAGGTTGTAGGCTAGGTAAACAAGTTTAGTTACCCTATCCTACTAGTGAGTCTGTATCTCAGCAACCTTTCTATTTAGTTCACTCTGATGTTTGGGGTTCGGCTCCTTTCACTTCGAAAGGGGGCCTTCGATATTATATCATTTTTATTGATGATTTTTCTCGTTATAATTGGTTGTAATTTATGTCTAATCGCAGTGAGGTTCTCCATATGTAAGTTCTTTGTAGCCATGGTTCTTACTTAGTTCTCTATGCCGATTCGTGTGTTTCGTGTTGACTATGCTTGTGAGTATATATCCAACCACTTGCGTGATATTCAGGCGGAGCAGGGCTCCCTTGCTCAGTTCTCTTGTCCTGATGTGCAATGGCGGAGCTAGGATTTCATATTGGGTATTCAAAATAAAAGAATTTTAGAGAACCAATCTAATATATGTATGTTCAAAATAAAAGGAATGGGCCTACAAATTGTTCATAGTAGTGACAAATATCTCCAAATTAAAATTAAATTATATTGGAAGAACGGAGAAAAATATATTACCTTACTCTATAATCTTCCTTTTTGAAAGCAAGAAATGATAACAAGGTCATCATCTTTCATTTGCAAGAAAGAAGTAACCAAACAATCATTAAATAACTGCTTCCCCATTTCCAGACCTACAAATAAAGAAAACTTGTTAAGCATCGGGATCTTATTATCACAAATAGGGAAAATAAGAAAACATGAAGCACTATGTCGGCACTCACGGTGTGAAACTCTGTACTCCTACTTATTTTTTATTCTGAATTATGTGGGAATGAGATTGTGTAGGGGCGCAACACTGATTTCTATTTCTTGCCCGAATATGGACGCGCCATCGTCCATCAATGTCCGGCCACCGCAAGCTCACAACCGGCGATTGGCGAAAATTTTGGATCTCTATGCAGCGTGTGGCCAGGAATTAGGCGGAAAGGAAGGTCGGTAAGATGCTGGACCGCGGGAAGCAAACGAGCCGGCGCCCAGCGGAGGCACGACCGCACGGCGCTGGTCGGCAGTACCCGAGATGAGTGGTAGGTCGAGGGCGCCTCGAGCAAAAGTTGTGCGATGTGAAGGAAATTTGTCGTGCTCATCAATGATCGTGGATTCGTGGTAGCTGTCGCTGGGAATTGGGACGACCGTGGCAGCCTGGCCCAAACTGCAGCCCAAATTAAAATCTGGCTCGTAATCTGGCCCAGGTTGGGAGGTTGAACACTAGAGGGCTTCTGAGATCGTGTTTTTGCATTTTTTTTCGCGAGTTTAACGCATCCAAGAGAACACTGTCCTATATGTATACGTTTATAGGAGCTTTTATACTCAAACTTTTTGGAAAAATTATTGGGTATGCATTGTATATCTATGAATTAGTCTAGCTCCGCCCATGCTGGTGCGCATGTTCAGAATGGTGTGTTGAGCGTAAGTATTGTCATCTTCTTAAGACTACTCGTGCAATGATGATCGTTGCTTCCCTTCCTCCTCATTTCTGGACCGAGGCGGTTTCTACATCGGACTATCTAATCAATATTCAACCCTCTGCCGCTTTGCTAGGTGGTATTCCTGTCAAGTGTCTCTCTGATCATCTGCCTGATTACTCTGTTCTTCGTTTTTTTGGTTGTGTTTGCTATGTTCATCTTGCCCTCTCGCGACCGCACCAAATTGACAGCTTAGTCCATTGAGTGTGTTTTCTTGGATACAGTGATGAGCATAAGGGCTATCGGTGTTGTTCTTGTCTTTACATAGAGGAAAGTAATGGCTGCAAGCGTAGGCAATAGTTTCCATAGGGGTGGGGCGCAAGGAAGCGTTTTCTGTCTCCGCTAGCTAGAGTACTCTTCTATTATCAATGAAACCAAAAGATAAAACCAGTGCCCTTTCGTATAGATCGAGACACAATATTTTTTCTTTACTTCTTCCATACTAGGAAGAATGGAAGTAAATCCATCGATAACACTTCTTCCTTATTTGAAGAAATGATATCCGACGCCCGTGGAATTTTTTTGAATCATGTTGGCTGTTGGATGCGCATTTCTCGTGATGTCATTTTTGATGAGTCATGTCCCTTCTACCCACGATCCTCATCCTCGTCTTTCTAAGTGGAGGACATATCTTTTCTACTGTTTGCTAACACACCACCCTCTGGTCATATTGATACTCCTCCACGTCACATCCCTGCTGATTCTTCCCCATCCCCACCGCCACCCTCCTCGCCACTCAATTCTTATCATTCCTCTTTTGCCCCTCCACCCACCTCATCATTGTCTCCATTTCCCATCTATTATACTCGTCGATCTCATGTTCCAGATGCTTCCTCCGATGATTCTTCTTCTGATACGCCTCCTTCCTCTGATGAGATGACTCCTCCTCTTCCTACTCGTCATCGTCCACCTGATCACTACTCTCCTAATCACTATGGTCTTTCTGTTGCCCTTGAGATGACTTCTTATTGGGATGTTGCGCACCATCCTGAATGGCAGCTTGCCATGGCTAAGGAGATTGCTGCACTTGAGCGTACCAGCACCTAGGATCTTGTCTTTCCTCCTCCTGGTGTTTGTCCCATCACATACAAGTGGGTATACAAGATTAAGACTCGCTCTGATGGATCTCTTGAGCGCTACAAAGCGCGTCTTGTGGCTCGTGGCTTCCACCAAGATTAAGACTCGCTCTAATGAGACCTTTGCTCCGGTGCCCATATGATCACTTTGTGTACTCTTCTTGTCGTGGCCTCTGTTCACCACCGGTCTGTGTCTCAGCTTGATGTTCAGAATGCATTTTTTAATGGTGAGTTGCGTAAGGAGGTTTACATGCAGCCTCCTCCAGGGTACTTTGTCCTTGATGGCATGGTTTGTCATATTCAGCGCTCACTTTATGGCCTGAAACAGGCTCCTCGTGCCTGGTTTGAGCGCTTCGTCTCTGTGGTGACTGTTGCTGGTTTCTCCCCTAGTGTCTAGGATCCTGCACTATTTGTTCACACTTTTCCTCGTGTACGTACTCTTCTATTCCTCTATGTTGATGACATGATCATCACCGACGATGACTCTAAGTATATTGCCTTTGTTACGGCTCATCTTCGTGAGCAGTTTCTTATGACTGATCTTGGTCCTCTTTGCTACTTTCTTGGGATTGAGGTTTCCTCCATATCTGATAGATTTTATATCTCCCAGGAAAAGTAAATTCAGGATCTCCTTGCTCGTGCTACTGTTGGTGATAGCGCACTGTTGAGACTCATATGGAGCTCAATGTACATCTTCACGCTTTTGATGGTGATCCTCTCTCTGATCCAACACGCTATCGCCATCTTGTTGGGAGCCCTATCTATATAGCTGTCACTCGCCCAGATATCTCCTATACTGTTCATATTCTGAGTCAGTTTGTATCTGCTCCCACTTCGGTTCATTATAGTCACCTCCTTCGTGTTCTTCTGTCAACATCCGGATTTTTAATCCCAGATGCCCGTTATGCCATACCTCGCAATCCCAGGATTACCATTTTTGCGAGACATGATGGATTGGATATCACAGTACATCATCCATTACAAACCATACATAAGGTCTTACACAAATAAGGATCTCATGATCTAGTCTTAATACAACAAGCAGCGGAAATAAAAGATAAGCGTAGCGGTGGGGTCCATCTTCAGGGGCACAGGCAATGCTGACGAAGACATATGGTCCTAGTTATCATAGCCGTCCTGTTGGCCATCATCTTGATAGTCTCCTTCATAGTCTAGCCATGATAATAGCCAGGGATAAAAGCCATGAGTACTCTTTAAGTACTCGCAAACTACCACTAACAAGTATAAACTTCTAACTTAAAGGGCTAACTCTAAATTTAACTATAAAGTTAAGTTTGAAACCTAAGCTGAGTTCAGAAACCAAGAAAGATAGAGTAAAGTCCTAGAATCACTTAAGTTGGGAAGCTATTGTCATAACACAACCCTGTTGTGGTCAAGTCAAGATTCATCATTCTTTTCAAGGTATTTAGGAAACATCTGACAACGAAACAATATGGCCATTCCAAATGTCCATAACCGCGGACGCGGCTATTCGAATAGTCTGACACTCTGCAGAGGTGGTACACTTTCACCACAAGATTCGATACATCTATCAGGGATAACCCTGAATCATCATACTTAGTATGCAGATAATCAAACATAACCTTCCCTTTACACACCCTGGTATAAGCACCTCTCCTATGAGCATGGCCTCCCAACCATGACCATCAGTCATCTTGGGCACTGCATAGGTGGACATCATGAGAGGTAGCCTCAGCTCAGACCTCTCCCATGAGGGAACTAATACTAATGCATATAAATTTCTAGCTAAGCCTTACCCAATTCAGGTAGTGTGGTTGTACGGTAAATTTGGAATGGTATCACATCCGAATCCAACCATCAGTTTTATAAAAGGGTTAAGGCTCATGCCTCAACATTTTCATTATCATCAACCATTTGTGTTTTCTCAACACTTGTCAAAACATCTCAATAGAATGACTCATCATTCCTAGGTTTTCATAATTCATTTTCACTAAGTGTTCCCATCTAAAGTGACTCAAGTGTTTGATCTACTCTAACTACTAAGTTAATAGTGTTCACTAAGGTGGAAAAGATGGGTTCAATCTCATGCCATAGAATGACATCTGAAGGGTTCTAAATAGGTCAAGTTTTATACTTTTTATGCTACCTTCAAACTAAGTAAAGAACTTGGTGTAAACTAAGGGAGTAAAACTTGTAACTAAGATTTGGGGTACTAATAGTCAAAAGGGAGTGTGATCAAGGCATGCTTAAGGCCTCTTTGCTAAACCATCTAGTTTGATCCTAACTTGGTAAGCACTAAACTTGCAAGTGTTAGCTTGCACTGTTAATGGTGGCTTGCAAGTACAACTTGCAAGGGTTAATCTTGGATAGTGCTAGATTGCTAATAGTAGCTTGCCTTGGTTGGTGCAGTGGTTGAAGTTTTCTTCTTCTTCTTCTTCTTCTTCTTCTTCTTCTTCTTGGTAGAACTCCTCCTCCTCGAAAGCTTGGTCGGTACTACCGTCTATAAATACATAGGGAGTGCACAATCACCAAACAATACTTAACTAGGCTAAGTAGCATTCTAAGACACACATTTGATGATCTATTATTATCACAAGCATCACAAGTTTAATTCCATAGTTTCATTCTTTTTATTTTAGAAAAGTAATTTCTACTCATTGAAAAATTAACTAAGATTTAATATTCACCACTTAAGATATGGGATCATGTTGACACATGTCATCACCACATATCCTAACACATGGGAATGAGAATTAAAGGTTGGATCAATATTACTTTGGTTTAAGTTCATTATTTAATGATTTAAAGTGACTAGAAATGCCTATATAGCATTATTTTGGTACTAGTCCAAAGTCACTGCTTGTAAACCTTAATATTATTACATATTTAGATAGATATGATGAAATGTGATTTTTGAGAGTTGGAATCAACTCAAAAGCTAACTTGGTTAATTTTATAAAAAAGTTGCAAGTTGCAAATGCTTCTGTCTTCTTATTTTTATTAGGATAGATCTATAACTCTAATTGAATTAAATCCAATAGGCTTGGATAGATCATCTTAATACCTTTCAGGCAAAATTTGTTTCATGCAATGTGGATTTGTCAAACTCCCAGAATTGAATTTTAAAATAGTGGACAGAAACTAGATTTAACTAAAAAGAAAAATCCAGATTTGAACGGGTGGGCTAGCGCGGGAAAAGACTTGGGCCGGCCCAGTGGCGCTCTGCGGCGTGGGGCTCAGCTGATAGGGGGTCCCACTTGTCAGCGGCACTTAACACGCGAAACGGTACGCGCGCTGTGGGCCGTAGGATTAGAAGGGAGATCTATGGCTGAGGGTCGTCGTCGACGACGAACAGGTCGCCGACGAGCTCGAACCCTAGCGGCTCGGTGGGGGTCTGCTGGGGACGTACCAGGGCTCTAGCGGGGTCGGCGAGGCAGGCAAACGAAGTGGAAGACGACGGCGAGGCGAGGCGCGGTTGCGGCGGAGCTTGGGGTGGTCGCAATCAGCGGCGCCCTTTTCCTCCTGCTGCGGCTGCTCCGGCTCCAATTCCGGCGAGGTAGAGCTCGCCTTTCTCTGGCTAGAGGTGGGTGAGGTTCAGAGAGGTGAGGGGAGTGGAGTGGTGTGGAGAGAAGAGGCTAGTGAGGGCTCCTTTTATAGGCCCGACGGTGAGACCGAGCGGGATTGGCAGGCGACGTTGGCGACATGGCTACGACCGGGTAGAGCCATGGCTGTGGGTGGCGATCGACGTTCTGTTCCCTGGCGGTGCTCTAGGCATTGAATGTGGCCGTAGGGGCGGTGGCATGCGGTCTGGGCGAGGTGGCGCTCTGAGCGGCAGAGGCGACGGTGTCCACGGCGAGTGGTGGCTATGAGGCGTTGGGCAGCCAGCGGGGGTGTCTAGGGTGTTCTCCAGGTCGTGGCGAAGCGGCGGGCGCGGGCTGCGGCCAAGGGGCGGTCTACGCGAGCGGGGACAGAGCGCACTCTGGGGGCGGCACCAGCATGGTGCGGTGGCACTAGGCGCGGGCTTTCCTCGATGGTCCACGGGAAGGCTGGGCTTGGGCAGGGGACAGAGAGGGGCGGTGAGGTGTGCGCTACCTCCTAGACATGGAGAGAGAGGCGGGAGAGTGCTGCTGCGGCGAGTGCACGGTCGGCCCGCGAGAGGTGGCGTGGCATGGCTGTGCAGTGCAGCTAGGAGGTAGGGGAGAGGTTGGGGTTGGTCTGGTTAGGCTTGAGGGGGACAGAGATGATCAAAGCACTACAGAATTGGTAGACAAAATCAGCCCAAAACAGTATTAGTTAGGCCAAAATGATCTTGCTAGCAAGGTGTTTGACAAAATGGCCGAAAGAGAAAAAGTTTTGAATTTTGGTTTCAAAATTTTTGAGTGATCTCCACTAGTGCTAGGTAGTCTCTGGTTGCAAGGGTTTAGAAAGTGGAGCTCAAAAAGATGGGTTTTGAAATAGGGGTGATCTATGCATATGCATTAGATTCAATTTTCAAATTCTATTTAAAATAAGTTAAAGAATGTTTTTAGCAGATCAAAAGGTGGGCCTTGGTACCTCATTATGTGTACTAGCAAGGGGTACAAGGATCAAGAATTGTTTCTGTTAAGAAATGAGTGCTAGGAACACTCAGAGTAGTGTAGTGGATTAAAATGGCCAAAATGACCATTCCTCCTTTTTAATTCTTTTTTATTTGATTTTCTTTAGGAAAAGTTTGTGTAAGATGTAGATGATGTTTAAATCACCTAAGAAACGTTTTACAAGCATTGGATCACTCAATCATGGCAATTCAAACAACTCCTATTTTAAATGCACACATATATGAATGCTTTCATTTGAAATATGGAAAAGTTTTTGTTAACCCCATTTTTGGTTGATTTGATCTTGATAAGCTTGGATTGAAGTTTTGGGATGTTACAAACCTTCCCCCCTTAAACAAAATCTCGTCCCGAGATTTACAAAGAAAACTAGGAACTAAAGAGATCTGGGAACTCTGTCCTAATGTAATCTTCGCGCTCCCAAGTAGCTTCTTCCTCGGTATGGTTGCTCCACTGAATCTTGAGAAACTTGATACTCCTGGTCATGGTGGTTCTGTAGGCTTCTTCTAAGATACGGATGGGTACTTCTCGATAGGTCAGGTCATTGTTGATTTCCACAGCTCTGTGATCGATGTTCTTGAAAACTTCAGTCTTCTCGGGCACTTCCAGACATTTGCGAAGTAATGAGATATGGAACACATTGTGGATGGCTGACATCTCTTCAGGCAGGTCCAGTTGATACGATACTTCTCCTCGACGGTTCAGAATCTTGAAAGATCCGATATATCTAGGGGCTAACTTTCCCTTCAGACTAAAGCATTGAGTTCCCTTCAATGGTGAAACCTTGAGATATACAAAATCTCCGACATTGAAAGTCAGGTCTCTTCTTTGCTTGTCAGCATAACTCTTCTGTCTGGACTGCGCGGTCTTGAGGTGCTCACGGACTTTGTGCACTTTCTCTTCTGCTTCTCGGAGAATGTCGGGTCCGAAGATCTGACTCTCTCCTACTTGTGACCAATTCAAAGGGGTACGACACTTTCTTCCGTATAGGAATTCAAATGGTGCCATTTGCAAACTAGCTTGATAACTGTTGTTGTATGAGAATTCTGTGAAAGGCAGGCAGTCTTCCCATTTTGATCCATATTCCAATACACAAGCTGTAAGCATATCCTCTAGGATCTGGTTGACTCTCTCAGTCTGTCCATCTGTTTGCGGGTGATAAGTTGTGCTGAAGTTCAACTTGGTTCCTAATCCTTCTTGGACTTTATGCCAAAATCTTGAGGTAAACTGGGTTCCTCAATTTGATACTATGGTCTTGGGGGTTCCATGCAGACTAACAATCCTAGCAATGTACAACTCTGCTAACTTTGCACTCTGGTAAGTGGTCTTGACTGGTATAAAGTGAGCTACCTTGGACAGTCTATCAACTATGACCCAGATTGAGTCATTTCCCCTACTAGAAGTAGGTAAACCGGTGATAAAGTCCATTCCGACGGAATCCCACTTCCATTCTGGAATCTGTAATGGTTGCAACAGTCCTGCAGGTCTCTGGTGCTCTGCTTTGACTCTTTGGCAGATGTCACATTTGGCGATGTAGCTTCCGATCTCTCTCTTCATCTTGTGCCACCAAAATTGCTCTTTCAAATCCTGATACATCTTTGTTCCTCCGGGATGGATAGAATAAAGAGTATCATAACTTCCTTCATGATAACCTCCTCCAGCTCCGAATCTGCTGGCACACAGATACGTCCTTTGTACCACAGTACACCTTCTTCGTTTTCAGTGAATCCAGGTACCTTTCCTGTACCAATACGATGTTTGATTCCGTCGATACTTTCATTTCCCTTCTAGGCTTCCTTGATTTGGCTAATCAAAGTAGATTGAAGTTCAATGCTAGCCAAGAATCCCTTGCTAACTAATTCAGTTCCGAACTGCTCTAATTCTTCATACAAACTGGGTTGCTTCTCCTTGATCATGGTGTTAAGCCTACTCGGCAATCTGCGAAGAGCATCCGCTACCACATTGGCTTTGTCGGGGTGATAGTGAATGTCAAGGTCATAATCCTTGATTAACTCTATCCATCTTCTTTGCCTCATATTCAGCTCATTCTGAGTAAAGATATACTTCAAGCTCTTATGATCTGAGTAAATCTCACAGTGATTAACCATCAAATAATGACGCCATGTCTTCAGTGCTAGGACCACAGCTGCTAGCTCAAGATCATGGGTCGGATAGTTCTGCTCATGCCGCTTCAGTTGTCGAGACAGATAAGTGATGACTTTGCCTTCTTGCATCAATACACATCCTAGACCAATCTTGGATGCGTCGCAATACACATGAAAGGGCTTCTTGATGTATGGCATGACCAAAATTGGGGCTGATATCAATCTCCTCTTCATCTCCTGGAAACTGGCTTCACATTTGTCTGTCCATTCAAACTTCTTGTCCTTCTTCAACAATTGGGTCATTGGTCGGGCTATGCTCGAGAATCCTTCTACGAACTTGCGGTAATATCCCGCTAATCCGAGAAATGCACGAACTTGGGTTTGAGTGGTTGGGGCTTCCCATTCTCCGACATCTTTGATCTTGGTGGGATCAACAGAGACTCCTCCGGCAGACACAATATGTCCTAGGAATCCTACTTCTTTCAGCCAAAACTCACACTTGCTGAACTTGGCATATAACTGATGCCCTCTCAGGGTTTCTAGGATAACGCTCAGATGTTGCTCATGCTCTTCTTCTGACTTTGAGTCGATAAGGATGTCGTCGATAAACACAACTACAAATTTATCTCGGAAATTCATAAAGATCTTATTCATGAGATTCATGAAATAAGCAGGGGCATTGGTTAATCCAAAAGACATAATCGTATACTCGTATAAACCATAGCGAGTAGTAAAGGCGGTCTTCAGAATATCCGTTGCACGAATCTTAAGTTGGTGATAACCAGTCCTAAGATCAATCTTTGAGAATACCTGAGCTCTAGTCAACTGATCAAATAGATCCTCTATCTTTGGCAAGGGGTACTTGTTCTTGATGGTGACATCATTCAACTTTCTGTAATCTGTGCACAGACGGTTGCCTCCATCTTTCTTGTCAACGAATAACACTGGTGATCTCCATGGCGATGCACTTGGTTGAATTAAACCTTTGGCTAACATAGCATCCAACTGTTTCTTTAGTTCCACTAGCTCTGAGGGGTTCATACTATAGGGTCTCTAGGCTATGGGTTCGGTTCTGGGGATTAGTTCGATAATGAACTCAATATCCCTATCCGGGGGCATACCTGGCAATTCATCTGGGAATACGTCGGGGTATTTACAAACTACTCTGACTTGGTCTGTGGTGGGCAAGGCTACACTCTGGTTGCACTTGAATTGTCGGGGTAAGGTTTCAGAGATATGCTCTACTGTGACTCTAGAACTACGGTTCATGGTGATGGCTTTCTTAGCACAGTCTATCAATCCTTTATGCCTTGACATCCATTCCATACCTAGTACTACTTCCAAACCTTTAGTTCCAAGTACAATTAGGTTGGCATAAAAATCTATCCCATGTATTCGGATAGGTATAGCTTTGCAAATTTTTCTAGCTTTGGTTGTTGAACCGGGGATTTGAACTATCATGACATGCTTCAGGTTGGTTGGACGAATCTTACTAGTGCATGCAAATTCTTCGGTGACAAATGAATGCGATGCTCCCGAATCAAACAATACTCTTGCTAAAACTGAGTTGACAGAAAACATACCCAACACTACATCTGGCGCTTCCTGGGCTTCTTCTGCATTCATGTGGAAGATACGGCCGTTGCGGTTGTGAGGATTCCCTGGGGCAAATCTCCTTCCTGGTTGAACATGACGCTGCTGCTGAGCTAGGACATTCACATTGGCATTGGATGCAGTCTTCTTGGGACACTCATTGGAGTAGTGACCTTTCACTTCACACTCGAAACAAGTGATCTGGGACTTGTCCTTGACTGCGACAGGTATAGCATTGCTGCCAGTTCTGGGTGTAGTGTTGCTGTTGTTGTTGTTGTTGTTGTGGTTCTTGGGAGGTGCACGGTTGAAATTGTTGGCATTACCGGAGTTGTGATTGTTTCCTCCGGACTTCACATTTCCTCCGCTACGGTTGGGGTAGCTTGGGCGAGAATTTGGGGGTCGGTTGTTTCTTGGTGCATATCCTGGTGAAGGGTTGGGACGGTACTTCTGGTGACTGTTAGATCCAGACTGCTGTATCATACGACGCTTGCGGTTGTCGTTTGCCTGGTTAATCTTCCCTTCCATCTGAATGGCAGAGTCGACTAGCTCTTCAAGATCCTGGAAACGGATGTTGACGAGGACAGTCTGCATCTCATCATGCAGTCCGTTCAAGAATCTCTCCTTCTTCTTGGCCTCTGTGTTGATCTCATCAGGTGCATATCTGGCAAGTGACAGGAATCTGTCACGATACTCCACCACCGTCATTCTTCCTTGCTTCAATTCGCAGAACTCATCTCTCATTCTGTTGACTAGACCTTGCGGCACGTGGGTGCGACTGAACTTGACCTTGAATGCTTCCCATGTCATCACTTGGCCATGGTTCATATTGCGGATGCTATTCCACCAAGCTCTTGCATCTCCTGCCAGATAGTGGGTGGCGAAGAGAAATTTCTCATTTTCATCAACTCGGGCAACTTCTAAGTTGTTTTCCATGGTATGTAACCAGTCATCAGCATCTAATGGGTTCTCAGATTGATTGAAGATTGGGGATTAGTGTTCTGAAAGTTTTTGAGTTTGGATCCCTGGTGATCTTGATTTCCATGCCCTTGGTTGTTGAGAGCCATCTGGGCGATCTGTTGAAGTGTTGCTAAGTTGGCTTGGCGTTCTGCCCGGCTTGCTTCACGGTCCGTTATGAGATTCTGCAAGATCTGCAGCATTGGGTCTTGCGACGAGCTGCTCCCTCCTTGGTTTCCACGAGTCATCTGAAGATTGAGATATAGGGGTAAGAGGGAAATTTCTAAGGTTCATGGTTTTGGGGTTTTCAAAGATAAAACTTTGAGTTAGACTCAGGTTTTCAACTAACTTCATTTTCATTCATGCAAGCAAGCACACGATACAACAAACACCACAACAATCAAAGGGAAAACAAATGGTTTTAAGAACCATTCTGCAAGCTAAGATACAGTGAGATCGATCCATCTCATGCTACGACAGTGCTCTAGTGCATCTACTCATCGTCGATGAAGTCGGAGTCCTCATCATCAGTGTAGAAGTCCACGGCATCCTCCGCCAGAAAATCATTATCATTGTTGAGGTAAGAATCCATGTCTCCCTGGATGTCTTCACCCTCATCTTCTTCTTCCTTGGCTGCAAGCTGAGCTTCCTGCTCCTTGACGTTCTTCTCGAGGTTGGCCACCTTCTTGCGAAGACGGGCGATGGTGCGATCCTTCTTGGCACACTGGCGGCGAAGAGACTGACGGTCTTGGACAAGCAGTGTGAAAGTCTGGGCCTTCTGGTCGGCAATGGCATGGTTCTGGTTGGCTAACTCTCTGGCATTGTCCAGTTCCTGCTGTCTGTCGTGAAGCAAGAAATCAAGGTTCTCCACTTGACGCCTCAACTCGGGGTGGCCTGGCATCTCCATTGGCAATCCCATGAAGTCACGTCTTGCATAGTGGGCAAAACGGGTTCCTTGGACCTTGTTGACGCTGAGGGCACATAGACGTGCGAGAGCTTCATGCATGGCCCTGGCTAATCCATCTAGCCAGTTGTTCTCTCACGGAGAACTGAATTCTTCCAGAAGTTGGTGCTTCAATGCTTCCTCTAAGATCTGCGGTGACTAGCCACTGTAAGTCTCCTCCTGGGGGTCCTAGAAGTTGAGCTCCAAGAAACACCGGGTGCGCGCGTCCCAGTAACTCTGATAGTGAATCTAGATCCCTCTCGAAGATCAGCTGACCTCCGTTTCCCAACTGGTAAAACTTGCTGAACTGAGTCTCCATCTACAAGAATTAAGGATGAGGAAGTCAGTGAAGTGATCAAGTGTGTCAAATTTTAAGTAGTAGTGTAAGAGTTTTGAGTATTGTGAATTTTTGAGAAAGAATCCACAAGGGTAAGAGAGGAGATAGTTTTTTGTAAATACTCACTTTGGTTTTGAAACTAAGTTTTTGTTTGACGTCCATTCTAACTAGGGTCTCCTATGGTCAGGAAGCTCTGATACCAACTTGTCAACACCCGGATTTTTAATCCCAGATGTCCGTTATGCCATACCTCGCAATCCCAGGATTACCATTTTTGCGAGTCATAACGGATTGGATATCATAGTACATCATCCATTACAAACCATACATAAGGTCGTACACAAATAAGGATCTCATGATCCAGTCTTAATACAACAAGCAGCGGAAATAAAATATAAGCGTAGCGGTGGGGTCCATCTTCAGGGGCACAGGCAATGCTGACGAAGGCAGACGGTCCTAGTTATCATAGCCGTCATGTTGGCCATCATCTTGATAGTCTCCTTCATAGTCCGGCCATGATAATAGCTAGGGACAAAAGCCATGAGTACTCTTTAAGTACTCGCAAACTACCACTAACAAGTATAAACTTCTAAGTTAAAGGGCTAACTCTAAATTTAACTATAAGGTTAAGTTTGAAACCTAAGCTGAGTTCAGAAACCAAGAAAGATAAAGTAAAGTCCTAGAATCACTTAAGTTGGGAAGCTATTGTCATAACACAACCCTGTTGTGGTCAAGTCAAGATTCATCATTCTTTTCAAGGTATTTAGAAAACATCTGACAACGAAACAGTATGGCCATTCCAACTGTCCATAATTGCGGACGCGGCTATTCGAATAGTTTGACACTCTGTAGAGGTGGTACACTTTCACCACAAGATTCGATACATCTGTCAGGGATAACCCTGAATCATCATACTTAGTATGCAGATAATCAAACATAACCTTCCCTTTACACACCCTAGTATAAGCACCTCTCCTATGAGCATGGCCTCCCAACCATGACCATCAGTCATCTTGGGCACTGCATAGGTGGACATCATGAGAGGTAGCCTCAGCTCAGAGCTCTCCCGTGAGGGAACTAATACTAATGCATATAAATTTCTAGCCAAGCCTTACCCAATTCAGGTAGTGTGGTTGTACGGTAAATTTGGAATGGTATCGCATCCGAATCCAACCATCAGTTTTATAAAAGGGTTAAGGCTCATGCCTCAACATTTTCATTATCATCAACCATTTGTGTTTTCTCAACACTTGTCAAAACATCTCAATAGAATGACTCATCATTCCCAGGTTTTCATAATTCATTTTCACCAAGCGTTCCCATCTAAAGTGACTCAAGTGTTTGATCTACTCTAACTACTAAGTTAAGAGTGTTCACTAAGGTGGAAAATATGGGTTCAATCTCATGCCATAGATTGACATCTGAAGGGTTCTAAATAGGTCAAGTTTTATACTTTTTATGCTACCTTCAAACTAAGTAAAGAACTTGGTGTAAACTAAGGGAGTAAAACTTGTAACTAAGACTTGGGGTACTAATATTCAAAAGGGAGTGTGATCAAGGCATGCTTAAGGCCTCTTTGCTAAACCATCTAGTTTGATCCTAACTTGGTAAGCACTAAACTTGCAAGTGTTAGCTTGCACTGTTAATGGTGGCTTGCAAGTACAACTTGCAAGGGTTAATCTTGGATAGTGCTAGCTTGCTAATAGTAGCTTGCCTTGGTTGGTGCAGTGGTTGAAGTTTTCTTCTTCTTCTTCTTCTTGGTAGAACTCCTCCTCCTCGAAAGCTTGGTTGGTACTACCGTATATAAATACATAGGGAGTGCACAATCACCAAACAATACTTAACTAGGCTAAGTAGCATTCTAAGACACACATTTGATGATCTATTATCATCACAAGCATCACAAGTTTAATTTCATAGTTTAATTCTTTTTATTTCAGAAAAGTAATTTCTACTCATTGAAAAATTAACTAAGATTTAATATTCACCACTTAAGATATGGGATCATGTTGACACATGTCATCACCACATATCCTAACACATGGGAATGAGAATTAAAGGTTGGATCAATATTACTTTGGTTTAAGTTCATTATTTAATGATTTAAAGTGACTAGAAATGCCTATATAGCATTATTTTGGTACTAGTCCAAAGTCACTTCATGTAAACCTTAATATTATTACATATTTAGATAGATATGATGAAATGTGATTTTTGAGAGTTGGAATCAACTCAAAAGCTAACTTGGTTGATTTTATAAAAAAAGTTGCAAGTTGCAAATGCTTCTGTCTTCTTATTTTTATTAGGATAGATCTATAACTCTAATTAAATTAAATCCAATAGGCTTGGATAGATCATCTTAATACCTTTCAGGCAAAATTTGTTTCATGCAATTTGGATTTGTCAAACTCCCAGAATTGAATTTTAAAATAGTGGACAGAAACTAGATTTAACTAAAAAGAAAAATCCAGATTTGAACGGGTGGGCTAGCGCGGGAAAAGACTTCGGCCGGCCCAGTGGCGCTCCGCGGCGCGGGGCTCAGCTGACAGGGGGTCCCGCTTGTCAGCGGCACTTAACACACGAAACGGTACGCGCGCATTGGGCCGTAGGATTAGAAGGGGGTCTACGGCTGAGGGTCATCGTCGATGATGAACAGGTCACCGACGAGCTCGAACCCTAGCGGCTCGGTGGGGTCTGCTGGGGACGTACCAAGGCTCCAGCGGGGTCGGCGAGGCGGGCAAACGAAGTGGAAGACGACGACGAGGCGAGGCGCGGTTGCGGCGGAGCTTGGGGTGGTTGCAATCAGCGGCGCCCTTCTCCTCCTGCTGCGGCTGCTCCGGCTCCAATTCCGGCGAGGCAGACCTTGCCTTGCTCCGGCTAGAGGTGGGTGAGGTTCAGAGAGGTGAGGGGAGTGGAGTGGTGTGGAGAGAAGAGGCTGGGGAGGGCTCCTTTTATAGGCCCGATGGTGAGACCAAGCGGGATGGGCAGGCAACGGTGGCGACATGGCTACGGCGGGGTAGAGCCATGGCTGCGGGTGGCGATCGACGTGCGGTTCCCTGGCGGTGCTCTAGGCATTGAATGTGGCCGTAGGGGCGGTGGCATGCGGTCTGGGCGAAGTGGCGCTCTGAGCGACAGAGGCGGCGGTGTCCACGGCGAGCGGTGGCTGTGAGGCGTTGGGCTGCCAGCGGGGGTGTCTAGAGTGTTCTCCAGGTCGTGGCGAAGCGGCGGGCGCGGGCTGCGGCCAAGGGGCGGTCTACGCGAGCGGGGACAGAGCGCACTCTGGGGGCAGCACCAGCATGGTGCGGTGGCACTGGGCGCGGGCTTTCCTCGGTGGTCCACGGCAAGGCTGGGCTCGGGCAGGGGACAGAGAGGGGTGGTGAGGTGTGGGCTACCTCCTAGACATGGAGAGAGAGGCGGGAGAGGGCTGCTGCGGCGAGTGCACGGTCGGCCGGCGAGAGGTGGCGCGACATGGCTGTGCAGTGCAGCTAGGAGGTAGGGGAGAGGTTGGGGTTGGTCTGGTTAGGCTTGAGGGGGACAGAGATGATCAAAGCACTACAGAATTGGTAGACAAAATCAGCCCAAAACAGTATTAGTTAGGCCAAAATGATCTTGCTAGCAAGGTGTTTGACAAAATGGCCGAAAGAGAAAAAGTTTTGAATTTTGGTTTCAAAATTTTTGAGTGATCTCCACTAGTGCTAGGTAGTCTCTGGTTGCAAGGGTTTAGAAAGTGGAGCTCAAAAAGATGGGTTTTGAAATAGGGGTGATCTATGCATATGCATTAGATTCAATTTTCAAATTCTATTTAAAATAAGTTAAAGAATGTTTTTAGCAGATCAAAAGGTGGGCCTTGGTACCTCATTATGTGTACTAGCAAGGGGTACAAGGATCAAGAATTGTTTCTGTTAAGAAATGAGTGCTAGGAACACTCAGAGTAGTGTAGTGGATTAAAATGGCCAAAATGACCATTCCTCCTTTTTAATTCTTTTTTATTTGATTTTCTTTAGGAAAAGTTTGTGTAAGATGTAGATGATGTTTAAATCACCTAAGAAACGTTTTACAAGCATTGGATCACTCAATCATGGCAATTCAAACAACTCCTATTTTAAATGCACACATATATGAATGCTTTCATTTGAAATATGGAAAAGTTTTTGTTAACCCCATTTTTGGTTGATTTGATCTTGATAAGCTTGGATTGAAGTTTTGGGATGTTACATCTTCACTATCTTTGTGGCACAAACACACATCGTATATTCTTCCCTCGTTCTAGCTCTTTATAGCTCTAGGCCTACTCTGATGCTACGTGGGCTAGTGATCCTTTGGATTGCATAGAAGATGAAGAAACAGACCGTAGTTTCCCGTTTGAGTGGAGAGGCTAAGTTGCGAGCTATGACTCTTTTGACTACTGTGGTACCTTGGTTGCGGTCGTTACTTGCTGATTTTGGTGTCTCTGTTACGACACTCACTACTCTCTTGTCTGATAGTACATGTGCTATCAGTATTGTACGTGACCCGGTAAAGCATGAGCTTACGAAGCATATCGGTGTTGCTGCTTTTTTTGTCCGGGCTAGTGTGCAGACTCTCGTTATTGTGCTCCAATATGTTCCTTCAGAGTTACAATTGGAAGATTTCTTTACGAAGGCTCAGACTAGAGCACAACATAGTTTCTCTCTCTCCAAACTCAGTGTTGTGGATCCCCATGAGTTTGGGGGGGGGGGGGGGCGTTAGATAGATATTATGTATATTGTATTTTCCCTACTAGTTAGGGAGCTTCTTGCATATTTACACTTGTACATGTACTATATATTGTGGCATTTGGCTCCTATAGAATACAAGTTGCTATTCCTCCAACAGCCGCCACCCACGATTCGTCATGCCAAAAGTCCAGCGGTGTATTCAGAGCAGTAGCCCACAGTCCTTGCGCTCCGCCTGTCACCATCGTTTGGAGCTGCCGCCACCTAGGATCCCCAGTATACTCCACCGCCAATGTTCCATTGGCATTGTTACTGTCCAACATGCCAACATGAATCGATAGAGAGATATCCAACAATCTTGGCGCTAGGCGATGTGAGTGCTTCTTCCCCATTTAATTTTACCTAGGAATAGACCATCAGTGTAGGATTTAGGGTTTTAATTTAATATGTTTTAGCATATTGGACCTTGCTTAGTGCCATTTCCTCCAATTCATTGTGCTGAGCTAGATTATGCCCCCGAAACAATTGCTAACCCTGCATGGAGTAGGATTAACGACATTACGGATGATGAATCAGCCGAGATTTGCCGTATCCATAGGCATGTGTTGGAGAGAGTTTTTACTTTCGAGGGGACAAACATAGTCCAGCAGTGCTATGCCCATTCACAACACGATGTTAGTAGTGTGCTCTGTTGCTTCAAATAAATATGCAATGTATTGGTAGTGTTATGTTTGCTCAAATTTGCTCTACAACTGAAATTTGTACGATGGCATAAACTGCGGCTTTGTGTGTTGGGTTGATCCTCAATGGCCTTTACTACTACAACACGCACTATCTACTTTGTGGGGTATGTATGAGAATAACAACACTATAAGTATTGATGACAAATTTAGAAATGCTGGGTTGATCAAAATTTTATTCGAAAAGAAGAACAAGTTTGATAAAAATACACAAGTTTATTAGGATGTATGAAGAAGTGGAGGTATACCATTGGGAGCCATGTGTTGGAGCAAAACATGACAAAGATGAAGGATAACTGTGAGGAGCAAACTAGGATTGAGTTAGGAAAGATGGATAATGAGAGGAACTTACTTCTAGTGGAGAAGAAGAAATAAGATGAGGAAAATAAGAATTGAAAGAGGAGAAGAAGAGGCTGGAATACATGTTGTTTGATCTTCTCAAAAAAGGTGGTGCAAACAAAGAGAAGATGAAGATGATTAAGAAAATTTATGATGAATGAGATGTTCCCGGTTGGAACTTGTTGAGCATGTGTGGCTCAAAATTTTTGTAATGTACATATAATAATTAGTTTGAATTCATGTATGAACTAGTTAATGTTTAGATAAAAATATGCATGCATTTTTAGATGAAAATATGATTTCATTCAAAATATGTCGAAAAAAACTTATTGGGAGATGCTTTTGAGCCTCACCTGTGTGGGCAGCTGGCCCAAAGCAGCAAAAGATTTTGCTAGCACCCCCAAAGACCTTGTCCGATGCAGTTGATGGACGCCCTTTGGGGTGTCGGTGGAGATGCTCTTATACACGAGAAGATGTATAAACTACATTGGACGATGATGGAGTCAACTTTCTTGCTTACCTGCCCAAACAACTTCTTTTGATGATTCACATCCCTCTTTTTTGGCCTACTGAGTTTCGTTAATACCTCTTTGACTTATTACGCCTTGACCTACATGGTACTAGGACTCATTGTTGGAAACTCATATGCCTATCCTCCTTGGACTTATCCCCTAACTACTATCACAAAGCCATATTCAAAATTTCTAGACTTTCGTGTGTTCCAAAGAAGGGGCTATTTTGTACTTGGAAAAATCATCTTCTATACACTCGAATTGCTAAAGGGAAAACAGGAGACGAGCCAGTGCGTGCGTGTTCGGCGATCGACAAAGGAGACTCACGAGTTGAAGTTTTAGCATACTAGAGGAGTAATTTTTAGCATACTAGAGGACTGCCGTCCCTTTTCAATCAAGAATTGTAAAATACCGGTGCTAATGTGAAAACCACTAGAGGAGACTCGCGGTAATAGGAGAGCAGAATTAAATTTATCATACAAATGCATAAATTTTAACTGTAAATTGGCTAGAATAGTGGATTATTAGTTGAATAATTCAGATTCCAGTGGCAACCAAACACAGCCCAATCCCTTCAATTAATTAGTTAAATATCAACTCCATGACACTTGCCGTTGATCCCATTATCTCACATGCGTGGTGCCCAACTATCCGTGCCGATCTTGTTTGCCACTTTATCCCCACAAACTAGTGATAGAAAAGGATGCAATTTATTTTAGCGTACGCCTCATATATCTGCGGCCCTCGACCACTTTATGATTTGTGGACAAGATAACGTGTATGATCTTTAATACTTTTGCTAAAATTGGAAATGAGTGTAAGTAGACAATACCGAAGGAATACATTGCAATTTGCTCATAGAAAAAAATGCAAGTGTAATAAATATCGCTTAAAAGCTTTTACTATGTTTCATGACGTAGGTTCTTGCACATGAGAGCTAATACAAAGAGATGCAATAATAATTAAATAAATTATTTCATGGTTAGTGATTTATTAAGGCTGGCATTGTGGCTATGGGTCTCAAGCTTAGTTGATTCACCTAGGTCAGTATAAATTCAGTTTTGGCATTTTGCTGCCAGAGAGGGAGATTAGGCTTTTGTTCGGGGAGCTGTCACCATGTTGGCAACAATCTCGGCCATGATGTTAGAGTTGTAAAACTGCCGCGCTGGGCACCTACAATTATTCTATAAAAAGTTGATACACCTGACATGGTGTACTCTCCAAAAAAAATTACTTCCTCTTTTCTAGGCACGGGAGCTAGTAATGAACAGGATGAATCACTGAGATATTGCGCTTATAAACATAATTACCCACTTGAAAGACCCAAATAAGGAGATATTTATTGAAATCCTATCTCTAGGGCACGAGACCATGCATCATTTATAACACTGAAATCAAGAATAACACATTGATTGTTGGGCGTTAAATGACATTGGGCTTTCACAATATCATAGCTAGTATCATGCATACCATGTTGGCAAAAATCTGATGTGACACAACAATTAATGAAGAAAGAGATGATTAGAGTATCATAGGTAGTACCGTATCACAGCACGTAAAACTAGAAAATGTTCATGCAAATAAATCTTGTACATAAATTTGTATTGAGATTCTACAAATCATTAAATATAGTAATAGGATACTACCATATGATATCATGCACTATGGAGATAGTATCATATACTAGTATCATATGTATGATACTACTAGTATGATACTACCACTATAACCAGCCTTAGCACGTTATCATAGGAGTCATTAAAAATTAAGAAACAATCATCACAATGGGGTGTAGTATCTTAGAGCAACTACAATAAGTCCTAGTCAGCTGGCTATAAGGATTAAAATATTATTTTCTTGCCTAATTGGAAGAGAGAGAATATGAGAGAGAAGAAGAGTGAGCTCTCATGCAATAGCCAGCTCTAGCACGTGCTCCTAGGCACTTTGAGAGAGTGAAAGATGGGTCATATAGTGCTAAAATAGTATATTTTTGTAGCTCAATATTGTACATACTAGCTCTAAGTTAGCTATATATGACATGGCACTTTGGCTTATAGCCAGCAGCTGACTATATTATTTTTCTTGCTCTTAGATGTTGTTTCTTAGGAGGGTAGCATTTAATGATTTTGGTATCATGCATGTGTGTGATTAGACTAGCCAAGTTTTTTGCCTATGATAGCGTGCAAGGGTTGTATCTTAGGCTGGTCATAGTGGGGAGTAACTTAGAATAATAACATGTATATTTTACTACTCTAAGTTACTACCTTCATAGTATAAAATAACATATGTGTGGTATCATGCAAACTGTCATTTATTGCATTTATTTTGTCTTAAAATGTGTGATGTTATGGTCATAATTTTTGAGTCGCCGAGTCAAATCAAGTCGCCAAGGCTTCGGCTTATGACTTGCTGACTTGACTTAGTGACTAGGCTTGATCAATCGCCCCGAGTCGCCTAGCTTAAAATTAGAGTTTGCTGGCAGAATTAGGAAGGCAGATGGTGATTTTACCTTTGGAAAATACTCCCTGACCTCGTCCATGCTCTTCTTTCTTGATTGCAGGTGTACCTTGCAGTAGCATACATACAGTAGCAAGCATGAACATCACAAGTTGGGAACATCAACAACTCTAGTTGATTGTTGCACCTTACAGTAGCTATTTGTATTTGTAATAATAAACTTGTATAGTTGTACACTTGACTTGGAAATAAAGAGAAATAGAGAATAACTTACTTCTTGTGTCTCCATCTGTCCAAGTTGGTTTCCTTTATGATCCATGTTTCTTTGGAGTTGATTCACATAAGAAAAACAGCAGCAACTCAACGTATAAATATCACCACATCAACAAGAATAACAACAGAAATTATGCATTAGTTCATTACAAATAACTACGAACTACCAAGTTCTTAAATCTTAACAACCAGCCCCAAATCTATCCCAGATCATGTGTCCAAAATAAGGCACACAGGCCCCAAATGTACCCCAAATCATGTGTCCAAAATAAGGCATACAAGCCCCAAATCCATGTCCAAAAATAAGCCACATGCCCACACCAGCCCCAACTTCCATCAATCGAAAAGGAGATCATCAAATCCTCCATTGCCTCTGTCATTATCTTCACCTTCACCTCCACCTCCATTTCCCTCTAGATCATCTTCACTTGTTGAATAATCTTCAAGTAGAACCTCCTGATTTGCATCCTCCTCCTCATCTTCTACAACTTGACGTCGAGAATATGTCATGGTAGCACTAGCAGCAGCTTGGCTCCCACTCCCATGGCTTCTAAGGTTGCGTAATGGACCTTCAGATGCACCAACTGCTTCATCAACTTGAGCCTAAGTTATATCAGCCCCATCATAAACTTGTTGGGCATTATGGTCAATCCAATCACTTTCCCAATCTAAATCTTCTAGGACCAACAGGTCAGACCTAACCCCTTTGGAGCCTTCCTCACGAAGCTTTTGGAACCTATTAGCATTTTTCCGATTGTATTGAACAAAGGACAGATCATTGAGTCACTGGAACTCCAAACTAGGTCTCTTTTTGCTATGGATTTGAAAACAACAAGAAGAAAACAATAATTATTAGTTGTTACATTCAGCTCCACAAGTCCACATAGTCAAAGAGAAAACTATGATGTATGATCAGAAAACTTACGTTTGCAAAGGCTGACCAATTGCGCTCACATCCGGAAGTGGAAGCACAAAGGCTAACTATGTGCTTTGCCAAATATTGCAGCTCAAAATCAAGTCCACCATAAGCACCCCACCAAAGAACTAAAATACAAATGAAGAAAATGTTAGAATTTGTAAGTTAAGAAAGATGGCTGCTGTAATTTAAGAAAGATAGGTGCTGAATTCTTACGAGGACTCATTTTTGATCGGTATTTGATGGCTAACTTAGATCTGAAGCATTCACCTTCACCTCTTTCATAGTCATCAACCAATTTGCTAATCAAGCTTGCTTTATCATCATCGGTCTCCATGTGAAGTAGCACCTCATTGAACATATGCCTAATCTTTTGACAATATCTTGCATTCTCGGGCTTAGCTTTGAGATCAAAGAACCTGTTGGGGTTTAAGAATAGTGTAGCCCCATACAACTTCACACCCATTTGGGATTCCCACCTGTCCTCTACTATTTTTATCACCTTCTTGAGAAAATTTTGTTTGTCATCTATTGCAGCCTTGATTTTATCCATTGCAAAGTCCATTGTTGCCATTACCTCGGGCATCGCTGGCCTCTCATCTCCATAAACAATCCTTAGTACCCTTAGAAGAGGTAGAGAAACTTTCATGCAAGTCTCCACCGAGTTCCAAAAGGTAATGGACAACACATCTTCTTGAATCTTTTGTCCCACCGGTGAGGTTGACAGCTTCTTATTGTTATGCCAAACATCACTCACAAACAACTCCTTGAGAGCTTGCTTGTGTTTGTGCAAGCTTGCCAAGTTGAGAAAAATTGTGGCAAAGCGAGTAGCTCCAACCCTCACAAGATCAGCCCCATTGGTCCTCATTTCATCTAAAATCTTGATATGCCTATAGATGAATGTGGTCACCCTCTTTCCATTTGTAATGCATTCAACAAATTGCTTGATCTTGCAAATTGAACCCAACATAAGGTTCAAACAATGGGCTGCACAAGGGGTCCACCATAATGTTGGGATCCTATCCATTAGGACTCTACCCGCTGCCTTGTAATTAGCATCATTATTCGTGCAAATCTGAACCACATATTGTCTTCCAATTTCATTGATCCTCTTCTCCATCAAATCCGCCAACAATTCTTTGTCGGCTACTAGGCCTGATATGTTGACGCTATCAATGAAGTAAGTCCCAGCTGGACTATTGACAAGGAAGTTAACCAAGTGTCTGCTCCTCCCATCAGTCCACCCATCTGACATTAGTGTGCAGCCATACTATTGCCAAGCCAGCTCATGCTTATCTCTCAATGTAGTTGTCTTTTTCTTTGCTTTCGCAAGAAGTGGAAGCCTAAGAGAATGTATTGTTGGAGGGATGTAGCCTAGACCATACTGCCCTGTGGACTCCAATGCAATCTCAAAGGCTCTTGATCGTGACATTGAAGGGAATGGCATTAGCAAAGAAAAAATCTGCCCAATGCTCATCAACTCTGTCCTTATCCTCCATGGTCCTTTTGAAGCAACCATCTTTAAATGCGGCTTGAGAAGGACCCTTTGAGTGTCGTATTTCAATGAATTCTTCTGGACTCTTACTTATCATCCCAGCAATTGTTCTTGTAACCTTTTGTGTTGGTGATTCAATTAGGACAATTTCTGCCTTTCTCTTTGCTGATGTCCTGCCTATTTGAGTTGTTGCTGCATCTTATTCTTCATCATCTGCTGCTGCATCCTCTTTATCAGACTCTGCTGTAACATTATGCCTCGTTGCATAGGCCCTCATAAAGTCAAGCATCTCCTTGGAAACAGCCTCTGTCACCCTCTTGCATTTGGTAGAATTCTTCTTCCCTTTGGTACTAGCCCCAGCTAGGTGACGCTTGAACCTTGCTATTCCACCATGCACATATGTCCCGCAAAACTTGCACCGTATCTTATCTCTCCTGTCCATGTCATCCCAATACCCATATTTCCATCCAGGGTATCCCGACTTTGCCCTACGCTTAGGATCCTTGGATGGATCATAAGGCTCTGGGTCAGGCCCATTGCCTCCGGTTAGGTCGATATAAATTTGGTCAGCCATTTTCTATTTGATACCTACAGAAAACAGAGCAGCAAAAACATGTAAATAGAGTTGCAGAGCATCCACAAGCAGTGCAAAAGGCAAGAATTTTCGAGCAGCGGAGCAACATACAGTAGCAGAGCCCAACTTCAAGCAGCAGAGCAACATACAACACAACAACAGAGCCCAATTTCGAGCAACATACAGCAGTAGAGAAGGGAGAGAGGTGGTCATACCTGCTCAGCTAGGGTTGCCTGGTGCGAGGATGAAGGAGACGAAGGAGGAGAGGCTGCAGAGGATGGAGGCGGAGGTAGCGCAGACGCGTGAGGAATCTTGGAGGCAACGGTTGCCAGAATCAGCTGCTGCAGGTGGGGGCACGTCGAGGGAGCCTAGAGCCGGCGGAATTCGCTGGAGGCCTGGAGCATGCGAGCAGAGGAGGAGGGGGTTGTCGCTGCGGAGGTCAAATCATGGTCGATGTGAAGGCCGCTCGTCGCCGGTGAGGGGTGGCGTCGGCTCCTAGGTCACGGCCGCGAGCGCCATGGGTTGCTCCCGCCCTTTCCCTCCCTTTCTCTGTGAAATCCCGCGCGCTACCTGGGCAGGAGCGAGGCTTTATCCCCACCCAAAAAAATTATGGTAGTGGGCCTAGCTAACCAAGTCGAGCGACTCGCGGCTCAATTAAGGCGACTATTCACGGCGAGCCGACAGAGAGTCGACAAGTCGCGCGACTCGCTTTCTAAGTCAAGTCACTGTAGCGATTCAACCACGCCGCGACGACTCGGCGACTATACGGCGACTCAAAAATCATGGTTATGGTAATATAGCTAGTTATCACAAGGCTCTCTCTCATCATTTAATTGCATGTCATGTTATCTAAATGCTTAGTTGGCAATACATGTAGGACTATGTTACTACCCAAGTTACTCCCACTATGACTAACCTTAGGCCTTTCACAATAGGGTGTATCTTAGCATATTATCCTAGGAGAAATAAATTGTTAAGAGACAACCTCTATAACGTATTGTTTCTTAAGTGGTGTCTCTACATTTAATAATTTAGATGACATGCATGCATTTGATTAGTCTAACCATGCTTTTTGCCTATGGTTTTGTGCAAGAGCTGTTTCTTAGCTAAGATACAACCTCAATCTCTTTCTTCATTAACTATAGTGCCACATAGGCAAAATGCCTAGGATACACCGCTAAGAACCTTTCATTGTCAAAGGCCTTAGCTAAGATACAACAACCATCTCTTTCTTCATTAAATAACATGCCACATAAGCAAAATGCCTAAGATACGACACTAAGAAACACTCATTGTGAAAAGCCTAAGAGCAAGTTCAATAGTATAGCCGACCTCTGGCTATAAGACACTTCCATGTTATCTATAGCTAACACTATAGCCAACATCTATAATAGCTAGTTACAAAAACATGCTACTTTATTAACATGTGGCCCACCTTCTAATCTCACAACGTGTTTAGGAGCACGTGCAAGAGCTTAATCTTGCATGAGAGCCACTTTATTTCTCTCTTCTGTCCTATTCTCTCTGCCAACTTAGTATAAATGTAGTAGTTTAACTCTTATAGCCAGCTGACTCATTCTTATTATACTTGCTCTAAGAGCAAGAACAATGTATAGCCAACTGTAGACTATACGCTAAGGTAATGCTATGTCATCTATAGTCAACTCAGTAACCAATATGTACAATAACAAGGTATAAAATATATACTATTTTATCAATACTTGATCATTCATTCACCTCACAAAGTGCCTAGAAGCACGTGCTAGAGCTAGCTCTTACTACTTGAGAGCTCACTCATTCTCTCTCCTCCAACTAAACACAAATATACTATTTAATGCATTATAGCTAGCTCATGTCCTATTGTACTTGCTCTAAGTAGTACAATACATTTTTCTCACTGAAATATGCTTTCGGTCCTGCTTTATTTATAAAGGACAATCACCCTGCTTTATTTATAAAGGACAATCATCCGAGAACAACGTTAACACACTACAGTACATTTTTGACTAGAAATACAATGCCATAAATGCGTAATGGACAGCTGGTAATAATGAGCGAAGGGTGAGACTTTGGGGTGGGGGTATCCCAGGTTCTTCCCATCGTAGTTTTTGAATAGACATATCCTACAAATAACCAAACATATGCAAATACAATGATATAGTAGCTCACATCAGGCTAGAAAAGCACACCGCACGTACAGATACACACCCTTGCTACGCGAGGGAACGATCGAGGATCGATGCTGTCGTACGCGACGGTGGGCGAGGCGGAGGCGGCGCTAGGACGCGCCCCGACGTGGGCGGAGGCGGCGTGGCTCCAGTACTCGGCGTCGATGACGGACAGCTACCTCCACCTCCACAGCGCCGCCATCACCTTGGCCGTCTACACTCTGGCGCCGCTGCCGCTCGCGCTCCTTGACCTCTACGCGCCGGAGGTTGCCTCGCCGTACAAGCTGCAGCCCCGAGCGAAGCACTCGCCGGCCGCCTTCCTCCGCTGCTACGTGGACTCCGTTCGCGTCTCTCTCCTCCTCCTCTTCCCCTACATGCTCGTCTCTTACGCTGACGCCAAGGTCTCTACTCTTCTCTACAGATACAAACATTTGAATTAATGATGAAATGCCATATACGTACTTCTAGACAGTTTGTTTTGTGGAGTAAATGACCACAGTAGTATACATTTTATCATTTAATTAGATCATGGAGATGCGCACCGGGCTGCCACTGCCGTCGACGGGGGAGGTGCTGCGCAGCTGGCGGTGTACTTCCTGATCGAGGACTACATCAACTACTGGATCCACCGGCTGCTGCACACCAGGTGGTGCTATGACAAGATCCACAGCGTCCACCACGAGTTCACCGCGCCCATGGGCTACGCCGTGTGGTATGACCACTGGGCGGAGAAGCTCCTCCTCTCGGCCGCCTCCCTCGCCGGCCCAGCCATGGTGCCGTGCCATGTTACCACTCTCTGGCTATGGTTCGTGGCTCGCCTGATAGAGGGCATCAACATACACAGCGGGTACGTTGCGCAACTGCCAACTTGTTTTCATGGCCAGGCAGACCAAGAAGTTAGAAATAATGCCTGGAACTGCATGCATGTAGGTTCAAGTTACCGTTCGGCCTCGCGAAGTTGATACCGTTCTATGGAGGGGCAGAGCACCATGACTACCATCACTATGTGGGAGGGCGGAGCCAGAGCAACTTCGCTCCCGTTTTCGCCTACTGTGATTATATATACGGAACGGACAAAGTATGTGTTGTACTACTGCATCTGCATCTGCTTCTGTCAAATACAAGAACTGATCCATGACCAAGTCATTTTTGTTACATTTAGATAATCAGTTAATTTTCTTTTTTCCAGGGATACAAATTTCATAAGGCAACCCAAGCAAAGGTAGCTTCATCGTGCCATCTTTCAAACATAACTTTGTATGTATGTTCGCTATTTCACATGCATCAAACAATCTAATCAGTTTAATGATGGGGATAAAATCTACTGAAAACTCTTCGGCCATAAACCTACAAGCGGGCCTAGCTAGGCGCGGTCTTTGTTAACTAGGTTCTTATTCTGACTGGATCAATAAAAACTTCCTTCTATACTTTCCACACAGAGCGTTTCAGAATTATATGATCCACATATATTTAGAACATCGTTTTCTGAAAGAACGCATCTATGACCACGCAAGAGACCTACTTGCATCATGTAAAAATATTCAACATAAATTACTTCTAGGTTTTGGTGAGAGAATTTCCTCGGACATTTTGTAAACGGAAACTCACATTTTTTTTAAGATTACATAGGCATGCTAATGCTGTTATTTAACTTGAAGTGGTTACTGGAACAGCTCGAGGAGGTGGCTGACAAGAAGGTCAAGAAAGGAGAGGGCGGCAGCGAGAAGCACGGTTAGGCATGTGTCCCTGTGTCCGCAGGAATCTTGTGAATGGCATCATCAAGATTCAAGCCGCTCCGATGTTTCCAACCTAGTCCAGTAAACCGAAAGACTACTCTCTGATTCAACAGAAGAGTCCTGAATAATTAATGGTTAGAACTGAAAATAATTTTATTTATGTTTTAACTCGATTGTAATAGTTCAACTGAATATATGAAGGATCAAACTTTCCATTTCAAATAAGGACAAGTGAAGCAAGCAGAATATATGAAGGATACACGGGGTAAAAAGCAGGACAGCCCATCCTTCTTCCTTTTTCTTTGACAAATGTCTGGGAAATAGCCTCTCGGACGAACGTGGCAGCTTCTATTTCCCAATTATAAATAGTATGATACATAAATAATAAGAAAGAGAGGTATATTGCCTTAACATGGAACAACATCAAACTCCCAGAGAAACACCTTGAGTACTTCCTGTAGATCAAGGTTCAGCAACCACTACAACATGGATGAGTGGTGTTTTTCTCAAGAACTTGCAGGAGATCCATGCATCTATATATCAAGATGCCACAAATTGGTCGCTCGACGATCCACAATCGAGTACATATAACTTTCAAACAACAACAACACCAACAACACCACCACCACCATCACCACCATCAACAACAACAACAACAACAACAACAACACATGACTCACAACTTTTGAAGTGACCCGACCCGGTAGGAGTCCAAGTATTTGTGCTTTACAGTGCTAGTCTCTAGATTGACTTGCTAGCACACACAATTCAAGATGTAATATCACGAAACAAATGTCGTATTTCTATTACATCAAATGATCCAGAACTTTACAATATAACATACAAGTTGCATAGTGATGAGTCCAAAATTGAAGCATATTTACCTCTTGTTTTTGCACAAGTAGAGTAGGGATTTTAGTATTTACTGCACTCGCGCACACATTTTGTCTTAGTTTCAACAGGATCCTGAATTACTAAGTCTTTCGTGAACATATCAATTGGGATTGTCATATTATGCAGTAATACGATATTTCTAAGTGATAAATGTCATTTAATTGATTTTTCCTCGCACCTGGGAGAATAGCGAATGTTGAGGAAGGCTACAGACGATTTAACAAGCACTGGTACGGGCGGAGCTTTCCCGCACCGCCTGCACGTACCATGTGTCATAGCGTCCGCCTCGTCAAATACTCTCACCTCGCGAAGACGGATCAGAGATCCGACATTCACAGAAACCACCAGCCTTGAAATACCATGCCAGAGAGGGATCTAGAGGAGGAACTAAGAGAAGGGAAAATCATTGCTGCTTTGCGGGATCATCGGAGGACATCACATCATCCTCTTCATCATCAGTCGTTGCATCTCCATCACTATTTCCATTCCCCTTTTCCATACTGTATATCTTGTTGTAATTTCAAATACAATTGTGGTTTGCACTAGATCTATGTTCATACTTTTATCCATCCATTTGAATATGATGATGTCATTGATTGCTTCCATGTGTGAGTAGTTCCTTTTTTTTTCTTGGGGAGATGGAGAAACCCTAGCATTATTACGAAATGAAATAAAGATGATCTATTACTTTGGTCCATGATCCATTAATCTATGATGTTGTTTTTGATCTCTCTCTAGATGGTATGTGTAGTCGGCCACATATCATTTGTCTCCGGGTCTAAAGAGAGGGTGATATCCTTAGAACGTGTATGGGAGTATGTCCAGTGCAAAATGGTGAAAGTAAACATTGGCTTATAACCTGCACGGTCAAAGGGGGAATTAAGAGAGACTCACTAAGCTTAATACGATATCCATGGGAAATCCCTTTAATTGTGGTGGTTTGTATTAGTGATTGCTCTCAGGCATCATAGTGGTTATTTAGAGGTGACCTATTACCTGACTCAATAAAGTGATTTCTCACAATTCTTGTAGCGAACATCTTATTACTAAGCCCTCTCCACACATATCATGATGAAAGAAATAGGTTATCCTAATTATGATTAATTAATCCATGCTAGGGGTGTATCCTAAATCTTTGAGAATGTTTTAGCCTTATTCAGTTTCAACACCTTTCTCCAATGCTTTATTTACTTGTTTTACTTTAATTGTTTTATTACTTTCTTGCACTCAAACACAAAACCTTTCAAACACCCTTTACTTAAGATCAAAGACAGCTTACAAGTATCATTTGGTAGATAGTGACGAGGGGCATAAAGACCTAAACCAAATAAATCTTTATGGGTTCAATACTCTTATTTCGAAACTAGCTACAATAGATCTGTGCACTTGCAGTCATCACATAGAAGAAGGGATAGCTTCTCATAAACAAAGATCAACAGCGGAAGACTAATAATTATAAAGAGCTCCATCAAGAGCCACAGGAAAAAAACATGTTTGAAAGGGCATTTGTGCCCTTCATTTTTGTTTTGATGTTTGTTGACAACACTAGGATGGTTTTAATCTGCTGATGAATTGTTTCAAGCTATATCTATATTGCCTACAGAATATTGTCATTAGCTTGTCATAAGGAAAAGGAGGTCCTTGGATTTATCTGTGCTGAATCAAGTCTGCGCCGGACTGTCCAGTAGATTTTAGCCGGAGTATTCGGCCTAGCCGGAATGTCTGGCTGGTATCCGCCGAAGTGTCCGGCCCGAAGGATTCCTCGGAGGTTGCGGACATTCAGTAACCCATATCGGACTCTACCCGAACTCTTCCTGGACTCTGGTCATATTCTTTGCCAGGCCGGAGTGTTCGCTATTCTGTGGCTGGAGTGTTCGGTCGGGCCGGACAGTCCGGGTCGTTTCAGCCGGACTGGCCAGGTTAAGTGGTTCCAATGGCTACATTTCTGTGGGGCCTATATAAAAGCCACTTATTCTACCTTGAGTTGCTGCTCGTTCCTGAAGAGAAGAACCCTAAACCTAGAGCCACCAAATCCACAAGAACTCCATCTACAACCATCCAAAGTCCTTGGTTTTTCGAGAATCGAAGGAGGAGTCCTTGATCTACAGCTTCACCAAGAGATATTTCCATTTCCCCCTCATTCACTTGAGGGCCCCTTGTTCTAGTGTTTCATTGGAAACCGTAGTTCTTGATTTGGTTCTTACTACCTTGTTCTTGATTGTTGTGACAGCTAGCATGTATTCAAGAGCCTCCAATTCAGTTGTGAATGCATGCCTCGAACTTCTTGTAAAGGTGTCGGCTTCCACCTCGAAGGTTGCCGATATAGTAGAAGCATGAATCGATCCCCTTGGGGTGAGGTTCACTAGAGAATAAGGGAGGCATCTCGTGGCGTTGCTGGTTTGATACCACCTCCTCTCCAAACGCAGATATACTTCCCCTCAAAAGGAAGGAATTAAGGGAAATAATCCCGATGTCCCCACGTGCTTCACTTCGGTTACTTATATCCTTTACCGCACCTTACTTTATCTTTCTCTTGCTTGGTTAGTTGTGCTAGTGTGAAATATAGGTAAATTCACCATAGTTGCATATCTAGAGAATTTACCTTCGTGTCAAACCTTAATTTTAAAAAGAGTAAAATTTGAAGTAGCACTTATTCACCCTCCCCTCTAGTGACCATATGATCCTTTCAATTGGTATCAGAGCCTCCGCTCTTTATTCAGGCTTAACCGCCTAAGAGAAAATGGTCAACCCTGAGGATGGTCGAGAGGGTTCGGTGACCTTGGTAGATCTCAAGAAATTGGAAACAAGCTTGAGCTCTACCTTGGGCAATGAAATCCAAAAATTGCGTCAACCAGTGGAGCAACTTGTTAAAGAAAAGTCAGCCTCACCACCTCCCTCTCTCCTGAGGAAACACCTCCTAACCCTAAGGATAATGCTCTGGCTATGCCTACGGGTGTGGAAGTGGGGGATGAACATAATTCCACTAACTCTTCCACCAAAAAGGGTGATGGGAAGGAAGGGCACCATGCGGTTCCCGAATGGTACTCTCCCGACCCACCTATCCCTCATCCCCATATAAATAATAGAGGTGACCCACCTAAGTTAGCTGCACATACCTTTGCTCAATGGCAAGTATTAATGAAATCTCAGGTGCGCAGTTCTTGCATTGACCTATGGAACATCATAGAAGATGGACTCAAGATTGAGGATCCAACCAACTTGACAAGAATAGAAGTGGTCGATAGACAACTCAATGCCACATCGTTGCACATGATTCAACATGGAGTGGGAACTAAGGACATCCCACACATTGAGCACTACAATACCGCCAAGGAAGCTTGGGATGGTCTCATTGACCTATTTGTTGGAAATGAGAGCATGAGAAGAAATAGATATGATGCCTTAATCAATAAAGCTGAAGGGTTCTTTATAAAGGATGGTGAGGATCATGAAGACATGCATCGAAGACTCAAATCCACCGCCACCGCCTTCAGGAATGTTGGCGCCTCTCACATTGATGATGCTTGGATCAAGAGGAAATATGTGAGTGCGCTCATGCCCTTTGAGCCCACCACTGACTTGAAGAGTCTCCAAGGAAGACACAACTACCATATCATGACCTCCAATGAAGTTATGCAAGAGATGGCTGCCTTCAAGGTTGCTGCCGAGAATGCCAAAGATGCTCGTGCTCGTGCCATTGGAATGAGTAGTGGTGTCAATCTCGCCTTGAAGGCCAAGGTTGTGGAGTATGATGAGGAAGAAGGAAGTGATGATGCACTCACTATGAGCCACCCCGAATATGTCAAGGTTTCTCATGGTGAATACATGGCTTTCTATGCTAGAAATTTCTAGAAAGATCCCGCAAAGGCCAATATGGATATGCAACGAAGAAACAACCCAAGTGGTAGAAAAGAAAATGCTTCAAGATTGAGAACTTGCTTCAACTATGGATACCGCTATCATTTTGTTGCCGGATGCCCTTATGAGAAGAGACAAGACAATGGTGGTGCTCTCATATTGAAGAAAAATCCAAAGACCCCCTTCAAGAAGCCTTTCTACAAGAAGAATGCCACCAACAAGAAGTCTGGTGACATTGCATTAATAGCACATGAAGAGTTCTCCTCCGATGATGAGGAGGAAGAAGAAGAAGAAGCAACGAATGGTGTGGCTTCCATTTCCACTACCTCTACATCTACCTTCGCCCTCTTTGGTTTCCCAATTGAGAACACCTCCAACAAGAACGTCACTTGCCTTCTGGCAAGAGCATCGAAGGTATCACCATATCCTCTCTCCACCTATAGTGTCAATGATGATTTGAATGATGATATAACTCTTGAGGTGAAGGAAGAATTAGTTACTTTCTATAATTACATGTCTAACTTGCAAGGGGATCATAAGAAGCATTTTGTAAATCTCTTGAACCAACTTTCTCACACACAAGAGCTCCTAGATGAGAGATGTAAACTTGGGAGAGAGCATCTACTTGAGATGGATGCTCTAACTAATGCTCTTGAAGAAGAACAAGAGACTAGGGTGTCTCTTGAAGAAAAACTTGAAGGCCTTGATGAGGAAAATGATCGAATTATTGCTCAACTCATTAAGGAACGTGATCATGCCATTGCTAAATACAAAAAGGCTAAAAAGGACAAGACTGAGTTTGGTGTTGTTCATGACAAACTTGCCAAGGATTATGAGAAACTTAACAAGGCTCACAAAGCCTTGGAAAGCGATCTCATGACTCTCACAAAGTCAAGTGAACAACTTCAAACTCAATTAACTAATGTTGCTTCACCTAGAATTGCCATTCCCTCTAGTAGTACAAATATCCTTGAAGAAAATTCTAGGTTGAAGGGGGAGCTTCCAAAGGTAACCTTCCCAAAAGGTAACAAGTATCTTGATGACCTTTTAAGTAAAAAAAGGCCAAATAATGAGAAAAGAGGTCTTGGCTATGTTTCCAAAGCCAAGAAGAAAAATAACAACAACAAGAAGAAGGCCAAGCCCGCTCAACTAACAGATAAGACCATTATGGGTAGTGATGCCCAAAGTGGCAAAACTATGTCACATGATGAGTTTGCGGGAAGTGCTAACCCTCACTATGTCTTAATGTGTAATTCTTTCGGTGATGTGTATGCACAATATGTTGGTCCATTTGATGGTTATATTGCTTGGTCTATTTGGGTTCCAAAGACCCTTGTCACTAACAAGAGAGGACCCATTGAAAAATGGGTACCTAAAAACTAGCTTGAGCTCTTATATAACTATGCTTCCGACAGATCAAAGTGGGTGCTTGATAGTGGTTACACAAGTCATATGACCGGAAGCAAGACAATAATGACGGAGATGAGGGAAAATCAAGATCATATAACCGTCACATATGGCAATAAATCAAAAATCTCAGGTAATGGGTCTTCGCAAATTTGTGGTTGCACACGATGTTACTCTCGTGGATGTCATGCTTGTTGAGACCCTTGGCTATAATCTACTTTCTGTCCGCGCCCTAGGCAAGATGGGTTTCGCCATCTTTATTGATAATGATATTGTGGTCCTCTTGTGGAGCAAGACTCTGAAGGTCTCTTTTGTTGGGTATGTTGAAAATGATTTGTATGTGGTAGACTTCTCGGGGAAAACCACTACAAATGCGATGTGCTTATTCGGAAAGGCCAATGTGGGTTGGTTATGGCATCAGCGACTAGCCCATGACAATATGAGAACTTTGCAAAGCCTTCACAAGGGTGGACACATTGTGGGACTAAAGGACAATGTTTGTTTTGCCAAAGATCGTGTTTCCAGGGCTTGTGTTGAAGGAAAAATGCATGATTCTCCCGACAAGCCAAATAATATTATAAAGTCAAAAAGGATCTTGGAGCTCCTTCATGTGGATATCTTTGGTCATCCATCTCATGCTAGCCTTGGTGGGAAGAAATATTGCTTGGTGATTATTGATGACTACTCAAGATATGCATGGGTCTATTTCTTCAAGTTGAAGAGTGAGACCCAACAATATTTCATTGAGTTCGTCAATATGGTTCAATGTCAATACAATTTGCCCATGCTAACCGTAAGAAGTGACAACGGCATCGAGTTCAAGAACTACACTCTAAATGGCTTTCTTAGCGATGAGGGGATAAAACATCAATATTCCGCTGCATATACCCCTCAACAAAATGGTGTAGCTGAGAAGAAGAACATGACTTTAATGGATATGACAAGGTCTATCTCCACCACATGCCATGCATCAAACCGCCTCTACCTCCGCAAAGAATTGATCAAGACGCCATATGAAATACTTACCGGTAACAAGCCCAACATTTCATACTTTCGGGTGTTTGGTTGTAAGTGTTTCTATCTCATTAAAGGTGTTCGTTTGTCCAAATTTGATTCCAAAGCTTTAGAGGGTATTTTTGTTGGCTATGGTCTCGATTCCCACACTTATAGAATCTATGATAAACTCCGGAATTGCATAGAATCTTGTAGTGTGATTTTCGAAGAATATGATGGCCCCCAAGCGGCGCATATTAATGTTTGTAATGTAGATGATGATATACCTCAAGATGCCATAATAAGAATGGGTGCGGGATTCATCCGCCCTATTGAGGAACCCCTTGTGGCAGAACGAGAAGAACTATGCTCTACTCTAGTGGAGCCCTCATCTTCACAACTTCAACAAGCTCCCACTATTGAGGGTAATGATGACCAAAGCCAAAGACAAGCTGAGAACCATCTTGATGCTAAACAGGCTGAATATGCTAGGATGAATTGCCCTCTCTCTCCACTGATGGGACTGTCCAGCCCAACGCAGTCAGTTGCTCAAGGCAGATTTATTTAGGCAACTACAAGATCATCTCAAAGACTCTCAAGTAACTTGCCTGAGCATGACCAAGACCAACCTGTACCTCATGTAGATGAAGCTGAACAAGCTGTTGATCAAGGTCAAGTTGATGGTCAATACGAGGACCAGAATGATGAGAGACTCCCGCAAGGAACAACAAGGAGATCGAAACTCGTCACAAAGCTAGAGTGGACAGAATGTTAGAAATAAGAGAACACACTCTAGAGAATGTTCTTGGTGATCTAAGGAGTGGAATGTCCACTCAAGCTCAATTGAAGCACTTTGGTGAGCATCAAGCTCACATATCCATGGTGGAACCAAAGAAAGTTTGGGAAGCTCTTGAAGATTCAGATTGGCTAGAAGAAATGCACAAAGAGCTCGACAACTTCGAGAGAAACAAAGTATGGAAGCTAGTAGAAAAGCCTAAAGAGTGTCGCAATGTTATTGGCACTAAATGGATATTCAAGAATAAGCAAGATGAACATGGCATTGTTGTGAGAAACAAGGCAAGATTGGTTGCACAAGGGTTCTCTCAAATTGAAGGCATTGATTATGGAGAGACTTATGCACCCGTGGCTCGCCTTGAGTCCATTTGTATCCTTATTGCATATGCTGCACATCATAACTTTAAATTACAACAAATGGATGTGGAAAGTGATTTTCTAAATGGGCCATTGAATGGGTTGGTTTATGTTAAGCAACCCCCGGGTTTCGAGGATCCCAACTTCCCAAACCATGTCTACAAACTTGATAAGGCACTCTATGGACTTAAACAAGCTCCATGTACTTGGTATGAGCACCTTAGAGAGTTGTTGCTAGACCGTGGATTTGAGTTTGGGAAAATTGATCCCACTCTTTATACTAAGAAGGTTAATGGGGAGCTTTTCGTTTGCCAAATATATGTTGATGATATTATCTTTGGATCATCTAACAAAGCTTTTAATATTGAATTCTTGAAGCTTATGACTGCCATGTTCATGATGTCTATGATGGGGGAGTTAAGGGTATTTCTTGGCTTTGAGATCAAGCAAATAAGAGGAGGAACCTTTTTCAATCAAGCCAAATATACCCAAGACATGCTCAAGAGATTCAACATGAAGGAACTAAATGGAGATCCAACTCCCATGGCAACCAAGACACATCTTGTACTTAGCCCAAATGGTAAAGATGTTGATCAAAAGGTATACTGGTCCATGACTGGTTCTTTGCTTTACCTATGTGCATCTAGACCCGATATTGTGTTAAGTGTACGAGTATGTGCAAGATATCAAGCGGCTCCTAAAGAAAGCCACTTAATGGTAGTCAAAAGAATCTTTCGATATTTGGTTCATACCCCAAACTATGGTATATGGTATCCTAGGGGATCTACATTCTCTCTGTATGGATACACTGATTCGGATTGGGCTGGTGATAAGGATGATAGAAAATCAACCTCTGAGGCTTGCCAATTCCTTGGTAGGTCCTTGGTGTGTTGGTCTTCTAAAAAGCAAAATTGTATCTCTCTTTCCACCGCTGAGGCTGAATATGTGGCTGCTGCTAGTGCTTGCACTCAATTGTTATGGATGAGGCAAACTTTAAAGGAATATGGTGTCCATTGTGACAAAGTGCCTCTTTTATGTGACAACGAAGGTGCTATCAAAGTTTCCTACAATCCGGTGGATCATATAAGAACAAAGCATATTGAGATCCATCATCATTTCATTAGAGATCATGTTACCCGAGGAGATATTGAGCTTTCTTATGTGTCAACCAAAGACCAACTTACAGATATTTTCACGACGCCCCTTGATGAAGCAAGATTTTGTTATTTGAGGAATGAGCTAAATATCGTAGATTCAAAAAGCTTGACTTTATCGTCTTGCATACACACCTATTACTTGATCATTATGTGGTTTAGGTGTAGGCATGAACATAGGAGGAGTGTGGTCCTAATATATTGGGCTATCCCTCCCCCCATAATGCCAAAATTAAGAAAATCATTTCTCTTAATATCACTTGTGATATGTGGGCTTCATTGATGAGAAGAGGTTATGAACCCAAGGATAATTCTTCGCGGTTTCATACCTCACACTCTTACATGGTGGCCTCGGCCACCGCCCTCTTCATTACGAAGAGTTGGTTCTTGGTTTGATCTTATCAGGAGTTTTATTGGACATTTATTTGGATTCTCTGACTTTATGCTCTCCCCTTTGTTCTTCTCAAAATCCCAGGCCTACTCTTACCTTAAAACATGCTCCTCTTGCCACACATTTGTCCACAAATTTGTTCCTGGTGTCTCTGGTCGAAGGGACTGGACTATCCGCTCTGAACCAACCGGAGTGTCCGGCTGGATCAGACTCTCCGCTTGATTCGCATCGGACAATCCGGCCGAGCTAGACTCTCCGACGTATTTCGCCCGGACACTCTGGCCCAAGAAGTCTCAAACTCGAAAGAGAGGGCCGGGGAGAAGTGGACGGTTCAGTCCTCCTTCTCCTCCCTGACTCCCTCTTCCTCCCCAACTGCTTCCTCCGAACAAGGGCACCACCGGGAGGGCTTCTCCATCCCAGATCTTGCCGCTGCTGCCAACCATCTCCTTCCCTTCACCGCTGGGATCGATTCCCCTCCGGTGAAGACCACCATGGATGCTTTGGAAGAACTAAGAATATACCATGTATACGTGACAAATAGTTAAAGGTAGTTCATTGTAAAGTGTTACATTGATACTAGTGTTGTCACAAGATACAAATTAAATTTATCTCAATTTAAACTATGGGTGGCACAATGTAATGGAAAGGAAGTTCCATAACGGATTTGGTTGAGTACCAAAGTTAAAATATTATAACAGATACTACAACAAAAGGCTAAGTATATGACTACTATTGTAGCAGTAAATGAGGGCATTTGCGTCAAGTAGTTTGTTATCAAACTAGGTGTGGTTCCTAGCGGGCTAATACTATGAAGATATATTGTGTGACAATAATATCAACATATTTTGAGCAGAAGGAACTAAAGGTCTCACCAAAGGACCAAATTTATACAATGCCATCTCATTGGAGAATGAGTAATGCGTAGAGACGCAAGGACATGCAAATACACATGGACCTGGAAGTGTCAGATCCGAAGATTAAGTTTACCACTAGCAATAGTGTCTATACAACACCAGAAAGCCATAGGTGTTGAATGCACAAGTTTTTAACTATATTATTGACTCTAGTGCAAGTGGGAGACTGTTGGAGATATGCCCAAGAGGCAATAATAAAAGTGGTTATTATTATATCTTTATGTTTATGATAAATGTTTACATCCCATGCTATAATTGTATTATTAGGAAACACTAATACATGTGTGTTTTGTAAACATAAGAGAGTCCCTAGTAAGCCTCTTGTTAAACTAGCTTGTTGATTAATTGATGATCATGGTTTCCTGATCATGGACATTAGGATGTGATTAATAAACAAGGTTATATCATTAGGAGAATGATGTGATGGACACACACCCATAGTAAGCGTAGCATAAGATCAAGTCATTAAGTTCGTATTGCTGTAAGCTTTCAAATACATAGTAACCTATTCCTTCGACCATGAGGTTATGTTAATCACCATCACCGGATCGATACTTTGATGACATCAAACGCCGCTTCGTAACTGGGTGGTTATAAAAGTGTCATTGGGTATTCTGAAAGTATGTGTTGAAGCGCATGAACCAAGATTGGGATTTGTCCATCCATATGACGGATAGATATGCTCTGGGCCCTCTCGGTGGAATGTCATCTAGTTAGCTTGCAAGCATGTGACTAGGTCACAAGGGATGACATATCACGGAACGAGTAAAGAGTACTTATCAGTAACGAGGTAGAACTAGGTATGGAGATACCGACGATCAAACCTCGGATAAGTATAGTATCGCGAGACAAAGGGAATTAGTTTCGTATGTAAGTGGTTCAATCGACCGCGAAGTCATCGTTGAGTATGTGGGAGCCATTATGGATCTCCAGGTCCCGCTGATGGTTATTGATAGGAGATGTGTCTCTATCATGTCTACATATTCACGAACCGTAGGGTGACACACTTAAGGTTCGAAGTTGTTTTAAGTAGATATGGAATGTGCGTTGGAGACCGAATGTTGTTCGGAGTCTCGGATTGGATTCGGGACATCACGAGGAGATCCGGAATGGTCCGGAGAATAAGATTCATATATAGGAGATCATTTTATGAGTTAGGAAATGTTCTGGAGTGTTTGTATGAGGATTCTAGAAGGTTTCGGAATGTTCCGGAAGGTTCTAGAAGATATCTTGGAGTTTGCTTGAAAATCAAGATAGGGATCAAGGAGTCCTGGTGGGTCAAGATACGGATTCGTGGGGGAGGAGGACTCCTCCCCCCACCTCCAATCCGCCGGCCTAGAGAGGGAGGGGAGTCCTACAAGGACTCCCCCTCCCTAGGCGCCTCCCCTCTTTAAATAGAGAGGCAGGGGCGCCCCCTCCTCCCCGGCTCTCATAACGTCCAATCTCTGCCGCCTCTCTCCTCCACCATCTTCTGCACAGGCATAGGCGAAGCCCTGCAGAATTCTCTACTCCACCATCACCACCACACCGTCGTGCTGCTGGGATTCCGTGGAGAAGATCTACTACCTCCGCTGCTCGCTGGAACAGGAAGAGGAAGGTCTGCTTCGACTCCGCACGTGTGACCGACTGCGGAAGCGCTGCCGGAACACGGTGCCGGAAGGATCGTCCACTTGACCGACTGCGGAAGCGCTGCCGGAACGCGACGCCGGAAGGATCGTCCACACGATCTTGAGATCGGCAAGTGATCGACTACATCAACCACGAGATCTAATCTCGTTAACGCTTTCGGATCTACGAGGGTTAGTTCCTATCTATCTCGTTGCTCATGTCTAATAGATTAGATCTTGGCTTTTATCTAGATTAGATCTGGGTTTTGTTCGTTCTTGCGGTAGAATTTTTTTGTTTTCCATGCTACGAACCCATCAGTGGTATTAGAGCCGTATCTATGCGTAGATCTGTTGCACGAGTAGAACACAATGGTTTTGTGGGCGTTGATGCTTTTGTTGTCGGTGTCTTAGCGTGTACTTTGCATCTTGCGGCATGGTGGGATGAAGCGGCTCGGGCTAACATTACATGTCATCGCACATGAGACTTGCTCCACGCTTGACGTGCAACTTGCTTTGCACAAGTGGCTTTGCGGGTGTCTGTCTCTCCCACCATAGTTAATATTCGATTTACAATGAGCATCTTGACAACACTTGTATCAACGTTGTGGTTCTTGTTCGTAGGTAAGATCGGTCTTATGCGAAAGCCCCAAACCACGTAAAACATGCAAAGAAAATTAGAGGCGTCTAGCTTGTTTTTGCAGGGGTTTTGTGATGTGATATGGCCATCATGTGATTGTGATTGTATTTGATGTATGCAATGATCCTTGTTGTAATATGGCAACCGGCAGGAGCCTAATGGTTGTCTTTAATTCTGTTAAGACCTGCGTGTCTATTCATCTTGTAATAGCTTTATTCCAAGTAGTTGTAATAGTTGCTGGTGATGATGGACAACCATGAAGCGGCGCCACTGACCTTGACGCAATGCTGGTGATGATGGAGATCATGTTCGTGCTTTGGAGATGGAGATCAAAGGCGCAAGAAGAAAGGGCCATATCATATCACACTAATTATGAATTGCCTGTGATGTTAATCCTTTATGCATCTTGTATTGCTTAGATCGCGACGGTAGCATTATAAGATGATCCCTCTCACTAAATATCAAGTAATAAAGTGTTCACCCTTAGTTGGCACCGTTGCTAAGACTCGTCGTTTTGAAGCATCTCGTGATGATCGGGTGTGATAGACTCTACGTGTGCATACAACGGGTGCAAGCCAGATTTGCACATGCGGAAACTAAGGTTAACCTTGACGAGCCTAGCATGTACAGATATGGTCTCGGAACACGGAATACCGAAAGGTAAAGCATGAGTCATATGGATGATATGATGAACATGTTGATTGTTTGCCTTTAAAGCTACATCATCTCACGTGATGATCGGACTTAGTGTAGTGGATTTGGTTCGTGTAATCACTAAAACAACTCGAGGGATGTTGATTTGAGTGGGAGTTCATTTATAATTTGGATTAGTCGAACTCAATTTATCATAAACACAATCAAAGTGAATTTGCATAGTTTGTTGCAGTCATTGGCATCCGTTCACCACCTTACGCTTAGTTATAGTTGAGATAGTGGAACTATAAAAATTCTGGATATTTACTTTACGAACTGGTATCGTATTATTTTGAATGTCAATTTAAAGTTTATAAGTCCTATTGCAAACTTTCAGCAAACTCTATTTACTCCATGAAGTTTAATAAATAGTATTAAATCAAGAGTAACAATTCCAGTGTTAGTATCAAATGTATCATGTTTGCCTCCATGATTCTTGATAATCAAAAGATTGTTTTTAATATCAAGTTTATCTAAGAGCTGAAAGCAATGTTTCAGAAACCATCATATGTGAAAGGTATTGCGATATCTAAAACAATGTGTTGGTTAC
This sequence comes from Avena eriantha, assembly GCA_910589775.1. Taxonomy (NCBI): domain Eukaryota; kingdom Viridiplantae; phylum Streptophyta; class Magnoliopsida; order Poales; family Poaceae; genus Avena; species Avena eriantha. The sequence goes on from OU342743.1 coordinate 242,910,187, forward strand.
AACATGATAGAGTATACGTCCTCATATTTGATGAGAATTTGTGAAGGTTGGAGACGCTAGTCATCCTAATCCTCCAAAAGGTTTTGAAAAAGAAACATTATAGTCGCAATTCACCTTTATAAGCTATAGCAGCTTGATCATGAAAGTTGTCATGATAAGGATGAATAGAAGATGTAAGTAAAATGTTTACTACACTAAAAGATTACTAAAGAATGGAATTTTGAAAGAATGCCAAACATTTGATGATGGTGATCCACCTCAAAGTGCAAGTCCAAAGGTATTAGTAGTTGACTATATACGCTTTGCACTATGTGTCATGTGAATGACACCACTATTGATGTTGATAGATTCTTTTAAAAGAAAAGGAATTGCTGAAAGAGAATCTATAAAATATTTGGCAGAAAATAAAAGGTTGGAGATGTCCAACTTAGGCATATAGAAGATATACATGTTATGGTTGTATTCCTTGCTTGTTAAACAATGTGGTTCTCCGGTATTGGATACCGAATTGGTTGGTATGAAGTGTCATACAGGACAACACAATTCATGAACTGCAATGGCCTAAGTAACCAGCAAGAGAAAATGTGATGATGTTCATCGAAAACAAACAAAGGGTTGTTGTGTTGCTCGTTAACATCAAAGCTTGCCTTCAAGATTTGTTTCAATAATTGTTATTTTGATCAGGTATTATGACCACAAAAGGTTGTTCAAATAATTTCTGTATTCCATAAAAGATGGATGATTTACAAATCTCGTGGGAGAAATCACATCCATAAACACTATTGCTAAAATGTCGCAAGACAAATGATTGAAAGATCACTTATGAAGTGACATCGCTGTTTAAATTATATTTGAAAGAAAACATGAAGAAACTCCATGTTGATGGAATTTTGGAGTCTTTTGATTTTGATCAATTGATGCATGTGAGCCTTTCCTCGAGATAATTGAAACTCCGTCCATGGGCCAGAGAGGAACGGATGACTAGCTTATTGGAAATTGTGCATGCTGATGTGCATAGCCCATTATGTGTAGTCGAGAGCGATGGATTTCAACTTCATATGTTTTCTCCGAGAATTTGAGTGAATATATGTATACTTACTCAATAAGGAAGAAGTATGAAACATTTGAAAAAATGTTCAAAGACTTTCAAGATGAAGTTGAAAATCATTGTAACAAGAAAATAAAGAGTTTATGATTCGATCATAAAGGAAGATATTTGAGTTACATGTTTAGCAAAAACACCTAAGACTTGAGGAATTGTTCCATGATTTGTATTTCCTGATGAACCATAGGAGTATGGCATATTCGAGAGATGAAATCAAACCATGTTTGAGATGGTAAGATCAAGGGTGTCATTTATAAAACTGCCATTATATATTAAAGATTAAAGCTTTAGTGACTACCGCTTTTACACTGAAAAGAGCTCCATCGTGATCTGTTCAAATGACACCATATAAGTCATGGTTTGGGATAAAACCCGAATTGCCTTTTCTTAAATTTTGGTATGTTATGCATAAGTAAAATGTTTACAACCAAAGTCAGATAAGCATGTCTTTGTAGGTTATCCCAAAGAATTTTTTCGGAATTTCTCCATAACACTGAGGACAAAAGAGTTTGTTACTTGGAACGTCAAGTTTCTTGAGAAGGAATTTTTCGTGAAAAGTTAAGTGGGAGGACAATAGAACTTTGATAAGGTTGTTGAACCTTAGCTATATGTGCTAAGTAGCGCAACGCCGGTAAGTGTCTCGGTGGCGGCCACAATGCTCATGGCTCTCATGATTACAAAAGGTGTGATCTCGGAGATTAGAGTTCCTATAGAACCGTGTCGGTCGGTAAAAATCAAATAGTAAGATTTGATAAGCAAGTCGTTATTGTTTTGACAATGATGAACCGACTACATGCAAAGAAGCGATGATGGGCCCTGACTCCATAAAATGACTAGAAGTCATGGAATCCGTGATAGTATCCATACATGAGAAATCAAGTTTCTGAACTTTGAAAGACCCTCTGGAAAGGTGCAAGACCTTACAGTCGTATATGGATCTATAAATAGACATGGATGTTTCAAATCTATGAAATTGTTGACATGTCGGAAAGAGTTTACGACAATGTTCAAGGAATTGACTATGATAAGATTTGATCTTTCATAGCGATATTTAGTCTGGACGGATTAATGTAGCAACCACTACATATATTTAGGTATATGGTAGTTGAACAAACAAAACAAGTTCTTCTAATAGAATGGTTACCTAGGACATGTAAATGACACGATCCAAAGGGTTTTGTTTATTCAAAGGATGCTAAAAGAGTATGCAAAACTTCAATGGTTGAAGTAAGCATAGCGGAGTTGGAATCTTCACCATGATGAAACTGTTAAAAGAGTTTAAATTCATCGGAGATGATGAAGATTCTTGCATTTGCAAGAAATTAAGTGGGAGCGCTTAGACATATTTCTAATACATTATGTAGAGGACATATTGTTGATTGGAAATGATGTATCTTGTATTGACACAGGTTAAGAATTTCATTTTGATGAAAGACTTAGGCATAACCCAAGAATTAGGCATCAATGTGTATATGGATAGATTGAGGCGCTAATATGGTTTTGCCAAATGTACATAGATAAGATGTTGAATGAGTTCAGTATAGAAACAACAAGAAAGGTTCTTGATGCACGGAAAGGACTGAATCAAGATTCGAGTGTGTTGACACGAGATTCAAGTGTTTTGACACTTGGTGAAATTACAAGAATATTTTGATCAATCATTCTTTGAGATGTACACATCCAGATATGTCCTATGCTCTAAATGTTATGAGCATATACCAGAATGATTCATAAGATGATCATTGGACAATAGTAAAGATATTCTTATGAGCTTTGGAAGAACTAAGAATATACCATGTATACGTGACAAATAGTTAAAGGTAGTTCATTGTAAAGTGTTACATTGATACTAGTGTTGTCACAAGATACAAATTAAATTTATCTCAATTTAAACTATGGGTGGCACAATGTAAAGGAAAGGAAGTTCCATAATGGATTTGGTTGAGTACCAAAGTTAAAATATTATAACAGATACTACAACAAAAGGCTAAGTATATGACTACTATTGTAGCAGTAAATGAGGGCATTTGCGTCAAGTAGTTTGTTATCAAACTAGGTGTGGTTCCTAGCGGGCTAATACTATGAAGATATATTGTGTGACAATAATATCAACATATTTTGAGCAGAAGGAACTAAAGGTCTCACCAAAGGACCAAATTTATACAATGCCATCTCATTGGAGAATGAGTAATGCGTAGAGACGCAAGGACATGCAAATACACATGGACCTGGAAGTGTCAGATCCGAAGATTAAGTTTACCACTAGCAATAGTGTCTATACAACACCAGAAAGCCATAGGTGTTGAATGCACAAGTTTTTAACTATATTATTGACTCTAGTGCAAGTGGGAGACTGTTGGAGATATGCCCAAGAGGCAATAATAAAAGTGGTTATTATTATATCTTTATGTTTATGATAAATGTTTACATCCCATGCTATAATTGTATTATTAGGAAACACTAATACATGTGTGTTTTGTAAACATAAGAGAGTCCCTAGTAAGCCTCTTGTTAAACTAGCTTGTTGATTAATTGATGATCATGGTTTCCTGATCATGGACATTAGGATGTGATTAATAAACAAGGTTATATCATTAGGAGAATGATGTGATGGACACACACCCATAGTAAGCGTAGCATAAGATCAAGTCATTAAGTTCGTATTGCTGTAAGCTTTCAAATACATAGTAACCTATTCCTTCGACCATGAGGTTATGTTAATCACCATCACCGGATCGATACTTTGATGACATCAAACGCCGCTTCGTAACTGGGTGGTTATAAAAGTGTCATTGGGTATTCTGAAAGTATGTGTTGAAGCGCATGAACCAAGATTGGGATTTGTCCATCCATATGACGGATAGATATGCTCTGGGCCCTCTCGGTGGAATGTCATCTAGTTAGCTTGCAAGCATGTGACTAGGTCACAAGGGATGACATATCACGGAACGAGTAAAGAGTACTTATCAGTAACGAGGTAGAACTAGGTATGGAGATACCGACGATCAAACCTCGGATAAGTATAGTATCGCGAGACAAAGGGAATTAGTTTCGTATGTAAGTGGTTCAATCGACCGCGAAGTCATCGTTGAGTATGTGGGAGCCATTATGGATCTCCAGGTCCCGCTGATGGTTATTGATAGGAGATGTGTCTCTATCATGTCTACATATTCACGAACCGTAGGGTGACACACTTAAGGTTCGAAGTTGTTTTAAGTAGATATGGAATGTGCGTTGGAGACCGAATGTTGTTCGGAGTCTCGGATTGGATTCGGGACATCACGAGGAGATCCGGAATGGTCCGGAGAATAAGATTCATATATAGGAGATCATTTTATGAGTTAGGAAATGTTCCGGAGTGTTTGTATGAGGATTCTAGAAGGTTTCGGAATGTTCCGGAAGGTTCTAGAAGATATCTTGGAGTTTGCTTGAAAATCAAGATAGGGATCAAGGAGTCCTGGTGGGTCAAGATACGGATTCGTGGGGGAGGAGGACTCCTCCCCCCACCTCCAATCCGCCGGCCTAGAGAGGGAGGGGAGTCCTACAAGGACTCCCCCTCCCTAGGCGCCTCCCCTCTTTAAATAGAGGGGCAGGGGTGCCCCCTCCTCCCCGGCTCTCATAACGTCCAATCTCTGCCGCATCTCTCCTCCACCATCTTCTACACAGGCATAGGCGAAGCCCTGCAGAATTCTCTACTCCACCACCACCACCATGCCGTCGTGCTGCTGGGATTCCGTGGAGAAGATCTACTACCTCCGCTGCTCGCTGGAACGGGGAGAGGAAGGTCTGCTTCGACTCCGCACGTGTGACCGACTGCGGAAGCGCTGCCGAAACGCGGCGCTGGAAGGATCGTCCACTTGACCGACTGCGGAAGTGCTGCCGGAACGCGACGCCGGAAGGATCGTCCACACGATCTTGAGATCGGCAAGTGATCGACTACATCAACCACGAGATCTAATCTCGTTAACGCTTTCGGATCTACGAGGGTTAGTTCCTATCTATCTCGTTCTCATGTCTAATAGATTAGATCTTGGCTTTTATCTCGATTAGATCTGGGTTTTGTTCGTTCTTGCGGTAGAAATTTTTTGTTTTCCATGCTACGAACCCATCAGTTAGTATCTCCTAGACAAATGTGCTTACCCCAAATGTTATCTCCCTCCTCTGATTTCATATGTGGCTCTCGTCCTCGCCGGTCTCAGTCTAGTCATCATCCTGGCTCTTACAATGAAGAGAGACGTGTTCATGTGGATCCATCTGTGGTCATGCAATCTACACGTGATCGTGCTGCAGCAAAACAAGAGAGGATTAGAAAGCTGAAAAGGGATGATGCAAGCACATGAAATTTGAAGTTTGACTACCTTGGCTGATTTGGGCACTGAAGAGTATGTGAAGATGAGGCTCCAACAGTTCTATTATCTACCTCGCACCTCTCCTAATGATCGGTTTTGGAGGAATGAACAATTTCTCCTCTATTCCGAGGTGTATGGTGGGTTCAGATCTCCTTTGTGCCCCATGCAATGGTTGGAGATTGAGAAGCTGTGTGCTCACAGCTACTTTCAGGATGCTTTGTGGGTTACCGAGAAGATGGGAATGCACACCATCTTTCAAGTAAGAGAAGACTACAACATTGAGTTGGTTCAGCAGTTTTATGCCACTGTTGTTTTTGGTGACACTATGGATGTTCACTTAGAGTGGATTTCTGGCACTACCAGATGCCATTCCGATTTGGTTCAATTTGCTGGCATTCTTGGTTTACCCTTCAACCCTAATGAAGCTTGTGGTGAAAGAATGCATATTCATGGACAAGCCTATGACAAGGCAAGGTTATCTCCTATCTATTGTCAGGGTGGTATATGTGGTCAAACCACCAACATGAAGCTGCTATACAGCATTCTGCTTTGCATGTTTCGCCACACTCTCACTCCAAAGGCAGGTAACAAGGATGAAATGTGAGGTGCTGAAATCAACCTCATGGCTCATGCTTACTCTATGTTTATTCACGGTCCTAACCATGATGGTGGTGCTATTGATGTCATGGACTTTATATATCAAGACTTGTACAAGTGCCCTCTCTATGCCCCATATGTGATGAAGCTTATTGCTGTCCACACTCCAGCTACTCCTCTGCTCTTCAACAACCTTGTGTCACACGAGCCTGCCAAGCTTCAGAGGAAGGGGGCTCCTTCCACTCAGGTACCCCGCGGTTATCCCCCTTCTCGTGGTGTATTTGAGGATGAGGATGTGGATGATTTTGACAATGATGGCAGTGATGGGTTTGAGGAGGTGCAGAAGGTTGTTGTGACCCGTGGTCCTTGTATGAAGCATGCTAGCAATGCATATCACTTCAACACCTATAGAGAGGAAGTGCACAACACGGTGAAGAAGGCTTCCTAGTGGGAGAGACTACTCCTGTGTCAGAACATTGACATCCTCCATGGTCAGTATGATGCCTACATGGCCAACAAGAATGTCATGAATGAACTCAAGAAGATCAACCAGCCCATGGATGTTGACTCATCTCAACAGGTTTTTGATGGTACGCTCTCTTATAGACACTAGAGTCAGGGGCGTGTGGATTGGTCCATGTTTTAGGATGTTTCTTCCTCTTCTCGCCCTCACGACAAGTCAACTACTCAGGATGGTGATGATGAGGACGAGGATGGCGATGAGGATGAGGATGGCGATGAGGATGAGGATGATGATGACTATAGTGGCTAGAGTTGGTTTGGGACGCTTTCGTAGTGCTCTTTTCCCTTTTTGGCGTCTCGATGCCAAAGAGGGAGACGTGACCATATTAGGTTGCTACCAGGGATTTGCATGGGTACACAGGCTTCACGTTATCTTGATTTGCCTTTCTGAAGCTTGTGTCTTTATGTCCATTTGGTTATGTACTTTGTCATATGTTGAACTCCGTTGTCTGTCATGTGTGGTGAGACATGCGTACCCGGAATTCTTAGTATTTGTCTATTCTTATTAAGATCATGTCATACCTTTGTGGTTATAAATTCTAGTGAGGGGGTACACTCTAGGTTATGTGATCTTATATTTAAATGCTCATTCAATCGGGTCACACATATAGGGGGAGCCTTCTAGTTTGTAAATCGGTTGTTGCTATGCTTATTGTTTATCATATGCAAATCCTTGGGTTGTCATCAAAAACCAAAAAGAGGGAGATTGAAAGGGCATTTGTGCGCTTCATTTTTGTTTTGATGTTTGTTGACAACACTAGGATGGTTTCAATCTGCTGATGAATTGTTTGATGATATATCTATATTGCCTAAAGAATATTATCATTATCTTGTCATAAGGAAAAGGAGGTCCCTAGATTTATCTATGCTGGATCAAGTCTGCGCCAGACTGTCCGGTAGATTTCAGCCGAAGTATCCGGCCTAGCCGAAATGTCCGACTGGTATCCACCAGAGTGTCCAGCCCGAAGGATTCCTCGGAGGTTGCGGACATTCAGTAACCCATATCGGACTCTACCCAGAATGTTCCCAAACTCTGGCCGGATTCTTTGCCAGGTCGGAGTGTCCGCTGTTCTATGGCCGAAGTGTCCGGTCAGGCCAGACTGTCCAGGTCGTTTCAGTCGGACTGTCCGGGTTAAGTGATTCTAACTGCTACATTTCTTGGGGGGTCCTATATAAAAGCCCCTTCTTCTACCTTGAGTTGCTGCTCGTTCCTGAAGAGAAGAACCCTAACCCTAGAGCCACCAAATCAACAAGAACTCCATCTACAACCATCCAAAGTCCTTGGTCTTGGGAGAACCGAAGGAGGAGTCCTTGATCTACAGCTTCACCAAGAGAGATTTCCATTCCCCCCTCATTCACTTGAGGGCCCCTTGTTCTAGTGTTTCATTGGAAACCCTAGTTCTTGATTTGGTTCTTACTAGCTTGTTCTTGATTATTGTGATAACTAGCTTGTATTCGGGAGCCTCCAATTCAGTTGTGGATGCGTGCCTCGAACTTGTTGTAAAGGTGTCGGCTTCCACCTCGAAGGTTGCCGATATAGTGGAAGCGTGAATCGATCCCCTTGGGGTGAGGTTCACCGGAGAACAAGGGAGACCTCTCATGGTGTTGGTGGTTTGATACCACCCCCTCTCCAAACACAGATATACTTCCCCTCAAAATGAAGGAACTACGGGAAATAATCCTTGTGTCCACGCGTGCTTCATTTCAGTTACTTCTATCCTTTACCGCACCTTACTTCATCTTGCTCTTACTTGGTTAGTTGTGCTAGTGTGACATATAGGTAAATTCACCATAGTTGCATATCTAGAGAATTTACCTTTGTGTTAAACCTTAATTTGAAATATAGTAAAATTTGAAGTAGCACATATTCACCCCCTCTAGGTGTCGTTGTGGGGGCACGGCAGATGCCATGGATATGCTAAAGATGGGGCCAATGTGTGCTAGGGGAATCCAAGGAGGGAGAACGTGGTGATTCCATGCACAGATGTTCTTGTATTCTCTCTGTCTGTGGTGTTTATAGACGCTCTTCAAGCTCTTAGTAGGAAGGATACTATGTATCTTACGAGAATATCATTTTGCGGCCCGAAAGTTGGGGTGCCCAGGCAACGCGGTACCCGAGTTCCCTGATATCATCCGCGATGACTATAGTTGGCGTGCCAAATACTCAGAGGGTCTTTTTCGGCACGAATTCAACTTTATGTTTCAATACAAAAAATCAGGCTAACGGCCGTCAAGTTGGCCCCCCTGTCAGTTCTCGCCGTTATGTCGCTCCTGTCGCTCCCGTCGCTTAGGTGTCAATTAGGCTTGCAGCGTTGGCGCCTGCATCCATTACGCGTCTTCTTCTTCCCCGGAGTGGTAATCTGTGGGGCATCGCAGCCATGGCGCAGAGCTGGGACGTGGACGAACCTGCTCGGCCCAGATCTCCTCCATGTAGGCTTGCAGCGTTGGCGCCTCCATTACTCGTCTTCTTCCCCGGAGCGGCAATCTGTGGTCGCGGGCATGGCGCAGACCTGGGATGTGACGAAGCTGCTCAGCCCCGCTCTCCTCCCCATCCCGAGTCGGAGCTCGCCCTCACCGTGGACGCACCCATGGCACGGTCGAGGACGAGAATTGGTTCCCGGTGAGATCTATCACCTTGTCGACCATGCTCGGTTCTGTTTTCCTCCTCTAGAATCCGAGCTCGCAGTCGCCGTGGTTGCACCCGCACCAATTCTGCCACCTCTGCCGAGGTCTCTGTGGTAGCTCAAGTTCTAGGGCTCTCCAAGTTCTGCCATGTTGGGACTGTAAGTGTTGTTGTATGTTAAACTAGCAAATCTCTTTTGTTCAAATCTCTTGGGCTGTACCAACTTCATTGTGTTTAATTATGAAAGACAAAATATAAATGACTTATCTCAATTTCTCGCATATAAAAATGCACAACTAATTTCATATTCTCGCAGGAACTGGCCCCACTTGTTGAACCGGCGGCACTGCCACGATCTCCACGTAACCACGGTGAGTTCTCGAACCGAAAGTGGCAGTTACCACGTTTCTTCTGCAGTCATTCCTCTGCAGTTTTTCCTGGGCGCTTCTTCTTCCTCTGTTCTGGAACCGTCGGTTCATCTTCTTCCTCTTGAAGGCAGTTCCTTGCAGGCAGTTCATTTCACCCATTTCCTTGCAGGCAAGGACGATTGGAAATGCACAACAGAGACCCACTTGGTCCCTGCCCATGGCACCACGACTTTGACAGTGGTGTACACAAATGATGAAGCGACTGTGGAGACAACTCTTGCCAGGTTTGAGGAATTACTTGAGAAAGAGAAGCACAAGTTTGTGGGGCTAGACTTGGAGTACAACCGTGCAAATAAGCAAAAAAATCCTCCACAAGAGATCGCTGTCGTGCAAATCGCCATACATGAGGAGGTCCTCGTTTACCACTTCTGCAGGTATGTGAATTTTAAATTTGAGATCACGACTTCTGCATCCCGTGTTCCCTTACATCCCTAGAACCATCTAAGTGCAGGAGTAAACCAACTGAGATGTGTTGTCCGGATCTGGTCGAGTTCTTGTGTAGGAAAGGGATAACTTTCACTAGCGTGGATATCACAAATGACACAATTATGCTTTCTCATGCGTTGATAAAAATCCCAGAGGGGCACCACATCGACATCCAAAATCTATACAAGATCAAATCATACCCAGCAAAGGATGGCATGGGTGATCTGGCAGCGGAAATCATCGATAAATCCTATGAAAAACTGAAGAAATTGTAGCGACTCGATCACGACTACTGGTAGTGGAAGCCGATGAGCCAGGTGCGCCTCGAGTATGCAGCCAGAGACGCCTACATGGCATGCGAGTTGTACAGTAAGCTCATTACCATGAAAGATGGGATGGTTAAGGCGGGGTTTTTCACGAGAGAGCTATGCCCTGGTTGAAAGCTATCCCAGGAGAAGAAGCGCGAGGAGGACTGAAAGCGGTTTCAGGACGAGCAGGGATCTTGGGACGGTGGCGACATCAAGCGGCTGAAGGGGAAACAAGTCAAGGACGACAACAAGTGGCGGTGATACATTATGTGTTTGAACTAGATTTTAGTTTCTAGTTTATTATGTGTGTCTTACATTTAGTTACTTCAATACAAAATTTCGACCAATTTAACTTGTTGATGTATTTCTTGACAATTATAATATAATCGAGCACTAGAAATATTTTGTAGTGTGCATGAGCATGATCAGTAAATATAATTGAACACTAGAAACTTTAAGGCACTCCATATGAAGGAGTAGATTAATATATAAGGTTCACCAGAGACACCACGGATATATTGTCTTACATGCCACACACAGGTAATAATTAACTAGAACAAAATAAAAGCAGGGGCTGCAGCAGGAGGCCGGGACACGGAGACGCCTAGCAGGGCAGGGGTTTATCAGCAGGAGGCAGCGACAGCCTAGTCGATGGGATATAGGCCAGTCCTGACATACTCCCGGAGGAATTTGCCGTAGGCTGCGTGTCGTGCCAAGGTAATCGGCCTATGGCTTCTGCCTCCGCCTCTGCCAATGCCCTCCTCGTGCTGGATCATGCTGTTGAGGTCCATGTTGATTACTCTGCCATAGAATGGGAAAAATAGTCTCCCCTACGGTGAAAACGGATTAGCCCACACCGTAACCGCCTCAGCACATAGCGGCTCCTGTTGTCCCTGGATTCCTTGCTGTCGTCCACTTCATCATCATCCTCCTGTTGATTTTTAAGAACATAACTTAGAACTCGTACATATGATTGAATTGTATTACAACTCAAGAATTGACAACGTGTATATGTAAGACAATATATCCGTGGATATCAAAGATAAAGCATCTCAGCAATAGTTTGATCGGTTCATATATCATTTCATCTCCACACAATGACAAATAATTGCACCAGAGTGAATGTAGGATAAATCTAGGGGCCTCATAAGTTTCTTCAGGGATGGAGTGAGTGAACCAAGTAACAATTGCACAACCTGTAATGTTGTTGTACATCGCCCCAGGTTCACTAACTCATCCCTGAAAAAATCTGACACCAATGTGTCTGCCTCTCTTTTGGGGCAAATTTGAATCATTGGCCATAATAAGCAATTGAAATGTAATCGTACAAAACATTATTCAGGGATATACATAGTCAGGTACAAAAAAAAGCCTCAATATTGTAATTATAAATAAAAAACCAAACAATTAATCTTCAGGTGCATGTTAAAAATACTTATGATCAAAACCATTCATATACATATGCATCATAACAATCATTAAAAGATCAGAAACAATTCAAGGATCATATATGTAGTTCCATATGAGAATAAATCTAGGGCCTCATAATTTGTTTCAGAGATGGAGTTGGCGAACCAAAGTACCAACATCACAACCTATATTGTTTGTGTGCGTTGCTGCCTCAGGTTCACCAACCCATCCCTAAAACATGACACCATCATATGTGTCTCCCCTTGAACTCTTTTGGGGCAAATTTCAATCATCGGCCACGGTGACAAACTAAAATGTAATTCTTATACACTGAAGGCATTGAATAGGTAATTCGAATATCATAGTTCTATGAATGTAGAATAAAGATTAAGGCCTCATAAGTTTCTATAGGGACGGCGTAAGTGAACCAAGTAACAATTGCACAGCCTATATTGTCCTTGTACATCGCCCCAGGTTCACTAACTCGTCCCTGAAAAATCTGACACCGATGTGTCTACCTCTCTTTTGGGGCAAATTTGAATCATTGGCCACAATAAGACATTGAAATGTAATCGTACAAAACATTATTCAGGGATATACATAGTCAGGTACAAAAACAAGCCTAAATATTGTAATTATAAATAAAAACCAAAAAATTAATCTTTAGGTACATGTTAAAAATACTTATGATCAAAACCATTCATATACATATGCATCATACCAATAATTAAAAGATCAGAAACAATTCAAGGATCATATATGTAGTTCCATATGAGAATAAATCAAGGGCCTCATAATTTGTTTCAGAGATGGAGTTGGGGAACCAAAGTACCAACAACACAACCTATATTGTTTGTGTGCATTGCTGCCTCAGGTTCACCAACCCATCCTTAAAACACGACACCGTCATACGTGTCTCCCCTTGAACTCTTTTGAGGCAAATTTCAATCATCGGCCTCGGTGACAAACTAAAATGTAGTTCTTATACACTATGAATGCATGGAATAGATAATTCAAATATCATAGTTCTATGAATGTAGAATAAAGATTGCAGCCTCATAAGTTTCTACAGAGATGGCATAAGAAAACCAAGTAACAATTGCACAGCTTATATTGATCGTGTACATGTCCCCAGGTTCGCTCACTCATCCCTATAAAAATTTGACACCAATGTGTCTGCCTCTCTTTGGGGCAAATTTGAATCATTGGCCACAATAAGACATTGAAATGTAATCATACCAAACAATATTCAGGGATATACAAATGCATCATACAACGCATTCATAGATCAGAAACAATACAAATATTATATATTTAGGTTCCATATGAGAGAAAAAATTAGGGCCTCATTTTTTTCAGCGATGGAGTCGGAGAACCAAAATACCAACATCACAACCTGTATTGTTTATGTGCATTGCTGCCTCAGGGCCACTAACCATCACTAATAAAACGACACCATCAGATGCCCTTGCACTATTTTAGGGGCAAAATTGAATCATTGGGCTCAGTAAGGAATATATATGTAATGTTATAGGCCTGCTATGTATCGAAATCAACACTCAACTAGCAAACTCAACTAGATGGCAGATGAGCAGATTGGGGTTTTGTGAGTAGACGGATTGGGGTTTTGTGACTAGATGGCAGATGCATCAATCAACCGATCGAATCATATATATACTACCCTACTTCAAGAGAAAAAGAATATGTACACGATTGAGCAAATCCTATGTATGAACAGTGAAAACTGTGGCTGCGACTCGAGAAGCTAGAAATGTAGTACGTCGGACTTCTCATCAGGGACCTCCTCCTCGAACTCATCATTCTCCGTGATTGGGTCGAAGATTGCTTGAACGGCGATGGGGTCGTCGATGTGGATCACCGGATTGCCTCCGCATGCCGCCTGCCCCATCTAGATCTGCCGCTGGCGCCACGACGTTGTTGGCCACCTGCTGCTCGGCGGCGACGGCTGCTACCGGCTGCTCGGCGGCGATGGCTACCACCTGCTGCTCGGCGGCAACGGCTACCAACTGCTTCTCGGTGGCGACGGCTACCACCTGCTGCTCGGCGGCGACGGCTACTGGCTGGATGGATGAGTTCGCACCCTCGACGGCGCGACGACGAGCGGGGTTTGTGCCTGGAGAAGACGCCTCCGTCTGCTTGGCGACGACCGAGCCATCTGCTGCTTTGCCTGCAACTGGCTTCACCTCCGGATCTTCTCCACGCGTACGCTTCATGGCGCACCAAGGGAAGGAGGTAGTGCAAACGAGGGAGATTCAGCGCGTGCGGCAGGTGTAGATTGGGGTCTTGGGACTAGATAGACTGGGGGGAAATGACACGATCTCATGGAAGAAGAAGGTCGAGGGGGGTTATAAACATCGGACCGTTCGTAGTCCTCGAGTGGACACGTGTGGTGGGCAGGGGGCGGGGGGCTACCACGATCTCCACCCTTTTTTTCGGTTCCCTTTTTTTGAAACAGCTACGATATCCACTTTAGAGCTGCATTGAAAACACGCTCATGGCAGACCTCGATTCCACTGCATGCAAGTGGCGCGGAACTAATTTCTAGCAACGTTAGATCTACTCGAGGAGGGCCCTTGACTCATGGAATTTACTAGTGGTAGGGCCCAGTTGGAAGTGAGATTGAGAGCGCTGCGTATAAATGGGATATGTCTGATTAAAATCAAGTGGCAATAAATTGCAGTGTCCCGTCGACAACCGTGCACTCGATGACCCCGTTGCCTTGTGCATGAGTTGTAGTAGCAGTAGTAGGCTTTTCAGACTTGATTAAACTTGACATGACCACTCGACGACTTTTTCCATGGACGGCATCGTGTTCCTTCTAGTAGAAGTCTCGTGGAGGGAGACGTCCATGCTGTCTCACGCTGTACTGTGAAGGGCACGAGGTGTGCAACGATCATCGTTGGATCGCACAGAATCAACGGCTGGTGCGCACGATCCGCGTGACAACTGTGACAACCAATCAGGGAGTAGCAGATAGGGTGAGCATAGTTTTGGGCTTCTACGAAAGATAGAGAGGGGGTGGACAAAACTAAGTAGTATCACATAAAACCAAGGGCAAAACTGAGTAGTATAAAAATGGAAAGTGTCTTGTACAATGAAATACATCGTGGAATACATCAAATTATGCCAAGATAGATCCACTAGAGTTCATTGGATGTGTGTTCTTCTCATAAACCACGCATGGATCCACCAGTGGCATTGCATGTCCGTTCCTCTAAAAGAACCACATAAGGATCCACCAGTGTCATTGCATGTTTATTCTTTTCATGAACCATATAAGGATCTACCAGTGTCATTGCATGTCTGTTCTTTTCATGAACCACACCCAGTGTCATTGCATGTGTGTTACTTCCATAAACCACATATGGATCCACCTAGTGTGATTGCATGTTTGTTCCTTCCATAAACCACATAAGGATCCACCAGTGTCATTGCTTGTCTGTTTTGTTCATGAACCACTCCTAGTGTCAGTGCATGTCTGTTCTTTTCATGAACCACACCCAGTGTCACTGCATGTCAGTTCTTTTCATGAACCACATAAGGATCTACCAGAGTCATTGGATGTGTGTTTTTCTCATGAACCACATGTGGATCCACCGGTGTCATTGCATGTCTGTTCCTCTAAACAAACCACATAAGGATCCACCAGTGTCAATGCATGTGTGTTCTTTTCATGAACCACACACAGTGTCATTGCATGTGTGTTCTTCTAAACAAACCACATAAGAATCTTCCAGTGTCATTGCATGTCTGTTCTTTTCATGAACCACATAAGGATGGGCCCACCAATGTCATTACATGTCTGTTCTTTTCATGAACCACACCCAGTGTCAGTGCATGTCTGTTCTATTCATGAACCACACCCAGTTTCACTGCATGTCTGTTCTTTTCATGAACCACACCTAGTGTCATTGCATGTGTGTTACTTGCATAAACCACATGTGGATCCACCGGTGTCATTGCATGTCTGTTCCTCTAAACAAACCACATAAGGATCCACCAGTGTCATTGCCTGTCTATTCTTCTCATGAACCACATAAGGATGGGCCCACCAGTGTCATTGCATGTCTGTCCTTTTCATAAACCACACCTAGTGTCAGTGCATGTTTGTTCTATTCATGAACCACACCTAGTTTCACTTCATGTATGTTCTTTTCATGAATCACATAAGGATCTACCAATGTCATTGCATGTCTTTTACTTCCATAAACCACATTTGGATCCACCGGTGTCATTGCATGTCTGTTTTCCTCTAAACAAACCACATAAGGATCCACCAGTGTCATTGCGTGTGTGTTCTTCTCATGAACCACACCTAGTGTCATTGCATGTGTGTTCTTCTAAACAAACCACATAAGGATCCACCAGTGTCATTGCCTGTCTGTTCTTCTCATGAACCACATAAGGATCCACCGGTGTCATTGCATGTCTGTTCTTTTCATGAATCACAGCTAGAGTCATTGCATATCTTTACTTCCATAAACCACATATGGATCCAGCTAGTGTGATTGCATGTCTGTTCCTCTAAACAAACCACATAAGGATCCATAAGTGTCATTGCGTGTCCGTTCTTTTCATGAACCACATCCAGTATCATTGCATGCATGTCCTTCAAAACAAACCACATAAGGATCCACTAGTGTCATTTCCTATCTGTTCTTTTCATGAACCACACCTAGTGTCATTACATGTGTGTTCTTCTAAACAAACCACATAAGTCATAGCATGTCTGTTCTTTTCATGAACCACACCCGGTGTCATTGAATGTCGGTTCTTTTCATGAACCTTGGCTAGAGTCATTGCATGTCTGTTCCTCTAAACAAACCACATAGGATCCACCAGTGTCATTGCATGTCTGCTCTTTTTCATGAACCACATAAGGATCTACCAGTGTCATTGCATGTCTGTTCTTTTCATGAACCACACCCAGTGTCATTGCATGTGTGTTACTTCCATAAACCACATGTGGATCCACCGGTGTCATTTCATGTTTGTTCCTTCCATAAACCACATAAGGATCCACCAGTGTCATTGCCTGTCTGTTCTTTTCATGAACCACATAAGGATGGGCCCCCTAGTGTCACTGCATGTCTGTTCTTTTCATGAACCACACCCAGTGTCACTGCATCCCAGTTCTTTTCATGAAACCACATAGGATCTACCAGTGTCATTGCATGTGTGTTACT